>PVIH01001603.1:0-204279 GCA_004025045.1 Sigmodon hispidus
ATGATGGTGATGATGGTGAAGGTGATAATGATGGTGATGATGGTGAAGGTGATAATGATGGTGATGATGGTGAAGGTGATGAAGATGGTGGTGGTCATGGTGACAATTATAAAGGAAATAGTGAATGTGAAGATGATGCTGATAATGATGAGTGGAAATAAAGATGATGATGATAGTGGTAATGACAGCAGTTATGATGGTGTAATAATGGTGACAGTGGTAACTATGGCAAAGATACTGATGCTATGAAGATGATGGAATCATGATGTTGAAGATGATAGCAGCAATGATGATGCCATCATTGTAAATCCCTATATCCTGAATTACACATAGAAGTCCCACAAAAGCAATATAATTTATAGACACATTTTACAGTTTTGTAAAATAATGAAATCTACTTAAGATCACTTAGCTACCATATAGATTCTTAACCCAGCAACAGGATTCCAGAATGTTAGTTCCCTTTCCCACTGTAATTTTCATCAGTATATGTAATGTCCACAGTGTGCTTGATCATGTTCCCTTTGAGAAGTAGGTGGAATTTTTCTCTTTCTAGTCTAGGGTATAAACTAGACTTTGGGACCTGTGTTTATTGGACAGAATGAGATGAAAGAGACTAATTCATAAAGGCCTGGTGAATTCCTACTAGATTCCTTTCTTTCTTAAAGCATTTTCTCATAAGAAACCCTGCTTGTCATGAGTCTTTCTGAAGAGGTTTGCCAGAGCCTTTGACTAAGATTCCTGTGTGTGACCCTCTTGGACACGCACTTTAGCTCCGGTGGAGCTCAGGCCAGCAGGATCACAGCCTGATGAGAGACACTGAGTCAATCCTCTCACTAGGCAGCAGCTGGACCTCTTTCCACAGGTTGGTAAAGACTGACGCTTGTTTTCAGCTGTCAGGTCCTGCGGCAGTTTGTTATACTGTGTTAGATTATTAACACAGTATATTTCCCCAAGGATGGAAAGAGCTCTCTGGAAGCTTTATAAAGTTTAACGGCTGCCTGGTTTAACTTGGTAGGAATCAGTACTGATGGAAATGAGAAGTGGCTTGTCATGTCATTGGGATTTTTTTTTTCTGCAGCTGTGCGAAACACACTATTAGAAATGCAAATTGGGGTCCCATCCATACCCACTGAATCATAAAGGAAAGGAAAGGATGCTAATCCTGCTTTAATAGGGCTTACAGATGACTCTGCACTGTCCATAGACACGTTCAGCTATCCTCAAAGAGACAAGGCCTGGCAGCCATGCATGTCAGCACAGCCAGAGAGGTTCATGAGAATAGCTTAGCCAACCAGCTACCCACCCTGAGAGTTATAGCTCTGTGTGTGGGGGTGGGGGGGCGGGGTTGCATGTATACACACATACATGTGTGCCTGAAGCTGACACACAACAATATGGCTTCCTTTCGTTCTTTATGTGATGCTGGCCTGTGTGTTCTATGTATTCTATGTGTCAGTGCCAACTGCCTGGATATAGTGGGGTCCATTAGTCATGGGTGTGGTCTGGTTCTATGTAGCACTCTGAGCAACAACAGCAGGGCCTCATTAGGTTCACAAGGGAGACACAAATGAGGTGCCAAGGTTTCCAAGCAATTATTCCTTCTGAACATGTCTGCCTGAGCATGCACAGCTAAGTACATGTGAAGGCGTTATTTTACTCCCAGGACTGGGCCATCAACAGCATAGTGTCATCACTTTGGTAAACTGTCCTGTTATTCAGAAGGTGTCCAGGTGATGGTGGCCATTTAAAAAGGTGTCACCTTCCTAGAGACTTGTCACCTAAAACCACCTACCTGACCTGAACGTATCAACCCTGACTGACCAGCACTGTATAAATCTGGGCAGAATGACAAGGCTCCTCTCTGCTGTCTACATATCCTACATGTTCTTCTTGTGACTGCAGCATTTGGGCTAGGCTTTCTTATACACTGCTCACCCCAACCACCACCATTTGTATCTACCTCCACCAGCAACCAGGACTACACTGTTCAGTCTCTTCTCTTTCTGGAGATGTAGCTCATTCCTCCCAAATAGCATTCTGACCTCCAGGCCTCATCTCTCCTATGTCGATTGATTATGTACTTGTCTCCTTCTGAAAAGCCTATGTGGACCCCAGCATCATGTACTTCCAAGTACTCACAGCCAGCTGAGTAGCTCTATCTCCTGATCTGCATCTGCCATGCTTCTCCCATGGCCTGGTACTCTCTGTTCTAAAGTCTTCTCACAGTTTCATCCAAGTATTCTACACTGCCCATTATACCATCATACCACTTCCTTGTCAAGGTAAAGAAGGGCCTGGGAAATTTGGGCTGATCTGAAAAATAAATGTAATGGCTTGTTTAAGAAAGGTTGCTCCTTGTTCAGGGTGTTGGTCCCTCAACTCCCCAGGAAACTACAATTGTTGCAAAATGAAAATGGAGCAGGGAGAAAGATCCTGACCCAAGGGAGTGCCCTGGGCAGAACACCGAGGAGAGGGAGTCAGGGTGAGAGAGCTTCAAGAGGACTCAGTTTACCTGCCCCCCATCAGCCCCAGAAGGACTCCCACCTCTGAGATCCCTCCTGTCCCCTAGAAGGGAGCTGTTTGTGCTAAGAAATTTTGCCTATTTCTTATTAAAGTGACCCAGGGAAATCTCTGACAGGACAAGCTCCCTATGATATCTGTGGAGTACTTATTACAGTTAGCACACAGCAGGAGGACACAGCATTAACTTTTCTAGTAGAACAACCTGAAGTGGCCCTTAAGCCGGCCCTACTCACTTCCTTGAACACTCACGCTGAGGTCTTGATGGGAACCTATACTGCCAGATCAGATCATAGAGATCAACCCTCAGAAAATTTCAGTCTCCACTTGTGTATCAGTAGGAATTCATTTGTACAGGGTGAAGCTTGAGAACAGGATGCGCAGAGGTAACCAGATCCGAGCCTGAGCCTGAGCCTAAGCCTCTCCAAGTTAATCCCAGGGCTCAACTGGAAAAGGTTTTCCCCTGACAAGGGCTTTGACTTTTAGTGAAGGATAAATGGTAAATATTTATACAGAATCCGAATATTTAGATTTGTTCCTTCATGCCCTTGCTGCCGTCTGGAAGGAGAAATAATTACTCATCACCTTGGAGGCAGTCTTGGACTTACTAGATGAAGTTCTGAATCCCCAGGAGGTTTTAGTCACACACATTGCTGAGGGCACCAGAAGGGAGAGGACTTTTGGATAAACATTTAGAAAATATGGCTGCCAAGGCATTGCACCTTGGGTAGAAGAAATATTTCCTCTTCTATGGGAAGACTCTACCTTACCTCCAAAAGGCCCTATTATACTCTGTTCAAGATAGAGGAGGGCCCAAAAACAGCTTGTTAGCCTGAATCATCATAGAAGTGGGTACCACCCATGGGTCATCTGAGGTTGCTTTAGTCCCTATACTGAAAAGTGTTTAAACCCCTCCATCAAATGTACCAGCCGGAAGGAAACTACAACTTAAAGAAATGTTCGTAAAGATAGGACTATCAGAGAGTTTAACCCAGATGGTTTAGTGATGCAGAGACTGTCAAAAGGTTTATCCCTGTGGTTATCACTTGCTTCCTCTAGCATGCAGAGAAAGGCAAAATATTCACAGGAAGACGGAAAGATCTTACCTACTTACCGGGGAATTGAAACCCCATTTGCTACTGTGATGGGTAGGCACTAACTGATTGGATTGAAACTTTCCTTTGCCAAAGAAAACAAGTGCAGGGGGTGATAAATCTCTCTTAAATTAAATTGCTCTAAGATTTAAAATGCTTAGCAGCATATAGATTGACAATGAGCCAGCCTTCCAAACAAGAGTCCCCGAGGAGTCTCTGAAGCCTCAGAGATCCAATTTAACCTCCATGGTATCTGACATCCCTAGTCTTCTGGGAAAGTGGAGAGAACAAATGACCTATTTAAAAACATCTCAATAAATTAATGGAGGAGTTTAAAACTCCCTGAAAGAAGTTACTGCCATTAGTTTGGGGGTGACTAAGTGGCACCCCTGAGTCACTAGAACCGACTCCCTTTGAGGCTTTGTATTTAGACTTGTCTGTGGAAAGCTCCAATAAATGGCCTCTAGACTATCCAGCTGGTATCTCACATGACCCAGCCAGCCAGGGTCCAATAAATTTTCTTATGGGTCAGAAAAGGAGCTCCTGAAGGGAGAAATGGAGTGTTCCCCATTCTGTCCTAGAGATTTCATCTTGAAGGAGACCCTTTCTTTGAGCCCGAACTGTATGTATTTTATCCTGACTCTCTCTATACCCCATGCCTATCAAGATTGCTGGCACAGATTTCTGGCTAAAACAGAAGAGGACCACTTTGATTATGTACAAAGGGGAGTCTCTCTTATCTTTTCTGAGCCCAGATAAGACACTCCCTTCAATTCTTTCCCAACAGATGCTTGTGTTAGGAATCAAGAACTGTCATATCTCCAACAGTTACTATCAGTGTGACAAGTATCCTTGGCCTGGAATAGTCAGTCACTTGTAAGATCTACTTGAAGTTAGAAATGTCTGCAAATAAGGCTCATGAACTTGTCCAGCTGTGTGTGGTTCATTGTAACATGGGGCACTATTTGGTGATATGTTACATATTTAATAAACCTGATATTCAAGAGATTAATACACAGTCAAAACCTGGGCAGACAGTTCAGGAATTTCTTGATCCTTGAGTACAAGGACAAACAGCTGGGATTCAGTAGCATATACTTTAATCCCAGCACAGGGAAAGCCAGGAGTGGTGACCTATTCCCTTAATCCCATGACTCCAGAGACAGAACTTCCTCTGTTTCTGTGAGTTCAAGGCTAGCTACAAAATAGAGTAGCTCACACCTTTAATCCTAACCTAGGCAAGATACAGCTGATGAGAGAAAGGTACTTAAGGCCTCGCAGAAAACCAACAGAGGCAGAAGCGAACAGGAGCAAGGCTGAGGAAATTGGAAGATAGTTGGGTGACAATTGACTGTGGTGCTTCCTCTCTCTGATATTTCAGGTTTTATTGAATATGTAACATATCACCACAGCACTGTCCCAAGAACTCTGCTCTGTACCTTCTAGATACCTGTGGACTGCCCTTATAGATAAATCCAGTTGCTTAGGCATGAGCTGGTGTTCTATACACATCCCCAAACCAATCTCACCTTGTAGGCTAGACTGAACAGCGTCCAGTGGACTTGAAAAGATCATAGGGACAATCTTATTTTGAGATCTGAATGATTCTGGGAGCTTCTTGGCACACCCAGACCTTTGTTTACTTGGAGTAGTTCCTATCACACTTAAGCTCCGATGAGATATTTTCAAGTACTGGCCCATCACTTGTACCTTAACTGTACTCGGGCCACTGTCTTCCAGAAGACATAGTTTCTCCGGTAAGTAAAGGTTTAGCCCAGGGAAATATTGAACCCCACAGCTGTAGCCTCTCTATGTAATAAGGAACTACTGGGGGAGGCTTAGTACAGGCCTAGGGATTGTATAACAACTAGAATGGACCACTTTGGAGACACATTCATTAGAAGAGGCCATCCTGTCTTGGGTAGAACATAAAGTCAGCCATTATTTCACAAGGAAAAGGGCTGGGATGTTTAAGGAAGAAATATTCATGGCTAGAGGAATGCAGAATGGATATTCTGGGAATATGCATCCCCACTACTTAGGAAAAAGTTTCTACTTAGGCACAGTAAAGTCTGCTAGACATCTTCATTCAGATGTGGTCTGAGATGTCCATGAGCCCACTGGATCACCTTCCTGGATGCAGAGGCAAAATCTAATCCTAAATTTGCTACTTATGGTACCCTTCTCTCTCAAAAATAGCATCCCCACCACCACAAGATCTCTACTTTTACCCTCAAGACAGTAGCCGCTGCCATTTTGACACACCTGCCTCAGACCTCCAACTGTTACAGCCTGCCAGTGGCCCCTCACTCTCCAACTGTGACTTCACTTTCCTGCCGCCGGAGCAGGTCTCTTTTCCAGGACATGTAATTCTTTATCTATCCCCAGGAACAAACTCTGCAGTATTATAGCCCACTGCCACTTACCCTTTGAACAATGGCTTCCTCAGCCATCAACCAAGGCAGGCTGAAAATATTAGAAAAATGACTCAGGAGATAATTAAGTGAAGTGCTGGAAAAGGTGGGGACCAGAGTTCAGATCCTCAAACTCTGAATTCTAGGTGAGACACGGGATTCCCCAGAGCTAGCAGACCCATAAGACTAACCATATCAGTAAGATCTGGGATTGAAAGATGGTGTTTCAAAGGTTCAAGAGCTTCATCCTTGGGCCTCCACATGCATCATGCGCATCCACACATGTGTGCTCAAATGTGCAAAAATATGCATACACATGGAAAAGTGGAAAAAGGAAAAAAATTAGAACCAAGTCCTGTAAGAAACATGGAGTCATCTTTGCCATTGATCCTTAAACTATGAATTATAGCTGCTAATAGCATAGCATTTTAGAATACTATCCTCAGTCACCTAGAAATGCTCAGAATGTAAGGATGTACATGGTTGTACATGGACTTTGGGCTCACAGCAGATCTCCAAGGCTATGGTGTGTCACAGAAGATCTCCAAGGCTATGGTGTGGAGCAAGGAGGGCATCACTCTTATGTTTTCAAATCTGTCATCCACCAAATGTCCCTACAGTTTTTCTTTACACCAATCATTTTGTCAGCCGATTGCCTCTCACAGCAACCCTTCCCGTGGTTCTGGCTATATGGTAAGCCCTCACAAAGCGCCCCCTCCCCTTAGAAAAGCATAGTAGTGTGAGATGTTTGGACCTCTGATTGTATTTAAACACTCTGTAAGTTCTGCATAAGGCAGTACATTCCATCCTGTCTCCTCTGCCATGAAAACAGAAGCTGCTTCTTCACAGGCCAATTTGTTGCCTAACTAGAGAGGTCAGGCCATACCATTTCTGTCTGGCGAGTCAGAACTTATTTGCCCATCAATGCAGGCACTGGGAAGAAGTCAGACACGATTCTGAGCACGTGACATGCTTTCACAAATAATTTCTATGGAAAACAGCAGTCGACATAATGCAGGCCCAAGGTGACCTCATCACCAGAATTTGTTCTAGTTGTCATTAAACGTATCACACTGCATCACTCAAAATGGGAAGGAAATGAGAGAGTGACACACAGTGGCATGATGGGGAGAAACACAGCATGATACAGACTCTCAGCAGGAGAGGATGGGAGGGGGGCTGGCATCCCTAGGTTTGTCCCTGTAGTCTCTGAAGCTCTAGTCTTCTCTTCCTCCAACATTCTCTATACAACACAGCAGGCACACGTCTATAAATTTTAAGAGAAATTTGTTCCTGAGAAGACAAAAAGGTTGTGGACGTATCCAAATATTGATAAAAGAGATTCAAACTCAGGGAGCCTGTTCCTCAAGTGGGTGCGAGCTAGCCCAGTCTACAACCATGGTCTCATTGGAGAGCACTGCAAAGGTATGGTCCTGACTAGAAGCACATAGAATTGACCTGAGACACAGTGCTACAACCCTGGTGAGAGAAAGAGGGAGGATGTAAGTGCCCTCTCCCTGAGGGTGGCAGCGACAGGAAGGGACATGGACCACTTTGGGGGTCAGAGATGGCATCAAAGGTTACAATCCACAGCCACTGTATCAAGTGGAAACCATGAGGAAGGTCCTCCCTGAACGTGGACAATGTATCTGTATCATGTGAGCACGTGTCATGTGATAGGCATCCAGAAGGTTCTACCATCAGGTGGTAGGTGAAGCTACAGGTGAGGTTTGGAGGACATGGAGATTGGAGACAAATTACAGCCATACAGTTCAGCTAGTTCTATTTTCAGAGGTGGGGGTGTCTTTGCTGTTGTCATTGTGGGCGGACGGTAGAACAGGACAGAACTCTTCTACCATACATCCTCACTGAGCTCATACACTTCTAGGTGACCTTTGCACATTTGCCCTGCTGGCTCTGCCCATCTATTAATTCTATACCACTCAAAAATGAACATCTATTGCCATTACTTGAAATCCCATTTCACCCAATGCTATCCCACTTTGATGTTAAGATTGACTGAAGCAAAGCAAATAAGTGGTTATCAATAAGCAGTGTTTATTTATTAAAGTGTGTGTGTGTGTGTGTGTGTGTGTGTGTATGTGTGTATCTAGTGCTGGGGATAGAACCCATGCTTTTGGGAATGCTAGGTAAACCTCCCACTCAGCCACATCCTAGATCGGGCTCTGCATTTTGAAGGTACTCTAATTTTGAAAGAATCTATAGGTAGAAAAAGAGGTATTTCCTAACATGGCAAACACCTATAGAAGCTTTTTTCTCTGGCCTTGCTCATCAATCCAAGAGAAAGTTCAGGTGGTCCGAAGCCAGAAGAGTCAAGACAGCTTTCGTGTTTTTGGTCACCCATGTGTATTAGCATTAACTTTAGTGAGGCAGAAGATGTGGGGCACTCATGTTCTCTAGTGCCTCACGGAACTGTGCTCTTCTGTTGGAGAAACTGACATTCCCAATCCCAAATTTGCAGGAAGTGAACCATAAAGGTCACATGTTTAGGAAACAGTCACATGGATCCACTTGATATGTGGATCAAGTCTGTCTGAAAATATAGCATTATAGAATAGAGAGTTAGGGGATCTCCTTGCCACTTAGGGCCAAGTACCCATGGAGTATGCTGGGGCCTAAATGAAACACATAGGCTGCTCACCCATAGGGATGATGCTGAGTAGCTATTAACTGGGGATACTGTCCAGGAACAGTGGAAGTGGACACAGAGGACCCTTTAAGGGAAACCTTTGTGCCTATGGAAGGTTTCCTTGGTCCACTATAAATAAAGAGCCTGATGGATTTGCAGGCATGCCACTCAGATTCCTAGTGGGCTTTGGGTTCTCCCTTGGCCACATGGCAGACTGGGAACTAACCAAGGTTCTGCTCAGGAATAGCGGGAGTATCTTTGGGATTCTGCTTCAGTGTGCATCAGCTATGATAGGAAAAGATATACACATAAACCCAGATGCTCAAGGAAAACCAACTACTGGAATATGATCACCATGGCATATTTATGTTTAAGAAAAAATGAAAAGTATATTTTTAAAACCATAACAAGGCAAACCCATGGGACTGTTCACATTGCTTTGGCAAAGGTCATATACTGCTGATATCAGGGCTTGATGTCTTATAGGACATGCACAGGCCTTGGTGTCTCACTATACTGTCCTTCCCCAAGGCCAATCAGGCAGGTTTTAAGGGGTTGGTTCTGCTCTGTCATGTGTTTGCCTCATGTCTTCATTCTCCAGGCAGAACAGGGGCAGGACAATCTCACACAATTGGAACGTAACATTCCTTTGAAGAGGGCAGGAAGGGTTCACAAGGTACATGAAGCAGTCACAAGACATGGAGGCCCTCACCTAAGAAGGATGTACTGACAGTAAAATAGTAAATAATCGCTGGCGGAAGCTCTCTCTCTCTCAATCAATCTCTCTCTCTCTCTCTCTCTCTCTCTCTCTCTCTCTCTCTCTCTCTCTTTCTCTTTCATGTTGGGAATTGAACTTAGGGCCTCACATGTGCTACACTGAGCTATATTTTCCTTCCCAGGAAAGACACTGTGTGAGTGTGATGGTGGGGGTAGATGCCTGTAAGTGGCTGATAGCTTATTAAACTCATTGGATCACCAAGCTAGACTTGGGTGGAATCTTTTCATTTGTCTGTGCCCCTTTGAAGTAATCACACATTTCCCAGGGAAAGTTAACACAGTTGAGAAAGCTTCATTTTCCTTTAAATCCAGTGACAATGGCTGGTCCCCTACTTTCTTTCCCCTAGCCAGCTGAAACTCCATGCTAGGGTCACCAAGAGCTCCTCTTAGTGCCTCACGTCTTGGCCAGCAGAGAATACATCTATGGAAATTGCAGTATTGCAAGCCCACATGCTGAGTCCCTGTGACCTGCAGAATGGCTGAGTGGGTATCAGAGTGTTTTCTGCTAGACTGCAGGCACCTGCCCATGCTCCAGTGTTTGTGATATGGTTCATGTATCTGATCTATACTTGTGTTTCTGACATGGCTCACACACCTGTTTCCATTCTTTTCCCAACTATCACCTTCTGATCCTTTCTGAAAGAGAGGCTGAAGCTAGCGAGGTTTGGGAATGTGAGAGACCCACAGCATTTGTGAGAAATGGAGAGATTACTAGTTTTTTTTTTTTTGTCAAAGGTCGCCAATTTGGTGTAGCATATGCCTGTATAGAAGCATCTCATGACTGCTCTTTTCCATCAGGCCAGTTTTGAAATCCAAAGGCCATGTCTGTACTAAGGGAAGCGGAGAGACACTGATTGGTCATCTGCTTAACCCAATACTCTGGTGTTTGGTTCATAAGATCGCATTTTGTAACTGACTTACAGGAAGCAGTTCAGAAAAGTTTCCTTCCTGAGTGTCCCTGTCTAGCACATAGTGCAGTGGGAGAGGTGAGTGGTCACTGCAGCAGATCCTAGGGTACAACTGCTTGTCCTGACTTGCCCAAGTTCTCAGTATGGTAGTAAGTGATAGTAATGATTTCATTCAGCCACAGGCCCCAGTACTTGCCCTCCATGGCAGGTTCCACAGGATCACAGGACTGAACGTTAGAGCAAATGCTGTCCTATGATCTCTACATTTCACCAGACCATGGTAAGGTCTTCCATCATATGTGAAGGTATCTCTGGCTGCCATGGCTGAAAATCTTAGCAAGTGACGGATTCTTTTTGTTATTTTTATTATTTTCTGCCTTTGAAGACATTCAAAGACATATTAAGTAATTCCAACTTACTTAAGAGCCAGAATTTTCATCATTGTAAGTGATCCCTCAATGTCCCTTAATTAGTCACCTGGTCACGGATCGCGGAAACCACTGACCTAAGTGTTTGACTTAATTTAGCCTGAATAACTGTGTGTGATTACTGGTTCCTATTTAAACAATTTAGGCCTAGAGCCTTGGGTCTACTGCTCAGGTCAATACAGAGAGTATTTGAAATAAAGACCATGGCTCGCCACTAGAACCTGTGCTGTGGATGTAGCGGGAAATCCCGGATTGTACGGGAGGGGCTTGGTCTGCGGAGACGAGACAAGCGGAGCGCGGAGAGGGAGGCGGGTCTTCCGGTCCCAGCGCACGATACCTATTGATAGCGAGTTTCTACCACAATATGTGAATGTCATGGTATACTGGCAGTCAGTTGATATCTGTAGCAAAGACGCTACTGATGACTGGTGCATACAACCTGCCATTGTTGAATAAATTTAAATCCCAGATGCAGGAGCCTTCCTCCTCAGGCTCTATGAAGGCAAGGCAGATTAAGAAGAAGGAAGAATAAAGTGCACGCTGTAGGTATTTGTGCAGCCCAGTGCAGCCCAGATGGAAAGAGATCCTGGCAATCTGTATACTGTAGCTCAAATGGAAAAGTATTCAGGAATTTGGGAGCCAATGAATACTTAGTGTTACAGCTGGATGGAAAGTATTCAGGCAGTTGGGAGCCAATGAGCACCACAGGCCACAGTAAGTCTAGGCAACAGCTTATAGCCCTGCTTCAAAGAAAGGCTTCTGGCATCTTGGAGGATCTGCTATCCCTCCGTGCCTGCTCTCTGTTTTGGGAATGTAACAACTCAACTAGCCAGGGGAGGTCCCCTGGGTAGCCAGAGTATTACAGCTTTGTTCCCTCAGCTGATCTCCATCCAGGCTCTGGTGCTGTTCTGCTAAAAGATCTTCACCTAAACCTCATTTAAGAGATTTATCGGGAGGGAAGGATCCAGGAGAGTGCGGCTGCCTCAGCCCAGAGTGGGAGAGGACAGCAGGGAAAGGGCTGTGGGCTCAGGGCTTATATAGGGCTTCTTGGGTGGGGTGGATCTTTCTAGAGAGACTTCCAGGGTAGCGATTGGTCAGATCTCCCCACCCCTTTTTTAAACCCTGATTCGGTTTTTTGGTTTCAAGGCCAAACTGAGTTTCTTTCACTGGCTCTTTTGGACTTTGGGGCTCTAATTTCAGGGTCAGGGCACATTTCTTTCACTGGCTCTGATTCTAGGGCTAAAGGGTGTTTCTCTGGTGCTGGTTTCAGAGTCAAGACACACTTCTTTTTGGTTCTGGGTTCAGGGAAAAAGTATTTCTTTCACTGGCTCAAATCTTAGACCCAGGGTGGGTTTCAGTAGCTATGGGTTCATGACAAGTGTGGATTTCTTTCACTGGCTCTGGTCTCATAGCCAGGGTGCGTTTTTTTGGCTGGACACTTTTACCTACACATGCACCATATACACCCTCTCCCACAACTAAGAAGTTACTGGAGTTCCTGGTGCTCACTCCCCCACTCCTCAGGAAGAAACTATGCACAAAGAAGTTAAATGACCTTGGACTTTAAGGATTAGATGCTTTATGTTACTCCCCTAAGAAATTCAGGAACTCCAGTGTCAAAACTTCCCAGGCACCCATGGGCCTCCAGCACTGCTATACTGAACATGGCTGTCTTGGCGCATAACACTTTGTCCTGAAGGCTACCTGAGGACCATGCCCTGATCAACTAGCAGTCTCGGTGCCCTGAAAACCAGATAGAGATCAGGGAGTTTGATGTGAGAATGCCTTTCTTTATGCTGTGCATATCATTAAGTAAAGGAATTGTTTTGACCCATGATAGGCATCATAGGCGTAGGCAGAGAAATCGGAGCATAGATAGGAGAAGGAGAGCTGAGTCAGACAGAGATGCAATCCCCCAGCCCAAGAAACAAGATGTAACAAAATAGGTAAGCCACGGGCCACATGGCAGGACAGATAAATGGAAATGGGTTGAACTAGGATGAAAGAGCTAGCTATCAATATGCCTGAGGCATAGGCCAAACAGTATGAAATTAATATAAGTGTCTGAGTAATTATGGGGGGCCTAAGCAGCCATGGGTGGATCTGGACCCCCTGGCCCAATGGGGCCAGAAATCTCATACTACAGGAGTTCAGTTGTTATGGTCTGCTTTGACTCCTCATCCTTTATCCCCAGAACAATTCTCTACCCCAGTTCAGAAATTTGCTGTAGGTAACAGCCACACATCTTTTCCATGTTTCTACACTATTAGGCAGATGACCCTGTTTAGCCAAGGTCAAATGCTAATTCTACTGGCTGTACCCACAGCCCAGGCTCCCTCCTCTATGTACCTGCCTCTCAGGCAGCCCACACAAAGCTCTTCAGGGGCTAAAAGTGTCCAGGATAGCATTTGTTTAGAGAGGGACATGCCTGAGTGCAGCACCCACAACATCTTTGCCTGAAGCTAAGTCCTTACAGCACTGTGCCTAAAGATAGGTGATGAAGAGACAGCCCACAGTTGGTAAGGAAGCACAAATGCCCAGTCCATAGCTGGCAGTAGCTGGGAAATGAGCACAGGTAGAGTCCGGAGGCTCAGAGTAGAACCAAGAGCCAGTCACTCTGCCTTTCTTGAGGTAAGAATGTTTAGCCAGAAAGCCAAGGGTACCAAGCTCTGACTCTTGACCAGCATTCTGACCTTTTTTGTTTTGTAAAAAAAAAAAAAAAAAAAAATCTGTCTGACCAAATATTTAATTTGGTTTCTTTATGGTATGGAAAAGGGGGCTATAGAAAATTTAAATCCCTACCTGGAGCTAGTGAGAATGACTAGGTTATAAACAGGCTCTTCAGTCAGGCTCTAGAGGCTATGGTTCCTGGGCCATCCTGGGCCAGGTCACAAGAGGAAAGGAGAAATGTCCACTTCCTTGTACGGTAAACTCAGAAGGGCATTTAACCTAGATCATGTGCAATTGTGATTTTTAATGTTGCATTTACATACCAGTCTAAAGTTTGAGCTTAGTGGAGGTGATTATAAAATTAAGTTCACTTTAATTGAATGCTGAGAATTTAGGCAGTTTTGGTCACACTGTGTTCTTTCTCCCTCTAGGGAGAGTTGTGCTCAAGGGAGACAATCCAGCTTCTCATGGTGATGGAGTATTCAGGCAGTTTCAGCCTGACTTGGGTTCCACAGAGGACAGTGAGCTACAGCCACTATGGGCACTAGACACAGACAGCACACAGCTATGCTGAAGACCCAACAATGGCTACCCCTTCATATGCCACAAGTGCCTGTCTGTTCTTCTATCAGGTGCTCCGGCTTCCCAGAGCCTCCTCATGATTCCCCACAGGGTTCTCATGCTCCTGTGCCAAGATGGAGGCATCAGTGTCCTCACCACATAAAGCTCTCACTTTTCTCAGGTCAGCAGCCATTTCTGCTCACCCCAGCCTCTTCTCAAGGTAACAGCCAAAACATGTCACAGCTCATCTCCTGGTGACATTGGGCCAGTCTGGCTGAGCATATCCTGCCAAGACTCTTCCCAGACCCAAACTCTATTTCTACACACTGTTGTCAATCCTGTGTTCCCATTTCTTTTCCACACGTACAATGTGGTGTTTTCTCCCATGTGGGCTTTGGACATGGTGATGTCAGGGAAGCTGGGCCAGGGTGCTAGGTGAAGAACTGAAGAATTAATGAGTCCTACCCATGCAGTCCATATTCACATTTAGAGTCCCTGGGTGGAAGAAAAGCTCAGCCAACATGACCACATGTTCTGGAGACTTCGCTGCATGCACAGCATCTGCCTGAGCCAGGGATGGAAGGAGCTGAAGACTGACACACTGTGTTTGATTTCAGTTGTTCTCCCAACACACTCCAGCCTTTGATTTTTCTTTTTAATTAACTGCTTGCCTCACTAATAAAACTGCTTTCTTTTGCCAAAGGATAAAATCTCTGGCTGCAGCCAGGGGAATAACCAGAGAATTAAAACAAAAGGTTAGCATTATTACTTCAAAAATAATAACAAAGGTGGAGAGCGATTGGGTTCCAAGGATGACTTCGCCCATCCCTCCTAGAAAGGAGGGTCTCAAAGCACATCTCAGGACCTGACTTAGCATCTGTCAGAGCCTGAGACACATGTCATGTGAACACAGATGTCTTCCTATTGCAACCATTCCCTTTGCTGTAACTAGAGACAACTGATGTTCAGGAACTGGTTTTCACCAGACAATGCAGTTAACAGTGGGGTTCAAGGCTTGAGGTATGGGTACTTCTGAAAGTGAGGAGTGGACATAACCATGTACTTTATAGTGGGAATCACACTTCAAGCTTATTCACAACAACCTGGAGAAATGGCTTTTTAGGATATGTATCTGTGTATGAAAAATGTGAATCCCTGAAATTTCACAAAGTTGTAGAACCTCACATAGACACAAAACCCAGAGCTAGAATCCAGAGTAGTAGTAGCAGAGTCAACTGACTAGAAGCTTCTTACACAGGAGTCTTGGAGACCTCCGCAGGTTCAAAGGCAAGAACAGGTAAAGGTATATTTCACAGTGTAGCTGTTTGCTCTCCTGAGGGATCTGAGGATGCTGTACCTGAGATATATGTTTTTCTTAACAGTACCCATAATCTTAAATTTGCTGCTCCTACCTCGGTTTCTCAAACAGTACTAAGACTACACCACACTCATTCTTCCCTAGCCATGGGAGGGGTAGTTCCAGGATCCTGAAACCCTACAATGCACTAATCCATTTCACAAAGAGGTGCAGTGCCTGTGTATAATCCAATACAGCTTCCCAGGGGCTTTTAAGCCCTCTGAATCAATCCTATACCTGATAAAGGAACACACAGCCAGCAGATGCCGCACCATGGGGTTTAGGAAGTGTCAACAGAAGAAACAGCTATTCATGTTCTATGCAGGGGTGATTTTGTTTTCTAAAATCTCCTATCTCTACACAAATTTGGAAGATCTAGAATGCTGGATGTACTTCTGTGATGAGATCTTTAGGAGCTGCTGGTGTGGCCATATGTAGCACGTTGGAAAGTATTGGCCATGGCCTTTCAGGATGTTGATGTGTTGCTCATGACCATATGCTGAGACGATGCCCTCAGCAACCAGTGATCTTGTCTTGTCTGAGGTCATCACAATACAAACACACACTTTGATTCCTGAACAATCCCCTCAGGACATAAGCCTGACACATCTGGAGAGATGGAGCCTGAGTAATTTAGTTAATAGATACAAACTGAATCACCACAGAAGGAAAGCTCCACCCTATTGACAGCGTTGTCCAGTTCTTCAATACTGAGATGGCAGCTGTGCTTTTCTATCAAATGCTTTCCATGCAAAATGAATGATGGTTGACAAGCAATAGTCCCAGCCATGAGACAGCATGTACTTGCCAAAGAGTGCCAGCTCAGGTTGGGGCTAATGAGGCCATCTCACCACTTCATAACCTCTTACTGCACAGAGGCGGTGAGTGTGGCACAGGGTACAATAGTACAGTCATTATTAACTCAGTCATTTTGGTGGAAGTTCAACTAAGGACAGATTGGGAAAAGCACATGCTTTCATGGGTGGGCCTAAGAAGAACTTTACATGAAGTTCTATCCATAGCTACTATCTATATATCTGTGCCTATCATCAACCAATCTATCCATCCATCCATCCATCCATCCACCCGCCCACCCATACATACATCCATCTATCTCTCTATCTATCATCTTTATAATCTGTATCTATCTTTATCATCTATCATATCTATCACCTATCATCTGTCTCTAGTTTAGTATAAATGGAGTTCAAGTCATTTTGGTATATTAAGCAAGCATTCATCTATGAAGCCATACTATAACTCAAGCCTGTGATGTGGAGATAAGCTAGAAACCAAATTTATCCAGCACCTTTGTACCAGATACTAGGAGCCTTACACAGCACAGTAGACTTAACAATAAGATAACTGTGACAAACAAAACAAAACAAAACAAAAAACCAAAAACCCAAGCAGCTAAGACAGTTGCAGTGTTTGAGTCTTGAACAACTGAGGAAATAGCTCTGTTATCTGCCCTCACTTTCCAGTGATGGAGGTACCTCCAAAGAGGAGGAAGTCTGTATGTGAAATGCTTTCTAGGAATATGCCTCTGAGAAAAGCCAATGGCTACCCAAACGTGCCTCTGAAGATATATGCACATGGCTTGGCTGAGAGAAAGGATGTACCAGGCCACAGATACCTGAAGACCTAGACACTCTTTGATGTGCCCAGAGTGGTGACCTCACAGAGGGCTTGCTGGAATGGTTACTGGTGTGGCCTAGGCACAGAAGGCAGATGTTCACAGTAGAGGGATGGGATTCAGAAGCAGGAGTGAGTGGACAGAGCTGTGTTGTTGGTGTTCCCCAGATTATTGAATATAAGAATATAACCTTAGGGTATTGTACTTGGAGGTAGAGGCTTTGAAATTGGGCACCGAGCACATGGACCATGAGATATACCTGTTCTAACAGGACATGTGGCATCATAACATCTGGAAATAGGAGCGAAGAGAAGGATACCTCATAGGAGCTGCAAGTGTACTCTCCACAGGATGGGGGAGAGACCTTGAGAGACCCCTATAGCATGCACTTCTTAGGACTCCAATCTCTTGTCTGCAGGAGAATGAGTTCTGCTGTTTATCTCACCCACTTATTGGTTGACTAGGGCAGGTAGGCAAAGCTCAAGGGTTCTGTCATCTGGGCTTTCATGGGGGCTCATTTCTGTAAAGCAGCCAGCTTTCCATTTGTACTCATGGCTCCCTTCCCCAAATCCACAGCATAGATATAACTTGGCAACAGTTTTTGGCCCTCTTGCCTTTTCTCTAGTATTTATACTATTTATATTTTATGTGTGTGGTATATGTGTGTTTGTGTGTATGCAGCTCTCTGTGCCTCTCTCTCTCTCTCTCTCTCTCTCTCTCTCTCTCTCTCTCTCTCTCTCTCTCTCTCTCTCTCTGTGTGTGTGTGTGTGTGTGTGTGTGTGCCCAGAAGCCAGAGACTGGCATCAGGTATCACCTATCATTTTCCACATAAAACTTTTTTGAAACAAGGCAAGCTTGGGCTGTAGGCTAGTGCGAATGAAACCATCCTAGCACATGGAAAACCACCCTCTTCTCAGGAGCAGGCTCAGATGCTGGACAGTACAGACACCCTTGCATTTGTTCCTTCACGCAGGACGAAGATGAGGTAAAGCCGATGATCACACTGCTCTGAAAATGCACAGGCATGAGAGAAACTCCTTGTAAAAAGCTTCTGGTTTATTTTAGCCTTTATTCACATTTTATTTGTCTATCTCCTCAAACTCAAGACTCACATACTAGGTGAATGCTCTACCATGGAGCCATCTCTAACTAAAGTTTAATGCTTGTAAGGAGCTAGGTTGGAAACCACCTTTGTACCCAGTCCTATGGGCAGTAGATGCAGCTCACCATACACGCTTAATGACAGCAGGGGAACTGTTCCAGGAAAACAACAGCTGAAATAATGGTGCAGAAATAACTGTGCTGAGCCTGGTGCCATGAGCAGCTGGAGGTCATGCATAGATAGGATAGCTTTATTAGCATGAGCCCAAGCTCAGGCTTCCCTTTTTTAATACACATACACACACATCCACACAAACACCCTCCCACATCCACACATACCATACCATACACAGAGAGAGAGACACACACATCCACACAAACACCCCCCCCCCACATCCACACATACCGCACCACACACACACACAGAGAGACACACACATCCACACAAACACCCCGGACATCCACACATACCATACCATACACAGAGAGAGAGAGACACACACAGAGACACACACATACACACAAACACCTCCCCATCCACACATACCTTGACACACACACACACACACACACACACACACACACACACACACACACTAAAGAATTATTAACATAACCAGCTCCAACTTCTGGCTTCTAAGTGCCCATACATATGATATTTGAAGCCTTGAACAAATATTTAGGTGAGGCAAAGGAAGTATCATTGCCACCCTTCTCCCGGGTCTTAAGGTACTTTTGTGGAAAGGAAGATTCATAAGGACTGCATGTGAGGCAGTTCCCAGGGATTCAACTCTGAGGCAAACCTCAAGCACCTCAGAGGACATGGGTTGAAAGAATGCATCAGCCCAGGAAAACTTATGTGCTTGCACAAAAGTCATAGAGACCAGATCAACTGAGATCATGGAAGGGGGTCACAGCCATGGAAACAGTATGGTCGTGAGCGAAGAGCAATACAGTGTTTACTGAGGTGAACTGAGATTTACAAGTAGGAGCAAAAGGGGAGAGTCAGGCTATGTGGCTAGGCTCTCTTGGGAGCCGTATGGCCTTATAATGAGTGGCCCAAGTCCACCACCATTATCCACACTGATGCTGAGTGTCTATAGATATGAAAGGCTCTCAGTGCAGCCTCAGATACATGAAATACCCCAAATTCCCTAATTGATAGCACCTGCTATCATTAAGTTTACTGACCTTCTTTTGCATTTTATTTGACCTCATATGTAAACATAAACAACACAGAATTTTAAAGCTTTGCAATCTACTCCTTTTCATAAATAATAAAATTTCTTATCTCTTGTCAATGTGTTTAAAAAGTTCATCCTCTACTACATTTTATCTTTAAAATCCTTATTTCTGTTCCTTTACCTGCATTTATGATGGAGGATTTGAAACCCTCAGCTTTAGCATATTGCAGAAAAGCTCATTATAATGATTATGCACTGAGTATCAAAGTATGAGGACTGTACCACTCACATCCTTTTCTCATTGCATCCTCCATCTCTGAAAAACTGGCTCGAGGGTCATGGGTAGCATGTCCATGTGCTCAGAGTTCTTGCTGAAAGGCAGTGCAGCTCTGGTCATGGCATGCAAAGTTCACATTCTTGCCTTTAGTTGGACGAAGCATTGTGGCCAAACAGCTAAACCAGTCAGGAAGTCATAGGGAATACATTTTCCAAATGCAGCGGCTGCTATCAACTTCTTTAGATGCAAAAACAAGGCATCATGACCAGAAAGGTCAAGGAACATATAAATTTTTAAAGAGTTTAGCTAAAAAGTCCAACTTTTTTTCTGAAATTAATAGACTTTCTCCTTTCACAGTATTGTTTTTGGGGGCCTTTACCAACCCTCAAAGATCTTCTCTAGTGATGATTGTTCTTATAGGTGGAGCAAAAATCCCGAATAATAAAACCTCACATTGTAGCTGTCAGTGAATCATCTTATTTCAAAAGTTTTATGGATTGACCATGCTGGGATTGAGAATTTCTTCTTTGGGCAATGGGTATTTCTCTAAGGCACAACAGCTCTGAGGCATAGCATACTCATCACCATGGTGGCTCACCTGTAATCTAAGTTCTCCGCTAGCCAGGTATTTCCCAAGGTGAGCACAGTCTGGGCAGTTCATCGGTAGCAACCACAGAAAGAAGGTAGCATACTATAAATGTAATAGAAGCATGTTGTACACAGCTTACAAATATCAGTGATTCAAAATTATAATACTTGCAAGTATAAAACTATGACTCCTAAAGAGAACTGGCAAATCTTATTCATAGCTTTTACTATATTTTTATTTAATAATTTATTTATAAATTCCTAGACTGGTGAGACTTTTGAGTAAGAAAAAATTCACCTGTGAGCTAGTGGAAAACACTCTGAGGTCCTGACAACTGGGCATCTGGATTTCTCGGCCTTTCTCTGGAGAGCTGCCTGTCGTAGGCATGGCTAATGGCCTCCACACAGTAGTGGTTTCTCACATTCTCCACGTAACTATGCCAGGTCATTCTATACTCTCTCATGCTCCTTCTGATCTACCCTTCTGGCCAGTAATTCAAATCCAGGCTGAACTGGGCATTAGCAGGCATTCAGATTGATTATCTTGGGGTGGGGCACCTGAATGAGCAGTGGGTACCTGGGCTAAGGTGGTGAGCTATAAATTCTGAGAAGGTAGGCATGTATGGGGAATAATTTAGCAACTTGTAACTCCATTATGTTCGGGCTTTGTACATATTCCTCTTAGCAATGTGCTTGGCAACTTGAAATTCTTTTTTGCACATACTGTGTACCTACCTCTATAGAAATATACCTGCCCCAGATGGTTTCAGTGCTGAATTCTACCAGACATTCAAAGAAGAATTACTACTATTACTCCTCAAACTATTTCACACAGTAGAAACTGAAGGAATATTGCCAAATTCCTTTTATGGGGCCACAATCACCCTAATACCCAAGCCACTCAAAGACACAACAAAGAAGGAAAATTACAGACCAATTTCCCTCATGAATATTGATGCGAAAATTCTCAACAAAATTTTGGCAAACCGTATACAACAATGCATAAAAGATATCATCCACCATGACCAAGTAGGCTTCATCCCAGAAATGCAGGGCTGGTTTAACATACGAAAAATTATAAATGTTATCCATCATATAAACAAACTAAAGGAACAAAACCACATGATCATATCCTTAGATGCGGAAAAAGCCTTTGACAAAATCCAACACTCTTTTATGATTAAAGCCCTGGAGAGATAAGGAATACAGGTAGAATACCTAAATATAATTAAGGCGATTTACAAGAAGCCGACAGCCAGTATCAAACTTAATGGAGAAAAACTCAAAGCAATCCCACTAAAGTCAGGAACTAGACAAGGATGTCCTCTCTCCCCTTATCTATTCAATATAGTTCTCGAAGTTTTAGCTAAAGCAATAAGGGAACGAAAAGAGATTAAGGGGATACAAATTAGAAAAGAAGAAGTGAAGCTATCTCTATTTGCAGATGATATGATTGTATACATAAGTGACCCACAAAATTCTTCCAAGAAACTGCTACAGCTGATACACACCTTCAGCAATGTAACAGGATACAAGATAAACTCAAAGAAATCAGTAGCCCTTCTATACACTAAAGATAGAAGAGCTGAAAAAGAAATAAGAGAAACATTACCCTTCATATTAGCTACAAATAGTATTAAATACCTTGGAGTAACTATAACCAAAGAAGTAACAGATCTATTTGACAAAAATTTTAAATCATTGAAGAAAGAAATTGAAGAGGATATCAGAAAATGGAAAGTTTTCCCATGTTCCTGGATTGGTAGGATCAACATAGTAAAAAATGGCAATTCTACCAAAGGCAATCTACAGATTCAATGCACTGCCCATCAAAATCCCAACACAATATTTTTTGGACCTTGAAAGAACAATACTCAATTTCATTTGGAATAACAGGAAAGCCAGGATTGCCAAAACAATTTTACTCAACAAAAGAACCCCAGGAGATATCACCATCCCTGACTTCAAGCTATACTATAGAGCTACAGTAATAAAAACAGCCTGGTACTGGCATAAAAACAGACTTGTGGACCAATGGAATAGAATTGAGGATCCAGACATTAACCCAAAAACCTATGAACACCTGATCTTTGACAAAGAGGCCCAAAACATTCAATGGAAAAAAGATAATATATTTAACAAATGGTTTTGGCATAGCTGGATGGAATTGTGTAGAAAAATGCAAATAGATTCGAGCCTGTCACCCTGCACAAAACTCAAATCCAAGTGGATCAAAGACCTCAACTTAAACCCAGCCACTTTGAACTTGATAGAGAAGAAAGTGTGAAATACACTTCTACAAATTGGCACAGGCGACCACTTCCTAAATATAACACCAGTGGCACAGGCACTAAGACCAACAATCAATAAGTGGGATCTCCTGAAGCTGGGAAGCTTCTGCAAAGCCAAGGACACTGTCAATAGGACAAAATGCCAACCTACAGAATGGGAAAAGATTTTCACCAACCCTACAAGTGATACAGGACTGATCTCTAAGCTATATAAAGAGCTCAAGAATTTAGAGCCCAAAACCCTGAATAACCCTATCAAAAAATGGGGTACAGATTTAAAAGGGGAATTCTCAGCAGAGGAACTACAAATGGCTGAAAGGCACCTGAAAAAGTGCTCTTCATCTTTAGCCATCAGAGAAATGCAAATCAAAACAACTTTGAGGTACCACCTGACACCTGTTAGATTGGCTAAGATAAAAGGCACAGATGACAGCCTATGTTGGAGAGGATGCAGAGCAAGGGGAACACTCCTCCATTGTTGGTGGGATTGTAAGCTTGTTCAGCCACTTTGTAATGCAATATGGAGGTTTCTCAGAAAATTGAGAATCAATCTCCCCAAGGACCCAGCAATACCACTTCTGGGTGTGTACCCTAAAGAGGCACATTCACATACCAAAGGTATTAGCTCAACTATGTTCATAGCAGCATTATTTGTAATAGCAAGAACCTGGAAACAACCTAGATGTCCCTCAACTGAAGAATGGATTAACAAACTGTGGTATATCTACACAATGGAATACTACTCAGCAGTAAGAAAAAATGATATACTGTCATAAGCATAATTTTCTTGGAATTCTGGGCATGCTCACTGTCATTGAAGCCCCTCAACCGCCACCCACCTCAGTCACATTTTGCTACCTGGTTGCTTATCTACCCATGTCTGCTTGCCGAATGTTCTGGCATAACACAAAGGCCATGACCTTTTTCTCTTCCTCTACTCCATTTTCCTTTCCTGACAGATCCCAAAATTTATCAGCTTGCCTGATCCATCTTTCTCTAAAACCCTACTAAAATTCTCCCTGAAATTCCATTTACTTTGTTTCTAAATTTGTTTTTCAACATGCAATTTTTGAGTATTTCCTACACATGTATTCACATCATTTCCACCCCTCTCTCCAACTCCTCTGTATCCTTCCCTAACTCCCTCTAAAATTTACTACCTTTTCTTTATTGGCATGGATATGAATGTCCATGTGTGTAACCTGCTGGGTCCATTTGGTGTTGTTTGTATGTATATATGTGGAGGATGTTTCTAAATTATTTATTGATGAGGCTAAGAACCAACAATAAGGACTTCCATTTTCTATGTAACATAGCACCAGATGACAGTTCATTTTCTGGAAGGAGGAAGGGAAAAAAGACACAGGTGTCCAACACCTACCTCCTCCCAAGCTCATAGCTTTAGCCAGATGGGCAAGCTTAACTGAAGGAGTGCTGGAAAATAGTTTTCTATTTTGGAAAGGTGAACATGTAACCAAACTAACCACTCTCCTTTTGTCATCTGGGATCTTTCAGGAAGGCTTATTAACTGATTAAAATTTTAGCAAGTATAGAGAGGTTGGAATGTTGCTGGTCTAAACTGTAATTATAATTTATCTTGGACTATCGTTAGGTCCCTTAATAGGCATTATTGTCCCCTGTGTATGTGCGATCGTTTGTATGAAATGCCCTCTACATAGACCCTATCCTTCTGCTACCATAAACTCCAAATAAACCATTTCTTTATAAGTTGCTTTGGTCATGATGTATTATCATATTATCATAGCCACAGAAAAGCAGCTAATACAATATGTGCATTAATGCCATTGCAATTATGACATAAGTCTTCAGGAATTTTGGACCAAATAAAAGCTAATAATGTCGTGAGATAGCATCTGAAGTCTACAGCTGATTTCATCTTACTCTTCTGTGTGCACCTTCTTACCTGTTGTTTCCACCAAAATATTTGAGAAGCTTCTTGATTTATGAGTTTCTTTTACTAAAAAAATGCTCTATTACTATAAAAATGTGATGATATCCTCACCATGTCAGAACATGGAGTTGTGGTAAATAGAATGTGTTACTGGGACATGGTCACTTTTATTTGGCTCTAAAATAAACTATCTCCTTTGAAGTGAGAGCTGTGTTTTAGTGTTGACTGCCCCCCATGCTTAATTTGTTAATTACAGACAAATCTTACAGAGAATTAATTTTGCTTCTAGAAGAGAATTTGATGATTTTTTTTCCTTTTCCTATAATTAACCAGATAGCTATTAGTAGGGGCTGAAAACAGATAATACACAACTATTATAGTCCAGCCATCTGTATGTTCAAACTCAAGGGGCATGGCCCTTAATCCTTGTTAGACTCTGCTAATTAGGACAAAGTAAACAGAGTCCAGGGCATAGACGCTGGTCGTGTGGTTGAGGGGCTTCATCTAAGTCTCAGTCATATTCCTACAGGGTTCAATCACCTTCATCTCGCAGACGGAGAAAACTGCAGAGATAGAGGGCGTTATCACCAAGTCTTAAGAGTCTGCCTCCTTGGCATGCCAACTTTCCTCTACTCAGATTGCTTTCTGATTTTTTTTCCTGACACTTTCTGGATCAGGGCCCAATTTTCCAGGAAGGAAATCTCTGCCGATGTCACAGCTCACTAATGGGCTGTCTCCAGTCTTCTGGGGCAGGCATTTCATGGGGTGGGGCTATATATGTTTGAACATCCACATGTGGAGCTGGTGACAGGCTGGAGTAATCTGTCTATGGGGAGGGTGAGCTGTGGATGCTGGCCGGACCCTGAGGAGCTCAGGCTCCTGCAGGACCTTACTCTGTGACTGCTTGATATGGCACTAAGGAAGCACAGGGTTGACTTCCTTTATGAAGGTCATTAGAGAGCACACACACACACACACACACAGATCAGATTAGCAGATGAAATGGTTCCCATGGCAACAATTGGACAAGCACATTGCTGCAATCAGCATTAATTTAAAATATTTTTCCTGAGTCTCCTTGGAGTCAGTTTGTGAACACAAGTGCTTGCCAGCTCTCTAATCCATGGCACCCTTTGAAATCCTATCCAGTGTGTGTGTGTGTTGAAACTGAGCCAATTAACTGAGAAGAACTGGGTGGGTCCAGTGGAGCCGGCAAGACTGTGTTTACCAATTAGGTTTTTTTATGATGTAAATGTTGCACCCCATGCAGCAGGAATAAAAGAGAGCTTCACTCAATATGAAACTGTTAATTGCATTTTCAGAGACACAGCTACAAGGTGAAACTAATCACGCAAATGATAAGCGATTCCACCACCTACGGTGCTCTGCCTTGCACTTCCACTAATCTGTATTAAAACAGCCCCCTTGGTCTTTGCTGCAAAGAAAAACATAGCATTTGGTATAACCTTCCAATTTTAAAAAGAAAAATGTGTATATATGGGAAGGCATATAAAGGACAATTTTCATTTAAGTGGGATTAATACTGTTAACAAACACTATAGCAAAGGCAGGATAGTGCCTTAGGAAGGACTATTTTTTTGCTATAAAATTATAGGACAATGCACTTGTGAATGAATGCCAGTACATTCTGACAAGTGAGGCTCAATGTGAATAAGGTTGCTGAGAAGAACAAGCCATGATAATTAGTGAAAGTTGGCTTTCCCATCTGAGAAGATCAAAGAGGCCTTTCTAGAACCTCTGGAGGGCCATGGGGGAAATCCTGGGTCTTTTTGCCTTGAGAGTCAGCAGGTCTACCATAGGTGGGAGGCCAGAGGCATGATCTTGCACAGCTTCCTCCTCTGCTTGTGTTAGTAAGAGTCCGATATAAGAACACTTAGAGGTCAGTGGGGATGGACTGTTTGTCTCATCATCAGGAGCTTGTGAAGCCAAGAAGTGCAACTTCGGGACCCTGACTGCATTTCTCTCCCTAAGCAGAGATATGCCATTTTTTAACTGGAAGATCACTGTGATAAAAAAAAACTGTGACCAAAAGCAACTGGAGGCAGAAAGAGTTACTTCATGTCAAAACTCTCGGGTGACATGCTATTGCTGAGGAAAGACTGGGTAGGACCTCCATGGAGGAATCTAGAAGAAGGAACTGAAGCAGAGGCCATGGAGAATCCCTGCTTACAAACATGCTACCCATGGCTTGCTCAGCCTTCTTCCTTATATCACCCAGGACTGCCTGCCTGGGGATGGCACTACCTTGTGGTTTGAGACCACCCACATCAACTATTAATCAAGAAAATGCCCTACAAATGTGCCCACAAAAGATCCAGTGAAAGCATTTTC
This sequence comes from Sigmodon hispidus, assembly GCA_004025045.1. Taxonomy (NCBI): domain Eukaryota; kingdom Metazoa; phylum Chordata; class Mammalia; order Rodentia; family Cricetidae; genus Sigmodon; species Sigmodon hispidus. The sequence goes on from PVIH01001603.1 coordinate 26,724, forward strand.
TCAATTGAAGTTCTTCTAGCTTGTGTCAAGTTGATGGAGGAAAAAAACAAACCAAATAAATAAAACCAAACCAAACCAAGGACAACCTTAGATTACGTTGTAGCCAGAGGTTGTCAACTCAGTGTCTATTCCCTTAAGACTTAATTGAAATGGTCCTACAATCACCTGGTAAAGAAAATACCCCTCAGGAAAAGCTGTCTGCTTTTGAAATGGTATGGAAATGAGACTCTCCAAAGGGGCTCTAAGGAGTAGCTAGGCTGTGGGACAGTTTCGCTCAGAGCTCATACCTCTATCCCTCTTGCAGCAGAGAAAAACTAAGAATGGCATGAGATGGCCATAGAGGAATAGAAGGGCTCGTGACCACACTGCACCCAACGTGGGCCTGAGGGAAGTTCAAATGCATGTGGTGGAGCTGCATCAGGGCCTACACAGGGTCTGTACCATGAGTATGTACCATCCAAGGCAGAATGACTGTGTGGGCTCAGCCAAAGTGGTCACTTCCACCAAGTTCCCTTCTCTTTGTTCTTAGTGCAGTAGTGGGTCACTATAAGTAAATGGATTAACCGGTGCCAGAGTCTCCAAGTCCATCCTCTTGGTGTGGGTGGCACAGATTTCGGTGTCTATAGGCATCTGATGGTGAGAGCATGCCTGCTTGTCGAGGCTGAGTGAGCTGTGGATTTGAAGATTTTCATAACTTTTTTCACCCTCAAGGCCAAGATGCAGAACATTTTGCAGATGGTGAAGTGTATTTAAAAGACCAGCCCCATCTCTCCCTGAGTGGAATGCATGACACAGTAACTAGGGGATCTGATGGAGTGCCACACCCACACCAGCACTGGGAAGGAAAGGCACCTGGACCTTGAGGGGAGCTGCTCATAGATGCAGATGGGCTATTGATACAGACAAAACCTGATGGCTCACTTTCAGAAGTACCTGATGTCAGCTTAGGTCCATGTACAAGCAAAGAGCAAACACCAGATTTCTGCTACTGCTTGCTAGTCTAGCCATCCCTCCAACAAACTCCTTCCCCACACTAGAAGTGTAGGAGTAGAAAACAACAACCAGGTGTTCCTTCAAGGTCAAGAATGAACTTTAAAAGGAATACTATATAAAGTGTAGAGATGAACTCATGTGATTTTTGTGGAGAAAAGACAAAAATATTAAGTGTTGGAGGAAAAGATAAGACCTAGGTGACAGGTAAGGGTTATTTTGTCTCATTGTGACCTTGCCAATAGCTACCTGTGAGAGGTACAGAAGCCTGCTAGATCTATATTCACTGCTCATTATAGAACATGCTGGCAGCTGCACCGTGGGCAATGTCTCATGTGAGTGTTTCTTGGAATTTGGAACATATTTCAGAGACATAATGTCTTTCCTTAGGCTTGGTAATTGTTTCCCCAGTCTACCTGGGAAACACCACTAGGTGTATCAGAGGTTGTTCCCATTCAGTTTGTTTCTCATTAGGAACATGAGGAAAAAATAGAATATTGTATATTAGGCTTTAGGATTGTTTGATGTGTATAAGTGTCTTGCTTTCATGTATGTATGCATGCATACTACATGTGTATCTGAATGTACAGTGGTCAGAAAAGGATACTGAATCCTCTGGGACTGAAGTTACAGGTGGTTGTGAGCTTCCACAAGGATATGGGGAACTAAACCTGATGAACTCATCAGCATCTAGGGACTCATTCTAATGTGACTCACAAGCATAGTACATATAAGCACAGAATGCATAGGGCACACATGAATGTAAAGTGCATCAGAGCCTGGGTATATAGGAGCTTGGGGAGCATAAAAGAGTATAGAGTTCACATGCATTTGGGGTGAATAGGAGTGTAGTGTGCACAGAAAGCATGGGGCACAAGAATAAGAACACAGATGTACTACAGTATGGTGTACAGACTTCACAGGAGCATGGAATTCATAGTGTAGCTGCACACCAGCATGGAGTACACGTAACTATAGAGTACCCAAGAGTGTGGTGTATATATGAGTATGGGCAACACAGAAACATGAGAAAAACAGTGCATAAGAATGTGGGGTACACAGAAATGTGGAGTACAGGATGGCTAGACTGGCTCTGACCTATCAGAGCAACCCTGCAGACACTGACAAGGATGGAGTCATCTAAATTACTACCATGTATTTTCCAAGACGGCCTCAGGGAGAAATGACACCAATACAAACAGTTGCTGTCTCTGGCTATGGATCAAGAGACATTTCCTGATTCTAGGGCTGTTTAGTAGAATGAGCCAGTGACTAAATTATGCTTTAAACATTTCTAACATTCAGACATTTGCTAAATTAGTGAGAATTCTAATTAATTATTATCTGTGTTGGACTATGACAAGAGTCTCCCTCTAGTCCTTCCACAGGAAGATAAACGAAAGTAGTGAAGGCATCCAGGATGGTGGCGCCAGGCTATGCCATGGCAATAGTCTGAGCATTGTAACATGCCTCCCATATAGCCCAAACTCTCATTTTATTTATGTCATTATTTCTTCTTTAATAATTTGTAAAATATTTAAGACATGAGTATTAATAAATAGAATAGAAAGTATTTTATTTTGAGAGTCAATTATTTTTAAGACCTGCACCTAGCAGACCAGGTATCAAGGTTTGAATGGAAGGAGTTTTTGTAATCTCATGCCCTGGTCTCACTGTACTCCATGAAACAGCCCAGCCACCTACGACCTCCATGTATCTGACACAGGCCTGTCATATTGTCAAAGCCTCAGCCTATTTTTTATTTTTATTATTATTTTTTTCAGGCATGGGAGGCCTGTGTATGCATAATTCTGTACTTGGGCTGTATCTAGCTAAAATGAGTCAATGTCCAGGAGTCAGGTACTCTTACTCAGAGCCCAGAGCCCTCCAATCCAGGTTACCCTCCATATTCTTCCTCTTCACCTCTGAATTCCAGAGGTGTCTTCACTGTCCCTCCAGAGGAACCTGGAGCTGAAACTCATTTCTCTTGTTGGTCAAACCAGCAAGGGCTGGCTGAGAGGGTCCACCGTGCTCAGAGCTGCCGAGGGCACACCACAGCCAGCTCACCATTCCCTTCCTGTAATGGTATTCAATACAACACCAATCCTTTACCCTCTCCTACCTATCTGTTCACTTTAGGCAACACTAGAAATGTTACTGAAACTTCATACCACAGCATCTGCATGTGTCCAACTAGGGCTTTTCATAAATACATCTATATTGAACATATACAGACTTCCTCTTGTAATTACATAAGCTATACAGTAAGGCATAATTTGTAGAATTTACATTGCATTTAGTATCATAAAGTAATAAGCACATTGTGTGTAGGTTCTATGCAAACAGCATTCTCTCATGCTAAGGGTTTGAGTACCTAAGGGTCTTGATTCCCCTTGGTGGGGTGTGAGAGTCAGTTCTACTTGAATGCTATAAGACACTCATCTACCCATGGGAGACAACTAGCGCAGAAGGAAAAACATGTATTGAGGCTTCGGGTATAAAAGTATCAAGATATAATGACTTCTGGAGTGATTGATGAGGTCTCTTGCACAAATCTAAGATCATGCAGAAATAGACAAAGGGAATCAGTAGAAGCCACATAGGACCACATGCTGTCATCACAGGCCTCGGTGAGTGGACGTTTGGTGGGGTTCCCATTCAGCATCCAAACAAACCTCCCAAATGGCTGCTGCCTTCCTTATTCAACAGAGACAGACATCACCCTCCTCAACCACTCCACTCCTCCTTGCCAGAGTTCAATAGTAGGGAAGCCTCCCTACCAGCTGAAAAGATGGTGGCTTGAAGGGAATTAGTTTTCCTTCACTGCTCTGACTTGTAGAGGGATTCAGCACCTCCCTGACCTAAGGGCGTGGCCTTTGGGCCAGCACAGGTGTGGTACAACTGACATAATTCTCTCTCCTCAGATATCTGTACTGAAAATCCTTGATTTTTGGAAAATAAAACAAGGTCAAAGTTATCTAAAAGCATATATTTTTATTAGTTTTCCTAGTTATATCATCATTTTAGGAAACCTAAAATTTTTAGTAATTTCTAAAAATTGAAGAGAATAGGAAGCAAAAGGAGAAACATCATCTCTAATTTTACCAAAGTTGACTATGTTCAAGGCTGGCTATAATCCACGTAGCTATGTTATAACCTATTCTTTTTTATAAATATGTTGTAATATTCCATTTTAATAAGTTAATTTGACATAAAAAATCATTGAGCATTTATAGACCTATACCCCATTGTTCTGCCAATACCCATGTGCTTCATTTCAGACATTCTTCTCCCAAGTAAAAAAAATTGTCTCACCCATATCTGTCACTTTTCTCTGATTTGCTGACATCCCCTGGATTCTGGAATTTTAAATGCCCTCGTTTGCTTTGTCGGAGCACAGCAGACACCAGGAAGACATGAATGCCATTCCAAGTAACAGAAGTCATAACTGAAAAGATGCTCATAACAGTGAGTGAGGGGAAAGAAAAGAAAAAAAAGGTAAGTAGAGGGTTGTTAGCCTGAAATTCACTGTGTCCTTGGCCTTTGCTGCCAGGCTGTGAGAGAATCAAGGTCTATAGTTTAAAATTCCAGTTGGTTCCAATAAAATCAAATGGATGTAAATGGACCAGAATGTACCAACCTTAGCTGTGGACATTGATAGTCCTGAAGTCAAGAATAAGCTGACCCCATCAGGTCTTGAAGGGTATAGAGAAAAGGCTGGTGAGATCACCACAGCTCCTGTCACGGGACTAGGCCTGCATCTGGGAGCCCCAGACAGGAAAAGTTTCCCACACAATGGCTCCCGTTGACTTCAGCCTCTTTCACAGATAAAGCATGAGTTGATTGTTGAGGACAAGCCATGCTCTGGGGTGGTTCTTTCCTGACCCTGCTTCTCGCGTTTCCACCCTCTGAACATACTTTTTCCTCAAGATCGTCTGTGACTAGACTGGTTTTCTTTCCAATAGGAACCAAACAACACCTCCTGCTTCATTTTGCCAGTCCCTAAGGAATTCACTGAATAAAGGATATAGGGCCCTTGAGGCTTATGACCATGCCTTCTGTGAAGGTGGCTTCTGGCTTTAAATGGTATAGACAAGTAGATGATGCTGGTTGTCAATCATACAAGGCAAGGCAGAAGAGTCTCCACCACTCAGCCAGGAATCCACATGCTTCCTGGAATTCCAGGCTGGGTGCTGGCAGGGCTATGCATAGAAACAGGGAGAACAAGAGATTCACAGCCACCACTTCAGCAGCTTTGCCCTCAGAGCAGTGCCAGCACAGCCTCCCATGTCTTTTGCCACAGTGGGGAAAAGGACTATAGACATGGCCTCTGTGAAGAATATCCCTGGGACTTTTTCTAGTGTCTTATGGCTAATAAACAGAAGTTAGCTACACCAAACATACTGCTCTATAAACAGGGGCTGTGAACCAGAGCCATAGCTGTTCATTGTAGATGGATGTTTCCTGTCCCAGTAGCTCAGTTCCAAGTAACCAACTCAGAGGCTGAATATTACTTATAAATGCTTGGCCAATAGCTTAGGCTTGTTATTGGCTAACTCTTACACTTAAATTAACCCATATTTATATTTATGCTTTGCCACATGGCTCATGGCTTGTTACCTCATTTTTACACATTCTGCTTGCTTTGCAGCTGGTTGGCATCTCCTTGACTCCACCCTTCTCTTTTCCATCATCCTTACTTTGGTCACCCTGCCTATACATCCTGTGTGGATACTGGCCAATCAGCATTTTATTAAACCAATTCAAGTGACAAATCTTTACAGTGCACAGGAGGATTATTTCACAGCAGTTCATGACATACTATTCATGAACTGTCAAACAACAAAGACATTGACCCACCTTGGGCTGCTAGTCATAAAAAACTCACCAACTCTTTCTCTGACTCTTAGGCAAAAGGGCTCTAGGACAGGAACACAGCCTATGCGAATCCACAAACAGGAACTTGATGAGGCTTGAGCTAAGGGCTGCTTGCTTCCTCACCTCTGTTCCACCTCAGAGGACATCCCTAGCAATGCTGGATGAGGACAGAGCTCAAGCTCACTCTTAAGTCTGTGTATGGCATTGACTCCATGAGCTATGGCATCTCACCTGACTGGTCTATACAACCCACACTAGTCAGTTTACTTTGAGAGAAGCATCAGGAGAGCATCAATATGTGCAGGGTAGTGTCCCACATCAAATCCATGTTCCACAGTGCTCTGTAGCTTAAGCTAGTAAAATGTATGTGTCTAAATTCTGTGTGCATGCATGTTCATGTGTGATCAGGTACACTTGTGTGTGAGGTATATGTGTACATGCTTACATATGTGTGGAAGCCAGAGGGTGTCAGTCCTCAGGTATCGTCCCCATCTAAAAAATTATATGTTTTGCTTTTAAAAGCAACCTAAACAAAACAAAGATTTCTTGCAGCATGGAAACCGTAGGCTCTGCCAATATCTAGGTGTTCACCACAGTGGCTCATCAGAGCTTGGATTGTGATGATAGGTGCCAAGGGAAGCTGGCTCATGTGCTCTTGTCCCAGTCACAAGGGAAACAAGGTCCAAAACACTACAGCTCTTCTCTAAGGGGGTTCTGTTTCACTATTCCAGCTTTTTGGGAACCTTGTGTGAGGGGACCCTGTGGAACAAGCAAGATATCTTTATAGATAGTTACTAGACAAGCAGGCAGAGTGATGATGGCGGTAACTGCATTGTCACCTGCCTTCTAAATACTACAAATGTTTAGTATCTAAACCAACCCTCCCTGTTCAAAAATGCACCTAGAGGTCCTCATTAGCGTGCTATACATGGATGATTTCAATCCTCAATGGCACTGTACATCTGGTCCCACCCAAGCCAGGACCTCTATCCACATCCCAACTGGGACAGGTGGGGTTTGCCAGACATCTCATCTGCGTCATCTACTTATCTGGAGGTCTATGGAAACAAAATGTCCTTTCTTAGCTCTTAGAGGAAATACACCCCACTACCTGGACACATATGAGTACCAGGAGCCTCAAGCAGTTCAACACACACACACACACACACACACACACACACACACACACACACACGTTTGTTTCCTGCACACTGGATAAGTTAAATGTTGGCACTAAAGATTAGAAGCAGATATAAAATATTGAACATAAACTAAAACACTTAAAAGGATCTGCTGCGTGGAGGGCAGCTTTGTGCAGTAATTGACATAGGATCAGAAAGCTGCACCTAGGAAGGAGCAGGCCAGATCAGCCTCAGGATTAACTCGCACAGATTCAGATCTGAGTAGGATTTGCCCCTCTCTTCAGTCCCCATTGTCTGGGTCTTATTTTTGTGATCCATTCTCTTTGTGGCAGCTGTGACTGGCAGGTAATGGCAGGCTCAAGGATGCTGCATTTGAACGAGGCAGTTTTCTTTCAGTTCCATTTGCCAAGCCCCTCCACACTGACCCATCTTGGCTGCTGATAGCAATTTAGATGGAGGCTAGGCTGCATGGTAGGAGGAGGTCAGCAGGCTGTGTGTGTGTTTATTACTTGGATTTCATGGTTTCATGTGGTGTAAGTGTCTATTTAAGGAGCAGTTTAGAATCGGTCTCCCTGCTATTGAGCTCTTTCTCTAGACATAAGTTCATAAGTAAAATGACAGAGACAATGAAACCTGTGTGTCCAATGAAATCTGGGAGGTGACAGTCTACCCTGGTTGGAATGGCTCCTCTGAGAGGTTGGTATGTAATGTGAGATGACATCCAAACATGGACAGGAGCCCATTTCCTCAGCTGGATGCCGACAAGACTCAGGTAAAGCCTGGCAGAACTGAATCTTGCCAGGCTGGCTCTGTCCAAAGGCAGAAGAATTTCCTACAATGGACTGCTGGTTAACACTATTATTTCTCACTGAGTTATTTGCACACATAAACCTAGGTGACTCCTTATCCCCACAATTCTCACAAAGTCAAATATGTTACTGGATAGAGACAGAATCAAGGCTTTGCATCATGAGCAAAAGTGACTAGTCCCTCTGGCATGGATGGGACAACCACAGGCAGCATCATAGAACTCTATTGTTGTATTTTTCAAATCTGCCATGAAGACTGTCAGAGTCCCCAAGTCTTTCTAACCCAGTGACAATTGACACATGGGCATTTTCCACCATTCTCCCAAGATGGCCTCCTGTTTTTGTCCTGAGTGAAGTCAAAGGTCCCTTATGAGTACTTGGGGATCACTATACAGTCCTAAGCTTCCACGTCAAATGTCAGCTCAGGTCTGGCAATGGTGAAAGATAGCCCACATGGACACCATTGTAGGACACATGATCTCTTCTTTCACACTGCCTTTGTCATCCAAAACTATCCATTATGTCCCAAAGTCATCCAAAACTATCCATTATGTCCCAAAAGTTCCTTGGTACACTGCTTGGTGCTACTCAGCCTTCACATCCTGTTCTGGGATCATTCTTTAGAACTAAGATACTACTCTGGTCCAGTCTTCTCTAAAACCTCCAGGATGGAGCTCACTCTACCGTCTACCTGGAAACCAACCCCAAGTGCTCACATGTCCCACCTCTCGACATGGAACACAAAAACCACCAAGATACAACCGTCTGCATGCACCATGCCTTCCTAGGATGCATGTCCTCATCTGGACCTAACGGCCCTCTCAGCCCAGCCTGGAGCTCAGAGCACAAGGAAGAAAACCCAGTTTCATATTGTAAAGAGTCTAGGATCCCTGGGAGGCCCATGACTATAGCTGTTCAATGTCCAATACAGATGTTTAGCTCGTGATGAGTTTTCACATAGATGCCCTGGATGGAAACAGTCTTCTGCTGTATTAAACAAACGCACCAAACTACAACTTTGATGGCTCAGTAGTACCCTGAACAGTGGGGACTGTTTGTCTCTGGTTCACAGAGCCTGACAAGTTCTGGAGAAAACTGTGCTGAGCCTTCAGAGTACTATACATTACCATTAGAGAAAATATATCCAAATTCAAAACTCAGGCAGTTTCTACTGAAAGTGTGATACTTTTGCACCATTGTAGGGGAAAAAAAAGTACCAAATCAAATCATTGTTAGGTTAGAGATAGCTGCAAAAACACAAGGTTGGCACACACAAGCCCCAGGGAAATGATGTCTTAATAGCCAACCAAACATGGGGTCTCCTGCTGCCATTACCTGGGCTAAAGTCACCATCAAAAAAATAACGGCATATGGGAGGAGAGAGAGAAGGTTTAGATTGCTCTCAGTCTCTCTCTCTCTCTCTCTCTCTCTCTCTCTCTCTCTCACACACACACACACACACACACACACACACCACTCACACCACTCACCCCAAGCCCTAGAATTCTGTTTGTTTACCTCCACCTCCTCACTCATGCCTTCCTCAAAGTCAGGGTCACTGAGGGGGCAAGTTGGGGAAGCTAGGGCTGCTATTCCCAAGAAGTCTGATGGCTGAGCTCAGACAGGATGTCTTGAATTTCCACACACATAGAAAGGCAATACTCTGGCTGCTGTATGGCATTTTGGTCCACAAAGAAGAGTGAGGGTTTGAAAACACTATGTGATTCTGAGATATACCTTTGCCTGTGAGCTGTTGGAGATGTCTGGAAATAAGCCCAGCTAGGAGACTGCTGCATATCAAAATACTATGCATAAAATCTATGCCCAAAAGGGCCACTCAATGGACTTCTAAATATAAGTCAAAAATATCAAAGGGAGTGGTCCCCTAAGACCAGGAGCTCATCAAGTTATGCCAGGTTGATAAGAGCTAATGATGGTCAACCCTGATTAAAATTTCTGGTTATGAGTCAAAACAGAATATCCAAGAGATTCAAGGTCAGCTTTATCAAATGCTTAAGTAGTTTTTTGTTCTTTATACCATACTGGGAAATGGGGAAATATCCTGCCAGTGTGAATCTTTAACTACACAAGAAAGGACAAGATGGGCACAGTAACCCAAGCCTATAATCCCAGCAGTCAGGAAGCGTAGACAAGAGAATCTCAAGTTCAAAGTCAATCTGGGCTATATAATGATTGTGAGGCCAGCCTGAGCAACTTGCAGAGACTCTGTCTCACAATAAAAGAGTAGGACAGGAAATGTAGCTCAGTGGTAGAGTGCTTGCCTAGCTCTGGGCTCAGTGCTCTGTTCTGGGAGTCAGGCAGGGATACAGTTATTAACTGTATGACATAGTTTATTTCAGCTGCCCTTGGGATTCTCTTCACACCATCTCATGAGTAACTGCAACTGAGATTTCCCTTTTTATGGTTTTTGCTCTAATATGTTCAATGAAGGCTTCTGAAGGACAAAGACATGGAAGGCCCCTGTTAGCCATGGGATCCGGCCATCCTGAGCATACAGGAGGTGCTCACTAAGAACTAGTTGGTTAGACTTGGCAGCTGATCTTTTTTTGATGCTCAGGACCATGAAGTGTCTGCCATTGTGTTGAGGAAAAGAAAATACCTATGAATATTTCCAACCCGTATAGCTGGAAAACAGCTTTTATGAATCACCTGTTCGCTGACTAACATGAGATTGCTGGCATCATTAAAAGGAAGAACTGCCAGCTTTCCCATTCGTAAGTTCTATACTTCTCTGAAAAATAAAGTACATGCATAAAGAGTCTGAGTCTCTCAGTAAGCCAGACTCCTGACCACTCACAGGCAGAGACAGAGCTGTGGAGGGATGAGGCCTGGTTTATCCTTATCATGAATAGCTCCTGAGTAGATAGTGTGCAGTTGAAGTGCCTTGCTGCTTGGTCAGAAAAATGCCTTTGGTGGAAACGTTTTCTACTGTAAGATCAGGAATGAGGTCACATGTCTGGCTTTAGAAAGTGACCAAGTTGTTCAAGGACAGCACTCACTATGGTCACCATTTCCTGATCTAGCCTCTACACAGAAGTACGTACCCTATGAGAAGCAGCTATGGTTGGGAATGAGGTCTGCACAAAGGAGCCTGTTTCCAGCAGGAGGTGGGGATGCTTCAGAGTGAAGTCTGACATTCAGAAGCTCGCTCGTCCTTGAGGATGGAGCAGGGAAACAGCAAGCTTCCCTGCAGTCACAGGCCATCATCAGAGAGGACCTTCATAGCTCCACACAGGTGACAGACACACCATAAGTCCATGCAGAGGGTTCAGAATCCCAGCAATAAGTTAAGCTACTGTTCCTCACACAGAGGAACTTCTTGGACCCCTTCCTATGTGCCTGTGACTTTAAAACCTCAGTGGTGAGCACTGAGGACCAAAGGACAGGTCACAGGACACCCACAATGACAGACATCTCATGCTTAACTCTCAAAGCAACCCATGAAATGCTCATGATGAGAAAATTTAAAATAACTTTATCTGAATTATATGATTTCACATGCTAACAACTGGGAGAAATGTCCAAAGCAGAGTTTGGTTAAGTAGAAAATGACTGACTGGCACAGAAAACAGGAGAGGTTATGAAGGGCAATATCTATATATACATTTCACGAGGCAAGGGAAACAGCAACAGAACAGGAGTGACAGAGGAGCCTGGAGGGTGTCCTGCCCACTACCTGCCGAAGTAGACCGTCATCCCTGCTTGCTGAAGACTACTCTTTACTGGAAGCTTGCACAACTCAGAAAGCAATATGGTATTTGCATCCTTCTCTTTGCAACTAAGTGGGGTACTCTAAAAGTAAGTCTAAAGCATTTGCACCTCCAAAGAGAACAGTCTTCAGGAACTCAGGAAGGGCTGACCATCACCACACAATGAAGACCCAACTGAGTGGGGCACAGAGGTTGTGCCAAGCTTACAGAGGAGGCTACATGGATCTGAGTCTCTCGGTTGTTAACGGTATGGAGATAATGTCTGAAGGAAACATGCTTCCCACAAACTCAGAGCTTCCTTTTTGGAATGAAGAGAGACTGTCAAGAGTTAACTTGCAGGCCTAGAATCCTCAGCATATCAGCATCTGAGAATGCCTATAAGGGCGTTTTCAAGACTGTGTTAACAGAGAAAGGGAGAGCCACCCTGAATGCAGGGTGTGCCAATGCATGGGCAGGAAGTTCTGAATGCAATAAAAAGGAGAAAGTGAGATGAACTCATTAACTCATCTCTCTACGTTTCCTGGATATCAATAGAATGTGACTAATCAGCCTCTTCCTGCCACCAGGCTTCCATCCTGCTGCCATGTCTTTCTCACCATGATAGAATAATCCCCTCAAATTATGTTACCAGCATAAACTTAAATTGCCTTGGTCAGGCAGTTTATTACAGAACAGGAAAATCAACCTTAGAAAAGGCCTCTAGGATTCTGGAGGCCCTACCCAGGTCACCATATTCTCTGCTGCTAGTAAGAGGTCTCCTTCCCCCACACAGAGGCCACACAGGCCAGCTTAGACACATTCAAGAATGCAGAAAAAAATGAAATAGTTTGTTCTCTACAAGAATGTTAACAGATGCTCTGTTAGTTCTAGAGAGAAAATGAACATCAAAGGGCGGCCAGCAATATCGGTGATTTGTATTTCCTTAGGATTCAGTTGAGATTTTTTTTTATCAATAACTTGATCATTAAAAAGATCAAACTTCTATAAATGAAAGCTAGCATAAAAGGTGTTGTCTCATTGAACCCACACCAGAGGTGAACATTCTCATACAGACACTGATCCCTAGATTAACCAAGGTCTTCGTGGGAACCACCTTAAATCTAGCACGTGGCTGGAGAACTGAGATCTGACTTGTCTAATGGCAAAGTTCAAGCTGCTGAGTGGCATCCACATCACATGCAGCCTCAGCACTCCTTGCTTCTAGCTGAGAGCTGATAAGTAAGCTGAGACTGGTTCCTACACAAAGCATCTCCAAGAGGCTGGAAAAATAGATACTAGTTAAGAATAAAAGGGGGAAATGGGAAGATACCTAGAAGTTTCAGTGTTTGTCTTTTCAGAAATCAGAGCCCCACTTAGCCAAATAAATTTCCTACAGGGTCTAGGCAAATATTTTTTTTCCAATATCTACCACTGCTTCCCCTCCCCTCCTCACAGTCTTCCCTCAGCCTCCCCCCCCCCCACCTCATCCCCCCATCTCTTCCCCAGGAGGGCAAGGAATCCCAAGGTGACTCAGTTCGGTCTGGCATATCCAGCTGAGGTAGGTCTGAGTTATTCATCTCAGTATCAAGGCTGAGTTCAGTGTTCCGCTGTAGAAAATGGGTTCTGAGATGCCAGTTCATGTACTGGGAACATACTCTTATCCTACTGCAAGAGGCTCCACAAACTGCCCACACTGTTTGACTGCCCATCTACCAGAGGGTTTCTAGGCAAACATTTTAAATATTTACAGCTGTGTAAGGTAAAAACCAGTGAGGGGAGAAGAGGATCAGCAGTCCCATGCTCGTGGAGGAAATGGCCATCCTCTCTAGGAGTTCTTGGTTGGAATGTGACCAGCCATTACTTAACACTACAACACTGCCCCACTCCATGACGGTAACCTCAGAAACTGACAGCATGTGACTACAAAGGCCTGGTTCCCTCTCCACTTCTGCTACATATTGCTCTGAGTCGCTAGTTATAACTCTTGTAGGTGGCCTATCCTCCATACCCCACCCTCCGCAACACTCAGCCTAGCTGGTGTCTTAGAGTACCAGCACTGACTGATAGTTCTGAGACAAAAGGATTTGGAACTTTAGTGGAAGTCTCGGAAAGACAAGCATGCCTTTCTGCTCCGCCTATTTTCTGGTATGAATATCCAGGCTACCCCTTTGGAGAATAGGGGAAGATAATTCTTTGGTCATCATCCTTCAACAGTCTTCAGTGACTGAGCTCATGACTCTTCCTCTGGTCTCACAATTTGCCAAGAGGTCTCTACAAATTTTCCGGCACTAATCTTTAACTGGGCCCTAATTCTCTGGGGTCAGTCAGCTAGCAGGTTTTCATATCCCTTGGTGCCTTAGGTCTACCCTTCTCTTTTCCATGCCACTGTCATTCCTTAGATATCTGGCTTATCAGAGCAGTATTTGTGAAGTGTCCACCCATGTTCCATATGCACTGCTGTATCTCTGACGGACAGAGATGACTGGCCAGTAAGAGGCTAGTGATAGGACCCAGCCCTCATCCTTAGCTAAGACTTCCCAACACTGCACCAGGTGAATTCTGTGGCACCACACTGTTTCTTTTATGAACTGTATGAAGAGAAAATTCTATCATATTCCTTCAGCTACCTCTTCCTGCCTTAACATCCTTTTATTTCCATAGGCTTAATTTCTATGAGTAAAAAGGGAACATGACTTAGCTATGAATACTTTAATGGTACATTTTAGACAAGGTAAGGCCTATCCTCATCATTATTATCAGGATATCATCCTCATCATCACCCCTACTATTCCTACCTCCACTACCAGCAGCATCCTCACCATCATTATTGTCACTATTACCATTGACACCATGAAATCACCATCAGCAACATTATCACCATACTAACTCTGTCATCATCATCAGTCACCAGAACCATAGCATCACCATCACACTCACCATCTCCAGCACCATTGCCACACTTTCACCCCCACCATCATCAGTATCATCACCACTGTATCTGTATTGCTGTATTGCTGAACTGAGTTCCTGAGCATTAGCTCCATCTGTTTCACTGTGTGGTTTTGCTCCATTTCAATACCCATCACTAGATACTTCTATGTGGGTCTTCGAGATCACTCTTAAGCTCCTATGGCTAGAGTATGAATCAGAATTTAACTGTTCACATTCTACTCATTGAAAATATTAATAATGATTGCTTACATGTATCTGGCAGCTATTTTCCAACCATCGTGAACAGCATCTGAGTCTCCTAGACAATTGTCAGAGGCAGACACTACTGTGGCTATTTCATGGAGATGAAAACTGACATTTAAAGAGATTAAATGAACTTTCAAGGAGATTGCCTACTTGCCAGACCTATGAGCCAGAGCCTTTCTGACCACCCCTTTCCTTTCCAGACCTCCGAAGCCCTGCCTGTTATCACATATAGAATCACCTCTCCTCTGCCTTCCATCTCTGGAAGATTGGCCTGTGTCACTGAACCAGCCTCTTTGCTGGGCAGCTGTCTTTATTTTCCTAGCCACCTCAGCTCAACTGTGACATCTCGGTCTGAAACTACAAAGATCTGTCTTCTCTGCCTTGCTTTACCTGTTCTCACTGGTCCTCACAGGATTGCAGCTTCTTACCAGCACATAAGGCACCTGCACTTCAAGCCTAAGCTTGGGCATATTCAGCCCATGTATCCATAAGCCTAAGATCCTTGAGAGACATAGCCCCAACTTCACAGTTTTCTACCTTGCCAGCCAAGTGGTCAGATGGCCCTGAAAGGATGTCTTAAAGGGCATATGGTGACCAATAACTGCTGTACTGGAGTTATCACCTTCAGTGTCTGAAAGACTCAAAAAGGAACAGGCTTATCTAAGAACACAATGTATTGCTAACAAGTCTCATGTCATTAGAACAAAAATAAATCACAAGGAGTAGTGGAAATATGTTGATTAAGACAAGCATGTTTCTGAAAAAATTCCTGAGCCAGAATACTTTCTGAGTGAACTGAGGAAGGCCACTGTTTAAAACACCATGGCTAGAGCTACTTTGAAGAGAGAAAGCATCTAGTGAATTTCATGAGCTTTTCATGTTTTAAAATGACAGTTCTCTAAATAAAATATTAAATTTTATATTAGATTCAAAGAATAACACAGACAAAGAACAAGACCTTCAGCCTGTTAGGCACTACGAACACTCGTGGGGACCGCTTCCTTTAAGGTGTATTTCATCCTGTGTCCTTTAACTTTACCATTATAAACAAAACTGGCACGCCCTGCAGAATCTCTGGAAACTCCCCTGGTTACTGCGAGTGTCTCTGCCATGTTCCAGGGAGGCTCACAAACACTCCTCAGGAAGCTTTCTTTTAAGCCCTCCAGGACTCTCAGCCTCTCAGCTTGTACATGGTGGCATCCAGAGTTCTCCAAACTGCACATACTCCAAGGGACCAGCTCCTCGAAGCCATCCCTGCTCTATGGCAGGATCAATAGAGCCTGATTTCTCCACAGAAGGGGCAGGTTGAGTTTAGGCCCAGGTCACTCCATCTCCTCTGCCAGCTCCCCTAACCTGTTCCCAGGTCAAATACTTGCTGAGAAAAATGGGAACTATACCCTCCCTCTGTTCTCTATACATACATGCTTGAGCATGAGAAGGCAAGCAGCCATCTGCAATACCAGAGCCTTCAGCTCTGTCAATTATCTTGGGTCAAGCTATGCTGAATGCTTGTCCTCACTGAGAATCCTCCACCTACCCACTGGGCTCCTAGACGTCCTCTCTACACAGGCACAAGAAGTACATGCCAGGACAGTGACTAGCTCATACCACAGGGGCCAGGGTGGCCTGGATACTTGTGTCTCCTTAGCTTCCAACTAAAATACAGTGCCAAGAGGCTTGATAAGCATGCCAGAGAAACCAGAGGCCATTAATACCATGGTGAATGACACAAGGAAAAGGTACTGCCCTGCCAGCCCCATTTAGCTGTGAGTTTGGTAGTCAATACTCCAAGACTAGACTTTGCTGGAGATAGCTGGCTCCAGCTGCTTTGCCAACGAGAGAATGGGTATTGGAGATATTGTCTGCTTCCTAGTCACTGCTCTATCCTGGTTATGGTATGACTCCAGACATGTACAATCTATGGAGGCCCATGTTGTCTGCCTTGTGTGAGGGGCACTGGGTACATAGGGGCTTTTCTGCAGCAACTGCAGGTAAAGTCCTTGTGCTTAGTGGAGCTGACTACCCACAGAACAGGATTTCCTCCATTGTGCTTTCCTGGCAGACACTGCCCCTCCCTTTTCCACTCAGTGACGCACAGCACTGATTATAAAGCGTCCCAGTTGGTAGCAAGTTCACTTCATCTTTCTTCAAGCATGCTTTTTATTCAGTTCACATAGGAATCCAATTAGCATATCATTGTGACTGATTAAATATGCCTCATGTAAATTTACACGTCAAAATGCACACTGTACTTAAACAAGCAGGCCTGGTTGGTGCATCTGTAATGGCTCTGCAGACTCATCCAGCACCAGCACAAAAGCCTGGATGGAAATGTACAGTGACTACCTGATGGCATTGGGTAGGGAGGCAGGGGTCTCATGCTTGAGGGATGGTGGATATAGACATTTGTCTCTCTTTGTCTCAGGCGAGAAGCTATTGACAAGGGAGGCCATCTGCGCAGGAGGCTGCCACGTCCAATTAGCTCATCAGGTGACGGAAATTTGGCCTCTGCTCCAGAAAGTCCCTGTGCACCCAAGTCGAGACTGTTTCAAAGCGATTGCATTATCTTAGACAGCAGGATTAAATTAATATGGCAAAGACTGCTACCGGAGGAAATTTTTTTCCAAATGTGTGTTAATGTTTATTCTGCATGGCACTATCAGAAGTCGTCTTCTTTGACACGCTATTCAATTCTTCATTCATTCAAACTCTCTTTAGAAAAGAGCAAAAGACCCACCTATGAATATTGGATTTGGGAAGTTAAAGAAAAATAGAAAGCTTTAATTGGATTTCTTAGAAAGCATTGACTATGAGTTGATGGGTTACTTCATGGGAAGTGAACATCTACAACCCCAGCGCTGGCCTCCTGGGGAAGCAGAGGCTTCCTGTTTATCATTACCCTGCCCTTTCATGTGCTCACTCGCTACAGCACCATGGCAAGTGGCAGTGCTTCATACCTTCTGAGCCTCTAGTGGGTGGGACTATTGCCATCAAGGACAGATCACAGGGTTCTGTGCACATTTGTGCTGTAAGAGACTTAGATCTGCCTCTCAGCTGGGGTGCATCCCTACCCTGTCTTCCTGGGGACAGCAGAAGGCTCCACCCCACCTGGATCCAGGCCAATCCCTATAGCTCCTAGAAACTATCCTTCCAGGCTGCTATCTGCACGGGCAACTCTGTGAAGGGCTAAATTCTCCATCTCTAGTGGTATCATATGAGTGGGTTACTTAAGCTCAGCTGTGATGGTTTTTGAGGTTGGGGAGTCCTGCAGGTACTCAGGAAAGGCATTCAAAGACAAGCCTTACAATACCAAAAACGACATTAAAAGGCAAATGGAATTATAGGAAACATCTTTCAACTAGAGTTAACAGGCAATGAGAAGTTGACAGGACACGAAGAGTCCCTACAGGTGCATCCAGGTGTGATGTTGTGGCCCAGGCTCATCCACCCACTCAGCAAAGGCTAGGAAGGAGGGAAGCAGTACATTCGATAGGTAGACAAGACATTTAAGACCAACTTGAGCATCTCATATTAAATCCTGAGGAGGGACAGATATTATGCAAAATAAAAAGGCAGCTTTTCCTGGTGTGTTTTATTGAAACACACTAAAGGGATTAAACTTGTTAAATGTGGTAAAAGAAAAGCATTTAACCATAATGGGCATGTTCCAGAGAGATGCATACAAATGTGCTTCTTTTCATTTAAATCATGTTCAAACCCACTGTGGGAGACTTAGGGAAACCCTGTAGTTAGTTCCTACAAAAAGGAACCCTGGTAAACACATTTGTGTGGGAACTAACACTCACTTTCCAGGCAAATGTGCAGAGTAGTATAGCACATGTTATAAGAAGGCTCATCCTTTCAAAAGCTAATTGGCCAAAGGCAAACAGGAAGTGTGGGAGGGGCTACCAGGCTAAGAAAACTCAGGAACTTCTCAGAGCAGAGAGAGAAGCCAGCCACAGATGCCGGAGTCACCAGAGCTGCCAGAAGATGAAGAGGAAATGCTGCTCTGAGAAAAGGTACTGAGCCACACAGCTGAACAAGATGGGTTAGATTGAGAGCAAGCGCTAGCAAATTATATGCCTGGTGCCTAGGTCAATCAGTACAAAATTAAAGAAGAAGAGGAAAAAAGTCTCATCCTCTTTAGAGTTTTGCTGCATGTGTCAGGGCGTGGGATATACCTCAAGGCCAGGAAGAACACCAAGTCCAGCAGTGGGCTGACAAAGTGCTGGAAGGACATCTTCCCACTCAGACGCTCCTTTCTCTTCCTCCTCCTGTGACTACTAGGAGCCCAGGAGCCGTCCTTGCTTTTCCCTCCATCTCTGATTTCTTTTTCCAGTCCCTCACCTCCTAGACACCTCTGACTGACCCGCAGGTTGGCCTTTCTGGATTAGTGCTGCCATGCTCTGCCCCAGAGCAAAGTCACAGTCGTAGCAATGCTCAGAGTCCAGCTGATTCTCCCACTACTGCTTCCATTGTCATTTCATCTCATGTGAAAATGCTGGTAACTCTAGAAATAACTTTTGTTGTGTTCATGTATCACAGAGTTAAATGCCTGCCACATGCTGAGGCTGGGTTGGGGGACACTTGGGTTTAAGAGAGACTCCCATGAATAAGACATGACTGAAGACCCATCTCTGACCCACTCTCCACAAAGTGAACATGGTTGCTGGAAAGGACTTCTCAATGGTTCCTTTTTTGATCCTCCAGTTTCTAGTGGGATTATTCCTTGGTTAAGTCCAGCCACTCTGCTATTGACTTGACCTGTTCTTTCCCAGTACATCACACCTAAGAAGACAGCTCCCACTGGAAGCTTCCTGTTGAGGCCTTTTGGTCTGTACAGAGTCACCATAGTTACAAATGCTGTTGGAAGCTCAAAGGACATACTGATAACATCCATGTGCAGAGGCAGGGAAGTGAGGACCATGCTCAGTGTGGGGCCACGTGCCTGCTCCCCTGTACAACACTGCCTCATGTTTATCCATGATGTGTCCTCAGAGGTGTTGAAATAAAGGAATAACCAAGATGCCGGTCAGTGCTGTGGCCTCACATTGTTCCCCTCAGTGGTGGAACAGTAAGCTGATCCATGTCACTCGCATTTCCTTGCTGTTTTGCTCAGCCCCCTCATCTAGAATCTGTGGTGCTACCACATGCTGCTGTTTGCAGTTCTAACCTATGACAGGCTAAAGAAATGTCCCTGGATCAACCTTCCTCTTTCTACCTCTTTGTTGTTGTGTTCTGACAAATCAATCTTGCCTAGAGGTCAGAGGGGAGCTAGCCACTAGTTAACCATAGAGGTCAGACAGTGGTGGCACATACCTTTAAACCCAGCATTTGGAAGGAGGAAGCAAGAAGATTAGGAGTAAAAGGCTACCCTAAGCTATACAATAATATTGAACTAGTCTAAAGAGAAATAGAGCCCAGTAGTGGTGGCTCACACCCTTGATCCCAGCACTTAGGATCTCATGCCTTTGATCCCAGCACATGGGAGGTTGAGACAGAAAGATAATGAGGGTGGAGACAACCTATTATTTATTCTATTTATTCTGAGGATTCAGCAAGGTGAGAAGTGACTGTGGATTATCCTTGAAAGATCAGAGAAACATTTACCTTGATATCTGAGTCTGGGTTTTTATCAACAGGACTAATTAGGATCACCCATGACTTGTCCTTCAGTCCTTGTCCTCTGATTCTCATTCTGTGTTATAGAATAAAATGGTAACATTCACATTTTCATTGGATCTACAGGTATGTTCTGTCTAAAGCTCCAGAAATTGCCCATTACTGTCCTAGGACATTCACCATGCTTTACAGGAAATAAGATTTGAGATTCATGTTAAATCCCACTTCCCTCAGCCCCTCCAAGAAGGCATCTGGTGGTGCTGTAATCTACATTCCTCCTCCAACATCACCATAGATCTGAGACTTAAAACATTCAGGAAGATCACAAGGCAAGAGCCTCCTAATTCCACAACAGCAAGCTCCACATCCATCCCTGGTCTGTGTGAAAGAAGCAAAGCCAATCTCTAATTATCACTTTGCAGAAAGTGAGGGTGACAGGTGTCAAGGCACCTGCAACTGGCTGAGAAAATGTAAGGCCCCTACAGATAACTGAGAGTAGCCATTTTCCTATAACAAGGGCTGCCTTTATAAATCCACAGCAAAGACCCAAGAGTCTCCAGTATGAGAGGTCATAGGTCCCTGGGTATCCTAACACTAAGATTTCCAGGCCTTAAGCCTTCATAGAACCACTGTTCAGCATGGGTAGTTTCTCTGCCTTATGGCAGTATCTAATTCACACAAGAGCCCCGAATGATCATTCCTTCCCAGAACACTGCTTAGCTAAAGTCTGGCTGAGACGACATCTAGGAACAGCAGTCACCCTCTCTCCATGTTTCTATCTTATTTACATTGCTAGACTGGAAATTCCTGGTATGTGAGAATGTCCATCCATGAAATGAACTCCCTATGAAGATTTATAAGTAATGGTTAGAGAAAAACAATAACCTGATATGGTAGAAGCAGGTATCCCTGTGGACAGAAGAATTGGGAACACATACCTGCTTCCTTGGAAAACTGTGCAGTGCCTGCCACTAGCTATATGTCTGGCCAATGCTACTGGATACATGAGGGACTCAAAAGAATGAATAATGCCAGAGAGGAGACAAGGAATAGAACGTCAGGCCAGAGCTTTGTAAAGACAGGAGGAAGGATGAAGTGAAGGGATAGCGCTTATATGGCCACATTCTTACGCCAGTGCCCATGCTAAGATCAGCTCACTTTTCCTCCCATGACTTCAAGGTGACAAGCATCTTATTCCCCTTACAGGAGTGGGCAGCAGAACAGGCTGTGCTGGCTCCACATTCACCTACTGCCTGCAGCTAGGTAACAAGGGAGGAGGCACAGATGCCATCGTTGCTCATGGAGCAAGTGATGTCCACTCTCACACCATGTCAGATGCTGGGCATGTAGGTTCTCACAGGGCCTGCTGTATGACTCTGTCTGCACAGGAAATGTTTTTCTTCTTGTAAAGACACTGGTCATGTTGGGGTTAAGACACATTTCTTTGATATTAAGCTAATTGGATGATACTGCATCAGACTTAATTTTCAGATGAAGTCACAATCCTAGATCATGGATAAGGACCTTGACATAGCTTCTTTAGGACACATTTGTCCTACAGGCAATACTGGCTGTTATTACAGAAGAGCATCTCTACATATCTCATATTGATATTTTGTTTATTTATGAGAACTGGCAGTATTTTTCAAAGCAAAGAACAGTAGGAAAAGAAACTGAATCAACCTTGTTAAGAAAAGGCTGACGTTGAAGGGGGCCTTTAGAAGCATTTTGCTTGAATAACATGTTTCATGTATTGTCATTTTACTGAGCAGGATTGCATGAAGGCTGAACTCCCAGTTCAGCGTTTATAACCTGCTTTATTTTCTGAACACTCTATCAATCTGACATTTCCCTAAATCAAACCGACCTTCCACAATGTAGAATAAATCATAGTGTTTTCATCATGCTGACTAGAAAGCATTCTCTCCACCTTGGGACAGAATGACAGCTTTCCTGTCACTCACACTTCCCCTTGGTACTGTGTGGCTGAGCTGGGTGGGCAGAGTTGGTCACAATTGCCCACGGCATCACATCACAAATTAGAGGGAGGAAGCTGGCCAAGCCACTCCACTCAGAGAATGTGCTGTCTGCCTCTGTAATTACTGATCTGCTCAGCTGACCCAAGAACCACTTAAGCACAAAAGAAAACTGATGTGGATGCAAGAATATAGCCAAGGTCATAGCCCCCCCCATATAGTCTGCAGTGCCTATCTCAAATTCCCACTGAGTATCTTCTAGGAAGGAGCTTCTATGTGCCTTCAAGGGTGCCACACAGGACCCCTGTAGTGAGAACCTTTGTAGAGCGGGAACTGATACCAACCTCCGTTGAGCTTGATGACATCCAGAATAGAAAAATTGTCACTGTAGCTCAGGGCTACAATGTGAACAGAGGAGGCACAGTGATGTCCAGAATGGCATGTGTTTTCTGTAAACTCAGAGGAAGCCCAGAGCCAGAAGTGGCCAGTGAGAGCTGACACATCTGGTCCATGTGCTACTGAGGTCATAGTGAAGAGTCTCATTGGTAGTAATATTTATATGTTAGAATAAGTAGAGGGCAAATGATCTTTATGCACATGGATAAGTAACAGAGAAGCCGGGAAAGTTCAACACGCGGCTTATCTCTCCAAAGGAAGACGATGTGGCTATTCTCCAAGAATGCTGGGCAAAATGTAGTTTACAACCTGGAAACCCTTTGCTAGCTGACGAGACAGGCTCATCAGGTATCCCCCAGAATAGTGTATTTGTTTACCTCAGACTTTCCCACCTCCCAAACTTTTGAGCATCGCTTCTAAGTCATAATCCCATCCTTATGAGCAATGTCATTTGTGATTTACAATAGCCTAAGTGACTTCTGTGTTATCTTAGGGCCAGGCCAGTTCTGAATCTCACAGGTGTTCTGTTCACCTCAGTCATTCCTCTTAGATCATTATATTGAGCACCGTTTCTGAGTCAGCAGGATCCACTGTTATGTAAGAAGCCAAATGTGCCCTGTGAAGATCTTCAATGGAAACATGTCTTAAGTGTTGTTTTGCTCAGGAAAAGTGAGTTAACTGTTATATATATAAAAAAAAATTCCGAAATTTTTTTGTGCTTACATATAGCTAAAATAAAAAAGCAGTGTGATAATCTTGGTTTGGGCCCAGCACTGCTGCTTAAATTGGACCAAATCAAGGTTCATTCTTGTCTCTTCATCGAGTGCTTCCCTGCCATCCAGAAAGCCTACAGGCATCTCCAACAAGAACCTGTCACTATAGACACACCAGACTTCTGAGGGGTTATACCTAAGGGCCTGGAGCAGAGTCTTGATGAAAGTTTGTTAACCTGTCACTGCACTATAATATAAGGGCTTACAAACCTATCAGAGCATAAGCCAGCCAACCGTGGAGTGTTGCCATGTGGAAGTGACCAACTCCATTTATCTTGACAAGTAGAAATGGTAGCTAATGACTGAAGGTGAAAATGTTACAATCTGAGATGACAGATGTGCCCAGCTAAAAGAAGTGCACATCCCACACTGTGTCACACTCAGAGAAGGCAGAGCCAAGCATGAACAGTCATTGTTCCCGTGGCTGAGAGCTATGCACAGGGCTTATTCCCTGCACAGATGCGGAAACTATGACAGAGTCACAAAGTCAACCAGACAAATATGGCAACAGGGTAGTGGCTATAAGCACCAAACCCTTAGCTAGCAGGGATCTTCTGTTGACCCTACACTAGGCAAGGCCAGCACTCTACACAGAGTGAGGTAAAGAAAGTTTAGAGAAGACATCCAATTTACCCAAGTCTACATTATGCAAAATGACAGGATTAGTAGGTACAGACTTGTTGGAGGCAGTGTGCCCCTGGGAGTGTCTTTGAGGTTTTAGAAGTCCATGCCAGGCACATTCTCTGCCTATAAAATGGATTGTAGCCCTCAGCTACTTCTCCTGACATACCTGCCTGTTACCATGCTCCCTGCCATATAATAATGGACTAAACCTCTGAAACTATAAGCAGTCCCTTTCATAAGAGCTTACTTGGTCATGTTATCATTGGAGAAAGGCCGAGGCTCAGGCAATGGGGAAAGAGCGTTTCTGCTTACTACTGAAAAAGATTCAAGTGGTCCTCCCAGGAACTTGTGCACTATGATGCACACACTCAACAAAGGGTCAAAGTTGAGAAAAAGGAAAGAGAAATAGAAAAAGAACTATAGACACTATCATACAGTCCCATATAACAGGCTGTGAACAAGCTTGTGTGTGAACCTGTCAGTCAAGGCCAAGGGGAAAAGCTAGTAAGTGAAAGCTTCCTCATTGTCTTAACGCTATCTGCTGCCACTCAAGATCCAGTGCTTGTAAGGAACTTTTGGCTGGCAACTGGGGAGAACACATACATGGGTACCCTCCAGCTTCCTCTTGGGGTTTCTGTGTCTCCCCTTTATAAAAGCCAAGGACTTATAATTCAAGCATCCTCCTAGCAAGTCTACAGAAATGAGTGCAAAGCTTGGGTCA
Organism: Sigmodon hispidus; assembly: GCA_004025045.1. Taxonomy (NCBI): domain Eukaryota; kingdom Metazoa; phylum Chordata; class Mammalia; order Rodentia; family Cricetidae; genus Sigmodon; species Sigmodon hispidus. Next base: position 51,563 of record PVIH01001603.1, read on the forward strand.
GCTCCAGAATGAGAACACTGAATACAGATTTACACAGAGGTCATTGAGCTGACACAGGAAAGTGAGAGGCAGAGGAGTACCCAAGGTAGACATAGCTAATGAGACTCTGAGACAGTAGGACCTGGGGATAAGTGGAGTTCCTAGGAAACTCAGAGTCAGATCAAGCTGCCCGCCCTTTAGGGATTTGCTATCACAGAGAGTGTATGGTAAGTCAAATCACTAACATGAGGCTCAGAACTATTTTACCCATTCAGTCTCAGGATAATAAAGTCAAACATCCATGAGGACCTTCAACAAATAACATAGTCTGGATTTAATTACAGATAAAAGAAATCTCACTTCTATTAAAATAAGAGCAATTGCATATAAAAATGAAAATCATTTCATGAATGGAAATGCCATTGTCTTGGTGTACATTGTCTTAGAATAAGAAAACTATGAGGCTTTTTGGCTCTTGAAAAGCTTTCTTTAAGACAAGATTGAAGGAGCTCAAAGGATTTCTAAGGAAATGTCTGGCTGCAGATTTCTAGCCTTAAGTAGATTCAGACTTTTCTTCTATTGCTTCAGTTTATCCACAGGTCCCATGCCTCTTCTACCACAAGGGCAGTAGGTTTCCACCCTCATGAATGGTTATTTGTGATGTTACCTTTCTATCAAGTGTTTGTGAGCAGAGAGGTCTTGAGCTCAATGACACAGAAGAGGAGCATAGGATCTACATCGAGAGCAGAAGTCATAGCCTACATCAGGCATCACTGCATTTTCAGCAGGACGTGCCATCAACAGATGGCAGCCTACTCCTGCCCACTAATCCATCCTCCATGGACAATAGCAAGAGAAAATACAGTCTGTGTGTGATTGTCATGTATCCCAAGTAGCCAAATGAGGTCAGTGAGTTGCATGTGGTCATCAAATTCCCTTGATTCAAGCTCCTCTCACACAGCCAACTTCTTTGGATCTATGGTCAAAGAAGACAAAGTGTGTTCCCTACCAGTGGAGATGCTGGCTGAGATGAGAGGAACAGCACCATGTCTGTGAACCTCAGGGTAACCTTTGGCTTTTCCATGCCAACAATCATAAGCCATGCTTCTTGCCCTGGAGGTACCCTAAATGTTCCCACCTCCTGTGCAGGGATTCCAAATATTAAAATGGTCACTAACACTCAAGAGAGCAGCATCATTAGACAACAGTACCCTGAAGAAATTCCAAATCAAAATGTTGGTCAGGAATAAAAGATCAGTTTCCTACAGAGTAGTATTGGCATGGAAACTCTCAGAGACAAACTTCAGGTTGCTTTGATGTTTTCCAGCTGGACTCCATCTGCATATACCCATGCAGAGACCCTTCACCCCAAAGGAACCAACAATACATGAAGGCACCATAGTAGACATTTGAACCTGTACTATGAAATGTGACCCCAAAAGGTACTGATCACTAGAACTTGAGTGTGTGGCTGTGGGCTCTGTGCAAAAAGACACTGGAGAGTTACCAAAACTGTCAGGGAGAGATAAAAATGCTGGCATATTTTCAACCATTTTTTTTTCTCATATCATTAAATCTCTCAAATGTTACTGAAGAATAAACAGAATTACATCATGAGGAGAAGATAATTACTGTTTTCTCTGCCATCCTTGTATCTCACTGGCCCGACATCACAATCAAATGTGATTTGTGATATGGGGTTAGGATAAAGTTCTAGCTGCACATAAATGACAAAAATTGTTTCCAATAAAGGCTCTTTTTAGAGCATCTCATGAGAATGGGGATCACAATGCCCCCCGCAATGCCCCACAAGTTTTTCTTCCATACCTCAGGTCTTATATTTACATGCATTCCTTAAGTGTCTTTAAGCAAAATATCCAGGAGTGGAGGGTGTCATACTTTCCATTACTATAATAAAATACTCAAGGCAGAATACATTATAAAAAAAAAAACAACAACAGAGGGTGTTTTTTTGGATCATGGTTCTGGTCCATCACTGGTGGTGGCTTTTTTTGTAACAAAGCTCAAGGTAGCTCATGATACTGAGTGGTACAAGAAAGGAATGCCTTCTTATCTCTCTTCTTCTGAAATCAAAGAGGATTTGATCCTGGGGCTCTACCCTGATGGCCTTAGTATTAGCCAGGATTCTACAGAGTGAGAGGACTTTTAGAATGAATATGTCTATAAATATTTATTAGAATGACTCACAGGCTGTGGTCTAGATAATCCAACAATGGCTGCCTATGAGCAGAAGCTCCAGGGACCCAGTAGTTGTTCATTCCATGAGGCTGGATATCTTAGCTGGTCTTCAGTATATGCCAGAATCCTGAAGAAGTAGCTCTAATACCAATGAAGGAATGGGCTTTGCAAGCGAAGGTGAGGGCAAGCAGGCAAAGAAAGAGAGCTTCATTCTTCCATGTCCTCATATGGGCTTCCAGCAAAAGATGTGGTTCACATCAGAAGTGTATCTTCCCAACTCAAAAGATCTCAATTAAAGGTGAGTCTTCCTACCTCAAAGATCCAGATTAGAAGTAAATCATCCCACTTGACATTAAACAAAACCCCCTTCCAGATGTGCCCAGCAATTTGGGGGTTTTAGTCAGATGTAGTCAAGTTGACAACTAAGAACAACCATCACAGCCTTGTCTAATGTAACCCCTTTTTAAAGACTGCTTCAACCTCTTAGTATTTTAAAACAAGAAGCCCCTAACTTGCCTATTTTACACCCCTAGTAGGTTCCATATTTACTCTGACAGCTCTGCCAGGTATTTTCCATGGCTGGTCAGAAAGTTAATATTCTGGAATCCATGCACGATGCAGCCCTTTAAATCTCTAACTTCTGCCTCAGCCATGAGCACAGCTCATGATAAGACACGGAGAGTGCTGTGCTCACTCCCCAAAGGAGCAGCTACTGAGAGAGATCAGGGGCCATAGCCTGCTGTTCAGTTTGCTGCTCAGAGATGGGCAGGAAAACCTCTGATAAATGCATATCAGAATTTCTATAGAGTTGGACTAGACTGGGAACTAAAGAATGTAGCAGCAGACAGAGGGAAGAGTGGGTCTCTGGGGCTTAGAAACCCCAGCAAGGGTGGATGAAGTATTCTATGGCTGTATCCATTAATGGATGGCTGAGTGTCCTCTGGTAATGACAGCCATGGAGTTCCAAATCTACTTTGTTGCTTTTTGTTTCTTTGGTATAAAGGAAAAGGCCTGTTTGCCTGATGCTAGGAGACCCCCAGGCTGTGCTCTACCTCCCCAGTGGGGCCTTATTCTATAGGTCCAAAGATAGCCCATGTGTATATTTTTCATTAGTTCTCAAACCAGAAGAGAACTAGAAACTTCTGCAAGAGAGGTATCACCTTCCAAGTGACAAGAGACCAGAGAACCCCAAAAGTAGGTGGGTAGATGTTCAAGGTCAAAGCTGAATGTTAAGGGCATCATCAATCACCCAAAGACAAAACACCTGCCTCATTGTAGCCAGAAATACAGCCGACTTCTTGAAACAGGGGGCAGCCTGAGCTAACCAGGAGACAGTGGGAGCTTTCCAGAGCTATGAAGATGGGGCTGCTTGTTTACTCACACTCCTTTGTGTTCCAGGAACAAGCCATGCAATTGCTTTCGCTAAAGATTTAAAGCTGAAAACTTGCTTTGTTTACAAGTGTCATGAGACAGGTGTTGATAAAGTGCAAACTGCCCTCACATCTAAGAGGAGTGACTGTACGTCCACCTTTAATCAGAGCCAGTGCACAGCACAGAACAGATTAGAGCTGTTTTTCTCTACTGCCTGTGGACATGATAATCCTGTGTGCTGACACTGTCTTTGCAGCATTTTCACAATGCTACACTTTGTTGAATACAAGCTCTAGTGTCAATAGGCTTGGCCTATGAAAGAAGTCCAGGGAAATGCCTCACTGTACTGTGTGATACAACTGGACCACCCCTATTAGTGAATACATACTGCAGTTCTCCTAACCCTGCTGGTACTGTGGTCCCCCGTCCTGTGGGGAAAGACACTGATGGCTGGTCTCTCTGTGATGATTTGCATTCTCTGCTGTCCTGTGGAATGCAAGGCAAGCAGCAAGGCCAGTAATAATCACCAGCAGCTTCACCCAAGTCCTTGAGAATTTCAGCTGTGCTCTCACACCAGGTCCTTCCTAAGTCACTCAGTACTGAAGCAGCCTATGAAATGCACTCTTTAGTCTCCTTTGAAAGAGAAGATTCCTGTAAGCTTCAAAGGGCAAATGAATGGCCAAAGTGTAGAAAGAGGCCTTGGATGGAGGTTCCAAATCCTGTCTCCTCCTTCACCTCCCCTCATCAGCCTTAGAGGCTGTGAAGCTGCAGTGAGCACATCACAGAGGGCTAGGAACAACAAGGCCAACTTTCTCCAGTTCCTGGTCCGTGAGACACATCTAGTTGCCATGGAGATCAGCATCTGCAGAACTCCCTAAAGGAGGTTTCTGACAGACTTCTTCACTTAGCTCAGAGACAGCCTGCTAAGCTGAGCTGAGGGAGGCTACTGGAAGGGATCCCAGCTGAGGAGGTCCACAGGAAGGGGTCGCTGGCTGAGGGGCTTCAAGAAGGTGTTCCAGGCTGATGGGAAGGGCCGCAAGAGGGGAGTTAGGATGAGGAAAGCTGCTGAAACTGAGGGGGCTGTAGAAAGGGGACACAGGGAGATTGGAAGCTCTGTTGTTACTAAGTCCGATGGTTGTGGTCATCCACTTTGAGGCTGGGTAGCTCTCAGGCAGCGCTGGAACTGCCATTCATGCAGCCCTTTTGTCTTACTGACTAATTTGCACTTGAAATTTTCATAGCAGCAGAGGATGCAGTCCCATATGTGACCACCGACAGTGCTGTTCCTGCCTGTGGGGCCAATAGGCCTATATTGTTTTACTACACTCTTGCATTTTCTGATGAAGACATGTTCTGGGACCCTGTGAAATTGCAGCCTCTGTGTAACTTAGCCACCCATCTAGGAAAAAGCCATTGCAGTGTTGTATTCTTCTTCCGGGAGTAAACAGTGGGCTAGTCTGAAGACAAAATTTCAGAAGTGTTATCTAGCCTTGGGAAGAGTCAGCACATATGTTTATGGTGGAATCGTTTGCTTACCAAGACTGCTCTCTGACTATCTCATCAAGGGCCAAAGCCCCCTACCCTGGTCCCTCAAGCTCAGGAGTCCTTGTCCATGCCATCCCTGTCCTCACTTCTGATACTTTCCCAAGCCATCTGTCGTGGTCCAAAGTACTGCTCCTAGGAAGTAGCACTGTTGGAGGTGTGGCCTTGTTGGAGGATATGTGTAACTGGGGGCAGGCTTTGAAGTCTCAGAAGCTCAAGGTCTAATGGCTCACCCTCTCTTCCTGCTGCATGAGGATCCAGATATAGAACTCTTGACTCTTTCCCCAGCGCCTGATGGAGAGCGCAGGTGAGCCCTTGATGAGGCGCTTGGAGTTGAAGCCAGATTTCAGAGCAAGCTCCCTCTTCTCCCTTCTCTTCATCTGGTTGTCATGGGAACTGGCATCTATAGAACTCCCCAAAGGAAGTTTTTGACAGACAGTGCTTCCCCTGCTCAGAGATAGCCTGCTAAGCTGGCCTGAGGGGCTTCAAGACTGTGACCTGGTGTACGCAGGTCATGCCTTGCCTGTCTCCCCAGGACTTATTTGAAGCCACATTCTGTATGTAAAGTCATTCTGTAGTGATCATTCCTGCTTCTAGAATAAGGCACTCCCAACTTGGTGTGAAGGAACTTTCATCTCAGAGCCAAGAGGATAAGATAAAGGAGACACACCTCTGTGTTTGAACAGAGAAAGAGTTACCAGCCAGTGAGGACACAGGTGGGATACATTGGGTCTACAAAAGACACGTTTGACACTGCTGAAGGCAGGGAAGGATGTAAGCAGCTGACACTGCTGAAGGCAGGGAAGGATGTAAGCAGCAGGTGTCATCTGAGTGTTCCTGTGAGGCGGAAACTCCCAAAAGCTGCTATTGCTGGAGCAACACACACACACACACACACACACACACACACACACACACACACACACACTCACTCATCTCTGGAGCACCTGCTAGCTAGTGCCAGGCACTTCCCAGTCAGTCTCTGACCTATCAGGTCCTTTAGGTCATGGAAAAGGAGACACCAGCAGCTGGTAGAGGGAAGAGAGTTAGATGTTCAAAGAGAGCCAATCAACATCTAAAGAGTCCCAAGGGGCCAAATTCCAATAATGGCCACAGTCCATCTTTATCCTATCCTGATAGTGCTGACACCACAGTTCTCTACTGTTTAGAGGTGCACTGAGTCATTTGGGGCAAGGATTCAAGTAGAGCTAGGGCCTACTGGTCACTGACAGCTGGACTTCTCATAGTCATTGTCTGTCCTAGTGATGGTTTCTACCACTTTGGTAAAACACTGACTAAAAGCAGCTTAGGGGTGTTTGTTTCATCATCCAGAGAAGATGAGGCAGGAACTCAAGACATGCACCTACAATCAGAAACAAATTCAGAGGCCACAGAGGGGAGCTGCTTCCTGGATTGCTCCTCACGGCTTGCTTTCCTGTACCATCCAGGACTGCCCGCCTAGGGCTGACACCATTACCCAAATCATTAATCGAGAAAATGCCCCACAGGCTTGCCACAGGAGTAGGAACATTTTCTCTCTGGACCTTCTCTTATGCAAATGATTCCAGCTTGTGTCAAGTTGATCAAATAATAGCCAGCACTCTGCCTAACCCAACAGGCCAGGCTGATTTTCCATTCTGGGTCCCTGTCTACAAATATAACTGCACTATAGTAGCCAGCTTTCTGTGAGTATGAGGAGGTATTTCCGTGGAGGGAAGACCTGTTTTAGCTCACAGTTTCAGAAGGGTTGCTGTATGGCTGTTTTGTTGACTGTCCCAGTCCATATGATCAGCAGCAGCCACAGGACTGTCCTCATCTACCTCACTGTCCTGTCTCCTTCCTTGTTCCTTCGCCAGTCTTCAACCATATCACTCCATCTGCTTTATGTTCCCCTTCATTTTCTACATCATGCCCAGTAGACTTGATGGCCTATCACATCTTGCATACCTCAATCTGAATAAAAAAGGTTTTTTTTTTTTTACATGCAGTTAAAATATAAATCATACCTTGTCACTATGCTTAAAACCCTTCAGTGGGTATGGTTCAAAATTATTTTATCTTGCCTTTTAATTGTTCCCTCCTGAGACAAATTGGGAATAGGCAACTCTGTGTAAATAGTCAGTAAATGAGCTAGGCACATACAGTGGATGATGGTCACCACAGCTATGGTGCCACCTGAGGTAGAAGAACAACTTTGGAGTTGATTTTGTTAAGAGGGAGGTCCCTAGCAGGTGGACCATACTTCAGGGTAGGCCCTACACCCAAAAGTATCTTAGGCAGCACAAATTGGATTTGATGGGCTTTGAAAAAGAAGAACACAAAAAGTTGGGTCGGTGAGTAAAAGTGAGAGAAATTGGGGAGTAAATTTAACTAAAATATATAGCATGAAAGTGTCAACTAATTAAAAATGGAAAAAATATAATGGATGTCAAAAAGAAGGAAGGACTGAAGGGAAAGAGGGAGGGAGAGAGGGAGAGAGGGAGGGAGGGGAAAAAGAGGCCTTTCTGTGGTTGTGAGAGTGCCTGACAATCTAGGCACAGGACCACAGTGACTACCAATGTCACCACACCCTACTAAGCACAGGATGCACATCTTTGTATAGGACTCACTATCTTAATAGGCACAAATTCCCATACTCATCTCCAAGTTCTTGTTAGGCAGAACTCCCATGAGCAGATAAGCCAGTAAGGAGAGTGTGCCTTCGGAGTGCAAGACTGGGCATCCAGAAACAAGGACAAGGTCATGCCATTTGCAGAAAAACAGGTAAGACTGGAGATCATTGTGGGCAACAAAATAAACCAGACTGGAAAAGGCGGGGGCTTTTTGCTTTCTCTTATGGGTGGAATCTGTACTTTGAAGAAGGAAACAAAAGCAAAGGAGACTATTTGCATAGAGAAGCAGTGGGCAGGAGGACAGAGGATTATGGGATGTACAGGACTTGTACAGGTATATGAAAATGTCACAGCGAAGCCCACTATCTTTGTATAATTAATATAACTTAATCAAAGAAAAAAGTAGAAACTAAAAAAATGAAGCAGAATTCCAAGAAAGGAGTCACCTAGGACCAAAAAGAGATTCTAAATGACAGAGTGATCACACTTGCCACTCAGTGTTAACACCACACAGTATTTGATGGGGACAAATTTGGTATTAAGTGTATTCCCATTCAGTAATTTAAGTATTACTTTTTATAAAATTAGCAAAAAAAATATGTAAGTTCTGTCACCAGGGTTACTCCTCCTTCACTAATGGAAAAAGACATCTCCATGTCACTCAGTTCCTCAGAGGCCAAATGCAAACCATGTGTGGGCAGCACCAAGGACACTGCAATGTGTGCCTGCCCCAATGAGACATTAGGAAGTTTTTGATGACACTGGTAAGGTTCTATGTCACCTTCTAAAACTAAAGGACTAGGAAATGCCTTTTGACACAAAATTCTACTTCTTTATCCACACATGGAACTGATTCTCAGTAGGCTGCCCACTCTCTCCCTGGAGCCAGGACTCTTTGAAGGTGGGAGTGAGTCTTCACTGTACTTGGGCTCATGATCTCAAACTTGTTTTTTTCCTCATACAGCATCAAGTTCATCCATAATAACATGGTATTGTTAAAAATATGAAAGAAAAACATATTTTTATATTATGCATGTGTGTTTACAACTTTGTACATGTTCAAACAGTGAGAATCACCTGGCTTGAAGAACGATAGTGGTGTACCAGTTTCACAGATGCATGAGGAAGGTTGCAGAGATGGCATTCTGAAAACTGTTGATATACAAACCTTCACTTGCAATGTGATCTTTTCTCAGTACAAAGTTAGAACATGGCGTGAAAACATTTGAAATGGCCAGAAACTAGATCAGAGAAAATCAATCTCATTCCTTGAATGCCAATAGCTAGGTTATTATGTGTGAGTATGTTTACATGTTGGGATTTTCCTTAAGTAAGAAGACTCTCCATAATAGATTGATCACTCTTCAGCGGAAGGCCACACATTTACAAAAACATGAGCAGCACAGATTGGACTTTATTATCTTTTTTATTGTTTTCATTTTTTTAGTTCTTTGAGAATTTCTTATGACATATTTTGATCATATTTGCCTCTATCTCATTTAATCCATTTATAGTTCTTTAAAGTTCCAGCTACCTCACTTCCCTGAGTGTTACTTCCTGTCCTGAGATGATCTGTCCATGAGAGAGGTGCATCACTATGTAAAATCCTACTGGCTGGTCTTACACGTGTTCATTTGTCACTCATGTGAAGCAGATGCTCAAGAAGGAAGCATGTGGCCTAAAGTTTACATGGGATCAAAGCTGTTGAAACTTAGTTCCACTCTTCTCAGGTGGCAGACGCTTCAGGGTGACATCCCCAACTTGATGCAGCAGTAAAGACATGGTACTCCACTATACCCTGTCCGAGCTCCATACTCCTTACAATGAGGTAATGAAATGACCCTGTAAAGCTCAGATCTGTCAACTTTTGAAGCCTCAGCAGAACTTTGCTTTTTAATCAGACTGCTCTCAGGTGACTCCACAAAGAGGATCCAAGGACATAGAGGTCCCATGAGTAAACCCCACAGCACTCAAAGCAGAGGAAATGAAGGGCAGTTTTTGTGTGAGTGAAAACAAGGCACTTTCTACTCTCTACCATTACAGGACAAAGAAGACGACATAAGGGAAGTAAATCATACCAGTCTCAAAGTCAATAGGCATTTAAAGTCACCTATGACTCAGCAACAAAAACTATTCATGAATTTAGCAATACACAAGGTTAAAGGGCAACAGTGCTCTGCCATGTCCAGGACTGCGCCTTTATCCTGGCCTCCAGAAATAGACGTAAAGTGCAAACATCCTTCAGACAAGTCACTCCAAATACCAGAGCTGTTTGCTATGCTACTTGTGTCTACCATACTACCAAGATTACAGCCCACTGCTCAGGAGTGCTCAGTGGGTCAGAATATTATGGAGGTTGTACAAACTGCCCTCTTTTCTGTTCTCCAAGTAGTTAGCCAGTCATGATTTTCAGTGACATCATTATCACATCTCTACAGCCATTCCTAGTCCATCAGGGCAAAGGTCTCAGAGATACCCTGAACTTGTCTAGAAGCCGCTGAGTTCTCTTAGGCTTCTAGACTCTGAGATGGGTACACAGGGAGCAGCAGCAAACTTAGAGTGCTCCTGGATGGTACATTATGAACCTTCTCACACAGAGCTACAGATATCAACCCTCACTTTGTGGAGCTTCACAGCTTGGACACAACAATGTCTATTGGCAGAAATCTGGCTGATGCATTATTAGAGAAACCAAATGAGGAAGCACAGCTGGGCTCAACCATACTCATGCCACCTCAGGCTTGGCCAGTGATGACAGTGTAGTTCTATACTGCTCTCTGCCATGGCTGTGTATGTGTGTGCATATGCACACAGCCTTACCTGTAGCCTTGATGACATCAGCAGTTGTCATGTTTTGGATGTTGGCACTCACTTTAAAGGTCACTGCTGGTCCCAAAACTCTGGAAGAGATCATTTAGAAACAAGGTCATTTCTCCATCCTCATGAGAAGCTGCCTGTCCTGAACACTTACAGGTTAGAAGCACCCAGGTCAGTCTTTGTTGTTCCTGGTAGTGTTTCCCTTTCTAGTAATTCTGTTGATGACTTTACTTTTTGTCAATACACACTCATGTACATGCACCACATTCTACCCTACCACACACACACACACACACCATTGCACTGGGGATGTACTCTTATCAAAAGAAAAGTACTCATAGCCAACAATGGCAGACAGAAAATTTCTGTGAGTATAAAGGAGAAGCTGTTAAAAAAAGGACCTCAGTCTTGAGCACCAAAGGTCAAGGGCAGAGTGGGAAGAAGTGTTTTCAAACTTCTTTCTGCAGGAGCCACTTGAAGACCCATCATATCATTAAGAACTACTTAGTACAAAAGCTGCTGTCAGGGAATTGCTAGAAAGGAATTATCAAACTGCCTGAAGCTTTATAAAGGCCACTGAACATGGTTTTGAAGAAATATGTCACTTTACAGTTTAAATCATCTGTGATATAGGAGCAAGAGAATGTATGCAATAAGCATGGGACTGGGTCTGTAGGGTCTGCTCCTGAAGGCAGGTGAACCTTGTCTCCAAGACAATGGCCCTAAGACTTCAGAGAATGTACTTAAATACCTTCTGATGGTGAATTCCTGATAGGCTAGCAATAGGAGAGGCATCAATCTGTGGTGGGGAATGGCAGCAGACGAAGTCCTGGTGTGGGAAGCTACCCTACTACTGAACTTCAGTACACTAGGCGCAATCCGCCACCCTTACCAGCCTCCCACTCTATCAAAGTATAAAACTGCCCATGAGAATGAAACTACCACCTACCAACAACCCTGTCCTCCCTCCTTCCTCTTAGCACAGACTCGGCTGCCATTCACCCCTGCCTAGAGCCACATCAGCTAAGATGCTGGGTCTGCACCTTCCTTTAAGCCTCACTCTTAACGTGGACTGAGATATGATCTCTGCTCACAATATCTTCATCTCAACTGCAGGGCTTTCAGACTCACCATCCTCCAGTCATCCCAGAGCTCCAGCACACTGGAGGTACAAATAGTCTTGCTATGGCAAGACAGACAATGACCCTTCCAGCAATGGAGAATAGCTTTGGGATTAGTGAGGCCTGTACTGAGGAGTTACGTTCCTGGACTCATACCATAAACATCCTAAGCTCAAGTTCTGTTAAAATCCTTGGAAATACTGGCATTATATTTCCATGCTGTCACCTAGCTCAAATCTGTCTCCCTGTATGACAAAACTAAGGGATTTCTATATTTGGCTTTTCTGTCTGAGAATCCAGAGAATTACCTTGAATGCTATTGTGGTACTGATGTGGCATGGGGAGGTGGGTTGCTGCCATCACTATGCTCAGACAAACAAACTGTACTCATGCGTGCTTTGTCCACAGTCTCTCTCTTTCAACTTAGATAAAACCCACTCAACACCTTCCCAGCTTCAAAGTCTGAGTAGTTTCATTTAGGTCAGCACTTGTCCAGGGACATGTTTCTTCCTCACATGTCATGCTCTATCACTTCAAAACAATTCACGCAGTTCTTATCATATCTACCTGAGTAAGCACCAACAATGACAAATTCTTCTAACACCTTCTAGAAAGCACTTTACCCATAAGCACATAATATCCAGTGCTTAAATGGAGTGTGAGTAAGAACAGACCATTCTTATCATCAGCTCTGGGAAGCACTAGGGCTATTCTTATAAATCTTCATAATCGAGTTGGGACACTTACATCTACAATTATCCTGATGTTAAGAAAGTCTTTATTCATATGACAAATTCTCAGCCACAGAAGATACTTGTTGGGATCTGACACCGGAGTACACAGAAGTCAACTCCTCAGATCTCCACTATACCTTGGGTAGCTTGGTCCCCTTCCTCAAAGTCTTTCTACAGGAAATACACCAAATACATGAATGAAAGCATGCCAGCAGCTCTATGATGAAACAGCTCCAGGGCATGCTGTTATCCCATATGAGAATTCCTCCAGAGCCTCCAAATATCCTTATCAGTTGGAAGATTAGCCTCAGCAACCCCTATTCCTACTGAAGAAATGCACTGGGGTCTGGAGCCACACACCTCCCAAAGCAGTCTTAGCTTTATATCTCCAGAAGGGCTTTTTAGGAAGGAAGAAGAGTACTGGACCCATTGCAGAGGACCCCGGAGATAGATAACAGCCATGATCTCCAAATGCCTCTGTGGTGACCCTTTTTCACCATGTCTGGGAACACCCATGGTAGAGGGTTGTCTGAGACCTGAGCTCAAACCTGAATATGCCCCGAGTCCTCAGACCTCATGTACTTCTGCATCATAGTCGTTCCCAGGACTAGGCATTAGTGTTGCCTAATGTCTCTGGGGAACCTGTACAGAGTATCCATCAATGAGGGACAGTACCACTGAAAATAAGTCTTTCTGTATCCAAGAACTCTAATAAAAGTCTAGCACAATAGTGTCACTTGAATCCTTGGAATGACATTGGGCATTTAGGACCAGACTTCACCAATACCATCTCTGTGTATTTTTTGCTTATGAAGAAGAAGCCTCTGGCTTTTCATGCTTTGGAAAAAGGGAAACAACCAAGGACACAGACTGCCACATCTCATGTTCTGCTTGGACCCAAGGTGTACCACCAGCTATTGGTTAGTTATGTACAATGCCTTAAAGATGGATCAGAGTAAGGAGTGGCCTAGTTCTCTGCTGCCTGCAACCTTTGGTTATACAGAGAACCCAGGGATCTCCATGTTCCTTTGCAGCATGGCATTTATGGTTTTGAAGACACTGGACACCTACCTCCAATGTGTCACTCAGAAAATTTTCCCTGGGCAATTTCCCTGGTTGAGTGAGTATAATCAGATCCCATGGGACTCTTAGAGCATTCCAAATGACTTGTTGAGAAAACAAAAGAAGAGGCTGAGAGTTGGTCTTCAGGAGAGGAAGCACACAAGACATTGAAATGATTAGTGAGTAAGGGTCATTGCATGAGGCTCTCCAAGGCCTGGAAAGGAATCTGCTGTGGTGATACTGGCAGTGAACCTCAGGACAAGAGCTGTGATACATCTACCTGCACTAGGACACCCTGGGCCAACCATCATCTCAAGTCATTCACCATGGCCCTCACAATGTTGGAGCTCTGATCAGAAACAAATCAAACTGTTAGAATCTTCTCTAGGAAGTGAGCATTTCTACCAAACTACCCTGAAAGTTAATTCTTTGGTCACACAATATGAATCTCTTGCTCAGCAGTTAGCTGGATATCTCTACTCTTAGAACCTGGTATAGCAAGGATGTCCTGAACTACAAATCAGCTGACTGTGGCATTCAAATGTACAGGATAAGCAAGTCCTCAAGCCGGTTTACAGGCCATAGCCTCTAGACTTATGAGCATGTGCTCAGTGGATGGGGATTAATAGACCTAAAGAATGAGAAAGTGTGGAGTGGTTGGCCTTAAACTAGATATCTATAGTGACTCCCTCCCAAATAGCTTCGGGAACATTGCTGAGGGTGGAGAGGCAAGACTGTGAGACCCAGAGGTTAGCAGAACTACCGAGAAATAGTGTCTTTTGAATTCAATGGGGACATTGCACTTATAATACTATGGTTGGGGTTTCCTGCACAGCACCTACATAAAAATAAGGTAGTCAAAACTTTAGCATGGATGGGGAGGGGTTCACAAAGCCCCATTCTTACCCAAGGAGTATTGGACAATTGGAGGCTTACTACTCAATAGCATGATAGTCATGCACTACATAACACACTGCATACCCCACAGAAGTCATATAAAGATCAGAAATGAGGAACAATTAGGCCGATTCCCTAGCAGACAGGAGGAAAGCCTAGCACCAAGCCAGAGAAAACACCCAGGTGCAGCTAGCTAGGAAGCAAAGGCACTCTCTCACTCTTTGACTTTCAAGTTTCCTTTCAGTTTCAGGGATAATTACTGAGAGCACATGGCAGACAATCTCATTATACCTGAGAATTGCGGTCTCCGATGTCACTGGACACAGTGAACACTTAGAGAGAGGCTGTCCCCCAGGAAGTGAGCCAGGTCCCTGGGGGCTACGGCCACAGTGTGATAGGTGTGCAGACCTTCGTCAGTGTTCATTTCTGTTAAAATCCACCTCTCTCAAACTACTATGGTGAGTAGTTAGGATTAAGCCCACAGTCTGAGTGGCATATTGAAGACATTCGTGTTTTCTCCATATGGCACTAGGCAGCTTGACCATGCTTCAGTATCATGCTCTGGAACATTTTAAACTGGCAAATCACCAGATAAAGTCACACCAAAGTGTGAAAAACGAGGCACAAAACAGACTGTGGAAGGAACCCTTGTTGTCAGGGTAAGTGTCTCCTCCTTCAGCTAAGGACATGAATGCTGGCAGCCAATGTTTGTTCTGTGTGGCCAGGAATGGCTATGATCTTGAAACAGAACTGAAATAAATTCACATACACATACAGAAGCATAAACAAGCATCTGCACACCCAGTAATGACTTCCCTGCCTTCTTCATGGTACACCTGCAGAGATCATGGTGCCGGAGCTTCAGAGTTTCACTGGCCAACAGTGTACCTTTGGCTTTGGCACTGAACAGTGATAAACTTATAAAACTGAAACAGTATGACATACCTTGAAAGATATTGGTTTTAGGGTTTTATTGTTGTTTGGTTTTTGTTTTGATTAGGATTTTGTTTTGTTTTGATTTTTATGGCAAAATCTCACTGTGGGGTTTTTAGATGGACCTTGAATCTTTCTCTTGCTTTATTCTTCTGAGTGCTGAAATGACAGGCATGCCTAGTAATATGTGGTCATCTAGATACTTATAGAGAGACACAATTATACCCCCAATATATGACTATATATTTGTGTTTGTGTGTGTATGTGTGTGTGTGTGTGTATGTGTAAAGGTGTCAGGGGTATAAGGTTGCCTGAACTGGCCTTAAACTGAGAATTATGCCTCTGCCTCCCCAAGAAGATAGGACTACAGGAGCATACAGCCACATGAAGGGGTCTGGCAGTTTGGCAGGTGGTTTTGTATAGACACATTGTATAGATACATTCACCACAGGCTATCTATCTTGACTGGTACCCTCAACTACTGCTCATAGTCAGCTGGGCCCACTCTTCCACGTCTTTCAATCCACACCAGCTGGTGACCCTATGCATGGTCTCACACAGCCCAGCATTGCCCTGCCCTGTGCAGAAGCCCGATGTTCTGACAGGCACTGATTGAGGGAAACAGAGTGCAGATCATCTCTGCTCTTCCCTGGCTTGTAATTTTAAGATTTGCACTTTAAGAACCATCTGTAGACAGTATGGGGCAGACCTTGAAAGGGCTATTGGCTGACCTGACAATTCCCAATGCATTCTGCAATAGGGGACTTTTGATGTGGGGGCACACCTGTCTTTTCTGGGTTATGGTCCCCGAAGGACTGACAATTGGCTGGCAGCCAAGTAGTTCACTTGCTGGGAGAGGTAATGTTATGAACAGCAAAAAAGAAGAAAAAAGCAAACAAATAAATAAAACAAAACACAAATAAACACATAGAAACAAAGAAAGGAACTTGCAAACTTTGGCCTAGGAAAGAAAGGGTCTTTGACATATCTGAATATGCATGACATTTGAAAATACACATACATGGCTGCTTAGGTGTAGGCATGTGTGCTACGTCTTAGAGGTACCCCTAGTCATGCTAGGTATGAACATCTATATTCCTTAGAATTTACAGAATGCCTTCATTTAAAACTACTACTGACCAAATTAAACAAGCCGTGTATGCTCTTTGCAGGCAGGATGTGTTTCAGCAGCATTGAAGCTGCCCTTGTCTCTGTTTAGATGTAGTCCAGTGGCTCCTGAGTGCAGTGTGATTCAGTGACTCCCTTTCATACATACTTACAATCATTCATTCTCTTTTATAGTCATAAACAACACTAACAAAGAACAGAAGGCTGTGCAGGATTTTAACTATAACACTGCACATGTTTTTCCACAGCATTCTCATCCTATCACCCAAAGCTAGTTAAAGAACTCAATCATCCTCACACTAACACCAGTGTTGGGTACAGCAGCACTGCTCAAGAGAAGGCTATTTAGAGGACTGTCTCTTGCTATTGTGGTATATAAGTGTTCCAAGCGACTATGTGTCCATCCACCCTGATAGCTCAGACCTGCTATTCCATCAAAATGGAGCAGGCAAGCAAGCTCCTGATGGAAACTGATTTTTCTCATTACTCTAAACCACTTCCAAAGCAAAAGCACTGTGAAAGTCCAGCTAACAAGAGTTACACTCAGGCTCCTGGATTTGGATTCTCTTTCTCTCTGTCTCTATCTATCTGTCTATCTCCTCACTATTCTTCCCCCTACCTCTTCTCTCCTCTCTCTCTCATCATGAAGCCTCAAAGCAAAGTTTAAGATCTTCCTACACACAGTGGTAGCTGTCTTTATAAATACTGTACTGTAGTTAGTTTAAAGGAAAGCTCAGACACTGGATTCCCATGACCTTTACGGATAAGATAGCCAAGATACACCTGGCAACAGGAGTTGGAAGGTCAATGTTCTAATGTTGATACTTTGTAGCTAACACAAATGTAAAGACCATTTTTTTCAGTGAATGAACTTTTTCAAAAGTTGTTTAGAAATTTACTAACTGACTGGATTTTTTGGTAGCACATTTTCCTTTAGCCTGATAGGCTAACATGTACCTTGTCTGTTTGATGCCTTGATTTTGTGAGAGGTACACATATGATGAATGGATGGATGGACGGATGGACTCATGGGTAGGTTGATGAATGAATTTTGCTAATCTGAACCCACCATGGGAAGTGAGGTGGTGCTACACTCTCTCTTATAATGACTTTGGGATACCATTGCATCAGCACCACATCCTGAGGCTTCCAATCAGGCCCTGCTCTCAGCTCTCTTGTAAACTATCTCTTATACTATCTGTAGCCCCATGATCAGCCATGTCACCTGGGGACTATTGATTGTAGGGACTATAAGGTGTAGAGCCAATGACAGCAGAGCTCACCTTGCCCTTTCCCACCTGAAAGGTCTGAGAAGGGTTTCACACTGTCTCCCTCTGGAGTCATGGCATCACTTCACATAGGTGGGTTGCTTAGTTAGCACGGGAAATGTTAATGCCTTTGGCCAAAGCACAGGCTTCACTCATGAGAGGGGACCACTATTTTCCCATAATGACTTTCAAAGATGCAACAGCTGATCCCTGCTACTGCCTGTTTAGTTTAAAGACAGGACTGTGGTAGTGTGATACGCTGTCTCAATTCCATGGTACTATTTCAAGAAAATCATGACTACTTGTCTCTGGCCATAAGGTCAACCATTTGCAATCTTTTCATTGTCCAGGTGAGCGTTGAGGACAGAGCCTGAACTCTGACCCAGTGACATGGCTGAGCACCATGGGTAAGCTGCATTGTTGTAGGCACAAGTGAGCAGACTGTAAGCACTCAAGTTGGGAGTGATACATATTTACTAAGGTGTTCCTCCAGTTTTGGGGTCCTCCTGCTGAAGGCATTATTTTATATACATTTACCCTCCAGGCAGAGGTTCAAATGGTGTCCCCCTTGGGCCACAGAACCCTTGGGCCATAGAACCAATCCAGGGCATGACCCAGGGAGGTAAGGCAACTTTCATCCCTATCTGCCCCAGACACCTCTTTAATGTCACACACTATTGTGACAAAGAAACAAGGCTAGGATCAAATAGTAAAAGTACAATCTCTAAAAGTCTGCAAGCCTCACAGATTGCCTGCTGCTTAGAAGGTGACATGACAGGGTACAGGCCAGGGAGACAAGGTATGGTGTGCCAGTGTCTCCTCAGGAGACCCTGATGAAGCATAAGGTGAGAATGCCCATATCATGCACCTCTGTCACTGAACAAGCATACCATTGAGAAACAGAACTGAGTCTTGTAAAATGACATCCATAAATCTCAGTCACAGCCTCAGGCTTTCAGTAGCCTGCAATGCCTGGACAGACTCAAGATTCTGTGTAGTCTATCTCAGCCCAAGGCTCTGTGGTGCTCATCCAGAGAACTGGCTAAACTCCAAGATCTTAGCAGCAACTTTCCTCATCCCATTCTTCCCACCTGAGTAGATGCTATAGGGGAAAGCAGCATTCATCAGCCAGCCCAGGACAGCCATGATTAGTTATAAAATCATAACTGTGGTCGCTGTATGTCTGCTGGCATAATTACATCAGCATGCTAATGTCGTTTTAATGGTCTCTAATGATGTAATAAGAAATAATGGGATTTATTTGACAGCTACATAACCATTAACAAAACATATTAAGCATAACTAGCACTTCCATAAAAATGCAGATGATATCGGCAAGTACCAGCCCACGTGTCCTTTATTTTCTACCTCTGAGACAATGAGTGTCTGTGAGGATGAGCTCTTAGATGAAGTACTTAGATGAAGAAGACCAAGCCAGGTCATGCTAGCTATGAGCCCACACTCCTGAGACATGCCTGAGGTCCAGCCAATGCCTAAGGCAGCCTGTGGAACATGTGTCCTTTTCTGTTGAGCCACAGGGTTAAGACATTTAGATACAGCTCATGCATTCAAAAGAGAAGAGCTGCTAATACCGGCTTGCAAATATGTAGCACACACTCAGTAATACAGCAACTTGGTGGCACAGCCTCTGCTGGGCAGGGCTCTGGGAAGACCGTGGAACCATGTGGGATCAGCATTTAGTTTAGAACTGAGATTAGGACTAAGAATGGGAGGAAAAGCCTGCGAAGAGTACTGGGAGGGGGGCTGCCTCCCTCCCACCTCCCACCTTTGTCAGAAAGGTCGTGGGAGGGTCCTATTCTAAAAAGAAGGGCATGTTTTCTGAGCAGGAAGGAGGGCTGTCCAGAAAAATTTGCAAAGAAGTCAGCCAGGGAAGCTCAGGCCTTCTCCTCAGAAATGCTAAACTGTCCCCGTGTTGGAAGCAGAAAGGGTTTATGGTATATAGAAAAATAGGAACAAGGCAAAGAGGCTTAGATAGGGCTCAGGAGTTAGAGTAGATGATGGTTGGCTAGCTTGTGCTAGGTTATCTGTAGCTTTCTCAATACCCCCTCCCCATTCCTGGATCAATGCACGGTGATCCTCCCTTCAAAAGTCAACAGGTAAATTAATTACTGCTTTTGTTTCCATAACAAGATACTTGGTAGAACTGGTTTATTTTGGCTTAGAGTTTAAAGCTGTAGTCCTTCATGATGGGGAAGGTATAGCAGAAAGAGACCAGGGCAGAAATTCAATTGTTCCCACTGTCAGAAAGCAGAATAAGATAAATGCTAGGGCTCTGTTCATTTTATTCTTTATGTAATCTTTTTATTAAGTAAGGGCCCCTGGACCCTAGGATAGTGCTGCCGACATTCAGGGTTTATCTCCCCATCTCAGTTACCTCTCTGAAAACATTCTCACAGGCATACTCAGAAGTGTATCTCCTGGGTGATTTTAAATACATAACAATGATTATGAGTCATTTGGCCTAGACAGCAGGGAAGTATTCAGTTCAGCTCATGAGCACAGTCTCACATTGATGGAGAGCAACAGCATGAATTAGGGTCGGCCTGTGCATGAGCAAGGGTGGAAAGAGACACAATGGAAGGAGGAAGGCACTGAGCTCCGAGGCCCAGGAAAACTTCTCTGCAGCCTGAATAGACACATTAGGTGCTCATCAAAGGCAAAACTCTTACTTTGCCTTAATAGCTCCTAACATGGAGCTACAGAGACTTAAAACTTACCCCTTTCTCTGTCTCAGGACATCTGTACTACAAGTCTTAGGATGGCTCAGGAGGCCTGGCCTAGTGAGGAATAATGTCTACATCTGCTACACGATCATAATATCATGATCACCTCATCCCTTCAGGTAGCAGGTGCTGACTCCTCAGGTTTTTAAAATATGCTACAACCAGTTGGGGAAGAAAGTGGTAGATGGGAGTTGCCTGAGCAGCACTGTGCATGGGCAGACTCTCAGGAATTGCTTGTGTAGTGGCCACAGAGCCCTCCATCCATATGTCCCTCCACCATCTTACCCCAAAAGTAATATAGTTCAACTCCCAGGCTCCACATCCCACCTCAGTGCCTCAGGAGTAGCTGTGCAGACTGTGGACAGCTTCACCAGCCTGATCCCTGTATCAGTAGGCAAAGGAGGCACTCAAGGGTAGCAGGGACAGCATACCTCTTCAAACCTTAATTACCTGGCCACACAGACTGGCTTTTACCTACTACTCTACCACTAAGAAGGGATTTTGTGAAGCAGAATAATGAGTTTCAGTTAGCCTATACAGCAGAATATGTTTGTGCCAGATGAAATTCTACATGCTGGGGATGGGTGGAGGTGGGGCAGCAGAGAATCTGTGTGCTCCAATTTTCTCTTTCATGATGGTGCCTAGGCTACAATTGCCTCCCCCCAAGGTTGGCCCACCCTACTGTGCTCCAGTGACATCAGCTCTTCTTGACATCTGCCCCAGTCTCTCCTGCAATATGATCACTTTTAACCACAAAGCAACTGAAGTATACAAACATTCCCTCACCCACATTCAGCAAAAATGGCTGTGGCTGAACCTGATGAGGTCCCCAGGGAGTGCAAAGTGCCCTTGTCTTATGTCCTTCTGGTTCAGAGTGAGCATGGGCTCTTCATCACTCTTTCAATAATCTGTTATACAGATATTAGCACTCACTACATAAAAGCCACTGAATGGGAAACATGCCCAATGCATGCCTGGGACCAAGAAAACCAGTGGCTAAGGGTATTCTGGGAAACAAGGGAACATGGCCCTTCAGGACAGCCCTCAGGCTTCTCAGAAACACTAAAGTTGCATTCTCCTTGGGCAGGTGAGGAAGGAGTCTCTGGCTCTCCTGAAGTTCTGAGAACAGAAAAGAGCTGGGTATTTGCAGGATTGTGATACTCATGAAGAATTATGTCAGAAGAGCTCGTCTAAATAGCTAGAACCAGCACCCATGTGCTGGCCCCCACTTTTGGATCCATGTGTAAGCCAGGTCTGTCCCGGGTCTTCTGTCTCCTCTCACTGGTCTGTGTGGTGCTGTCTCCTCTTTTACCTAGACTCCCTGTCACCTCTGCTATCCTGTCACCATGTGTACGGGACCATTTGATGGGTTTCCACCCCTCTCTCTCTCTGCTCTGCAGTCCTCATCCTGCATGAACTGAGTGTCAGTTCCTCATCCGTCTGTAGATGTTGCCTTTGTTGAGTGAGTGTTTAAGTGCAGAAATACCAATGCAATGTACATCCCATAATGTGGATTGAATCTCTGTTTGGGGATCTTTATAGAATGTTCTGGTATCAGGTCAGTTGAAGAACTTTTCTTAGATATTCCTTACAACTTATAGTAAATAGTCAGATGTGAGGCAAGAACAGTGTGATTGCACAGGGTACCTAACTCCTAGGACGAAGCTGGATCAGAGCAGATACTGTAATAGATTCCTTGTAGGAACAGCCTGAGAGGATCAGGGGCTGTGTAATGTGAACAGGTATAACACTCCAATTCATATGTGAACAGGGACTCAGGCCAGCCTCTACTTCAGTCCTTATATCCCATTTTATATATCCTAGAAAATCCCAGTGCCATGTTTCCCTTGACCTGGAACCCTGCCCAACAACAGGACTAGCATAGCTGTTATTCATCCATACAGCACCTTTTCTAGCCTCCATACTCTTTGCAAGGCACGGACACACTTTGGCTGTCATCAACAGGACAAGGATCTTGGCTGAACTGTGGCTGAAAGGCCAGTGCACAGGCTTTTAAGACAGTGTTAGGCCCTTGTCCACAGAGGCACCCAGGCTAGAGCGGCATCTTGAGGGGCTTTTCCTCCAGAGTCTGGAACCTGTTTTGACTGCTCCAGAGTCAAAGTGATGCCAGGTACAGTGGCCCCGGGAAGCTGACCTCCACCTCCACCACACCATTGCTTGGCGAGTAGGCATATTGTAATTAAATGTAGGTTTCAGCTGTATTTAAATAATTTCCCAAAGCCCAGGGGAATTCTCCTTTCATTTCTGTTCTAAACAGCTATTCTGTGATATAATTAACAAGAACCCCAGGCACGCAGCTCTTTTCATCACAAACCAATTTATGAGCCTACACAATGCAAGGCGAGCACAGGATGGGAAGTCGGGAGTCCAGTACTTACTTGACATCTGTAAAGAAGCTGGAAGGCACTTGGAGAAGGTGGGCAACTTCATCCATCAACTGCTTCCCCTTCTCTGGACTTAGGGGGCTGCAGAGAAGAAAAAGGAGCACCATTACTAAAGCAGAGCAGAAAGTCTTGGGGGAGATTCTCTGCTCTTGACTGTATTTTACTATCAAAGGCTGTCAGTCCTGGGGACTCACTGCTCCCCACCCTATGCCCTGAATTTCCTTCTTTGGGATGAGACTACTGCTCCCCAACAGCCAGGTGCTGCTCTTCCTAGAGGGTGCTCTGACTGAGCCTCTGTTCTGAGAAGGGCTGCACTCCAGCACAGCCCCTATTCTGGGGTCTGCTGTTTCCCTACGCACCCTAGCTTTGAGGAGGACTTTCAACACTTGGCCTACTGGATGCATGCCCTGTGCTGGAAGACCTGATACATGCCCTGACTGGGGTCACCGTCTTTCCCCCCTGTATATTGCACTAGCACAAACTACCATCTGGAGTGGCTATGGCTCCCACACAGACGACTGGTCCTCAAAGGGAGGAGATAATGCCATCCAGTGCAGGCCATTCACCAACATGCACACTGCTTGGGCATCTTTGCTCATAATCAACCCTCAGTTACAGGGGGGACTTTTCTTCTCATTGGGCCAGCACACATTCCTTTATGTGGGGGTGCTAGGGGTGCTCTCTGATGTGAGCCTAGCTTAGGGGCCCACTGTTCTCAGACATGGCTTGCTCTGGGACTTCTGCTCCAAGAATCAGATGATTTCTCAGGCGTGATGAATCACCTGATTTTCCAGCAATCAGACAGACAATACGGTGCAAATGGAATTGTTAGGAAGTGTAATGGGCCTGTGATACTGCCACAGGCTCATCTCAGCCTTCAATAAAAATATAATAAAGAGGTTAGAAGGGAGGGGGAGAGAAAAAAAGAACACAGAGGAGAGTGAATGCGGTGCAGAGGCCAAAAACTCAGATTGCTTGGTGGCGTCAAGTGCACAAAGGAAACAGCCATTTTCCAGACTCATCTCTAAAGTGAATTATCATACCAGGTAAAGGGTATTTAAACACCACACACCAGTCACATGCATGCCAAGTGAACAGGCTTAAATGGTAGACAGAGGTTTGTGCGATGAAATCTGCCATCCCAGGAGGATGCTGGAGCTGCAGGCTCCCCAGCAGGCCACAGGGAGAATAGTTCGATTGTGAAGAAGTAGGAAGCAAGGACCCAGTGGACCTGAAAGTTCTCAGAACCAACCTTAAGCACCAGAATTTATTTCACAGATCAAAGCTGTCTGTGAAATCCTGTTAGCACCGCTTCAGAGAAGTCTTAATTTGTATTGTTAGAGCAGAAAAAGGGCTTTTGGTGGGAGAAGCCTTTTCTGCCTTTTCACCCAGCAGATATAGAAAGGATAGGGTAGCTCTGCTCTGCTCCCTAGGA
This sequence comes from Sigmodon hispidus, assembly GCA_004025045.1. Classification (NCBI taxonomy): domain Eukaryota; kingdom Metazoa; phylum Chordata; class Mammalia; order Rodentia; family Cricetidae; genus Sigmodon; species Sigmodon hispidus. The sequence continues at coordinate 75,810 of PVIH01001603.1, forward strand.
CTCATATTCTCATGGGGAGATGTGTGACGGAGACAGCAAGAGAGCAAGTCATTCCGTACAAACATGACGGTAATTCCAAACCCAATCACGGATGTACTAACTTCCCAATGTCATGTGACTCTCTGGAAGCAGAATCCTGTGTATTTAATTTAAGATGAGTCACTGGTGCCCTTTAGGAAGATAGAAATAACACAGACAATATGAAAACTTAGAGAGAAAGCTACTGTAATCAAGGTCTGTCTAAGATTACCAGAGCAGTCTTATGACCTACCTGGGAACAAAACCTCTCTCAGCCGAGGGGGAAAGAGGCCCTGTCTGCACTTCCACCTAGAATCCCAGATTCCAGCACCAAGAAAGGAGAAATTCCTGTCATTCAAGCCTAAAGTCTGTGACATTTTGTTACAGAGGCCTGAAGAGATTCATATGTCCATCAAGAGGAGTTGAGTTGAGGAGGAACAGAGGAGCTATTTCCCAAGGAGTCAGATAAGGCCTCTTTCCTAAGACCTCGCATGGCTTCAGACAGTAAGAAAGGTGGGGACAGAGGTTAGGTGACAGGGTAAGTCAGAGCAAAAGGGGACAAGCAGGGCCCTGCAGGTGAGGTGAGTGTCATATAGAATTATTTAAGGACAGAGTGAAGCCTGGGATGCAGGAGCCATACAGGTAATGATGATGGCCAAGAGGTGAGATCTGGGGTTAGCAGGAGTTCAAGGCCATGCTGAGTATTCAGTTACATGATGAAGAATATGGAAGTAGAGAAGCCACAGGAAGGTCAGGTCATGTGCTGCGTAGATCATAACCTATGAATCTGGAGACTGGTAGCCAGGTGATCACGAAGAGTCAGCTGAGGGAAGGTTGTTAGAGCTGTAGATATGGAGGTGGGTGGGACTGGGAAGCCTTCAGAGTTTAAAGAAGCAGCAGAGGAAAGAATCACACAGCTGCAGAGAATAGAGTGGTAAGAAGGTCAGGTGCCAGAGTATTCAGAGGTGAAGGTGGAGTGATGGAAGTGGACCTATGACAGGAGGTCTGACCGGAGGCTACTCTATGGAGAGGTGGAAGGAGAGAGCAAAGAGATCAGTTCTGCCTGCTTAAGCTGGGGATGTCCTGCTTGCTGGCTGCCAGAATTGCTGTACTGAGATAGAAAAGGGAAGGTTAGTAGCTTACAAGATGAACAAGGACAGCTTGTCTTAGAGAGGGACATGCTGGAGCTGGGAAGCCAGCCACTATCTATCTACTAAATACTGTAAGATTACAGGATCCAATGCTCAGACCCCATCAGTCCATAAGGCTACCCAGATCCTTAGAAGGTAAGTGACAAGGGAGCTTCAGGGCCACCATGGTATTAGTTATAGATGAAATGAGAGGGAGATGGGTGTGGTAGGTAATGGCTCATTGGTCCCAGAAGTCTGGATGCTAAAGGGCAGTGTCACACTCCAAAATTCAATCCAGCTGTCTTCAACTATGGCAAATGTGAGAGTCTAGGAAAAGCTTACCATAGACCACCTTCCCATCATAAACACTGGCCTCACAGTAGAGCCCACAAACTTGGAACACTGTGTCCCATAGCAATCAGTGGTTTGTGGACATTGGGTCTAGCTGGGCAGCTAAGGCTGCTAGTAGTGCAGTGTTTCCCACACCTGCTGCCCCACATAGTCATGTGGGAGAGACATTTGTCTGGCAAATCCCACATCAGCAGTATAGTATTGTAGCCTGGGATGCCATGATTGACATCAAGACAGAAAACAAAATGAAGAATTATATCCATTTGATGATCCATTTGGTCTAGGAGCCTTGATTCAGGAAATGAAGTGATCATGTGATCCATTCATAAGACACTTCCCTTCCTTGGCCTGTGAGATTCTCCAAATATGCCAAAACTCATCAAGCATTAACAAAGTCCTTCCTCCACGTATACACTCCCAGGTATACACAAACACCCCTTCACATATACTACATCCTATGTTCACATACTTTTCCATGCATACTAATATATTTTCTTGTTGTAAATGATTCTGGCCCAGACTTTCCAGGCCTGTACCAAAGGTTTAGTCTCACTCTTGGCCCCGCTTTGCCTCAAATAACCACAAGCAGGCTTATATTATTTTAATGCTGACTGACCAAGGGCCCAGGCATATAACTTGCTAGCTCCTTCATCTGAACTCAATCCATCTTGTTAAGCCATGAGGCTTAGTACCTTTTCTCAGAGCAGAATTTCTTCCGTGTCTCCTGGCAGCTCCAGTGACTCTGGCATCTGTGGCTGGCTTCTGTCTTTGCTCTGAGATGTTCCTGAGTTTTCTTAGCCTTATAGCCCCACCTACACTTCCTGTTTGCCTTTGGCCAATCAGCTTTTTATTAAATCCATAGACAGGACAAATATTTACAACAATACCAGCATAATTCTACTACATTTTCTGGTCATGTACTCAACATATCCATGTACACTAACATACCCCTTAAGCCTTAATATATCCATATCCTTCATACACACCAACATAGCAAGTATGTGCATATGATCTTTTACTCACACCAACACACTCTCTAGGCATGCATGAATGCATATCCCTCCATACACATCAACACATCCCCTAGGCACTCATGCATGCATACCCATCCATATATGCCAACATATTATTGAGACATACACACATCCTTCCATATGTACTCCAGTCATATACAAAGACCCACACAGCTACATATTCTTCCATGTACATAAATGCATGCATTGTACCTCTCTATGTATACCAACACATTTCCCAGGCATCACACTCACCCTTCCTCACATACTAACACACTGCACAGATATATGAAATGTACCTTCTCCATGCTGAGGCCCAAATATCAGGATACTTCTCAAGTGTGAATATAGTCTCAAGTCAGTATCAAGACAGAATCCTCATGGGCTCTTAAAGAGGTAGGTAACAATTTCCACAAATACACATCACTCCTGCCATCATGGATACCAAGAAGAGACTGCACCCTCATACCAGTGGGAACATGGCCATAATGTATACTATGGGACATGCTGGGGTGCTGCCCTGGCTCCTGATGCCCCTCCTCACATCTTGTGGTCCAGCTCCTCCTCTGCCCAGGGCATCTTTCTTTACTACCTGTCTCAGGATTTCTATTGTTATGATAAAACAATATGACCAAAAGCAACAACCTTACTGAGAAAGGTCAAGGTAGTAACTCAAACAGGACAGGATCCTGGAGGCAGGAGTTGATTCAAGGGGCATGGAGAAACACCGTTTACTGATGTGCCCTTATAGCACACAGGACTACCGCTCCAGAGTCGGCACCATTAACAGTCAGCTGGTCACTCCCACATCAAGAAAATGCACTATAGTCTTTCTCAAAAGCCAGTCTGGCCAAGAAATATCTCAGTTGAGTTTCCCACTTTCCAAATGACTCTAGCTTTGTGTCAAGTTGACATAAAACCACCCATTGCAATTGATCCCTTGTCAACCTGACATATAAACACATCACTATTAAGTCACAACTTTCCTTCTTGTTCATTCCCAAGATCTCACATTCATGTCAACACCACAAAATAAAACTTTCCAAATATTAAACGTCCCATGATCTTTAAAAATTGAAACACTTAAAAATCCAAAATCTCTCTAAAATTGCAAAGTTTCTCTAAAACATCCAGTCTCTCTGAAGGTTTAAAGTCTACCAACTGTAGGTTCCTATAAAATAAAATAATAAAAAAAATAAGTCAAATTCCTTTATTTTTATTTCAAGAGAAAATAATCAGGGCATAGTTATATTCAAATCTAAGCAAAACCGAAATCCAGTAATGAAATGTCAATGTCAGATTTACTGGACTCCTAGTCTTCTAGGCTACAAAGGGCACTTGCCATAGTACATGCAGTTTATTTCCTAGGCTTTACCTCTCTTCACTGCATATCTGCTGCTTCTCTTGAGGGTCATCACAGAATACTCGCACCCCCAAAATGCTTAGGATTTCATCATCTGGGTGACACCTTCATCAGTAGTCTCTCCGGAGCACTCTTCTGGGATTCTGACTCTGTCACATGGTGCTAAGCTTCCACCTTTCTCACAACCACTCCAGTCCTAGACCGTCTACTGGAACTGAAGTTGTACCTTCACAAATGGTCTCTCTTGTACTCTCTTTGGCGACTCCAGCCCTGCTACAGAAGTGTCAAACCCAGCTACTCATGATACCGCATGCCTTCAAAGCCAGTACCACCTGGATGACTCTTACACTGTCAAGTTCTGAGGACAGCTGTAGTAATTAGTTTCTGGCCTGGCCTTTTGGATTAGTCCCAAGGTATGGACCTGCCTGAAGCTGCTTAGCTCTGCCCAGACCTGAGGCCCAAACTAACAGTCCCAAAGTCCCAAAGAAACACACAGAAGCTTATATTAATTACACGCTGCTTGGCCTATGGCTCAGGGATATTGCAGCTAGCTCTCTAATCTTAACTTGTTTTTATTCATCTGTCCTGCCACGTGGCCTGTGGCTTACCTGAATTCCTTTACAACTTCTTCCTTGGCAGCAGCTAGCTTCCTGTACATTGTGTTGGGTTTTATTTTCTTATCAGTTTTCTGCAGTGAACCATGACAATGTTTAATTTTGAACTTTGAAGTATCCAAAGGGACGATAGGGCCCTACCACTATAATTTCACATGGACTATGACAAAGCCACTAGGTTGACAAACACCAACCAAAGATCAGATTTGGACTACAAACTGCTCAGGACAATTTCAAGGTGGCTAGCTGAGATAAAACAGCTTCACAGACTACTCTAGCCAGGACCTGAGACAAGCCTGGCAATTTCCTGCTGTGCGGAGACTGGAAAACAAATGATATAGCTACTTATTTCAGGACTCAACAATTAACAAAACTTTTCTCTTCAGGATCCCCTAAAGATGCTGTCATTCCCCAGAGAACAGGAAATAAATTTAAGAACATGGTACCCACATTCCCAAGAGGTACGGTGGGTAGTTTGTGGTCTTTCAATGGGTTATGGATAATTGTCACTGTTTAGGGTAATTGGTTACAAATTGTTAATAATTATGATTAGGAAAAAAGCTAAACAAGAGAGATTATATTCAGGGTTCTTGTTTGGAAAAAAAGAAATAAAAAAGAAGATATAGATACAATAGGATATAAGGGTAGATTATTGAATGTACTTTAAAAAGGCAATTACTAGGTTTAAATATTTTATATTGAATTGAAGTTTTTGTATATTGTATACAAATTGTATATATTGATACAAAGTTGAGATTAATTTTGTTGCTGTACATATATCTCTATGGTTATTCAAAGTATTGTACCTATACAATTCATCTAACAATGCTAGTCCTTGAAAGTTATTACTACCAACTAATTAGGATATAAAGAAAAGCAAGTTAGTAGTTAAACATTATAGTCATATTAGATATGTTTTCAAGGTCAAACAGATATATTTTAGGTGAAAAGGTCTTCTTCAAACACTTTAGAGATCTACAGAATATGGTGTTTCAGATATATTAATAACATAGGTTCTTATTATTTTTATGACAATGAGACATCTGCTCCTGGCAGAACCAATCTATTTCAGAGAAGATGATGGGCATAAAGAAAACTCCATATGGAATTGACCTTCTTTATGGCAAAAGTTAGCCACTGGACAAGAAAGTGTTCTTGCCTTGACTGCTGACAGTATGATGTTCAAAATGGACAATCAGGACACACACACACACACACACACACACACACACGAAAGAAAGACAAGATAGGAACATCTTTGAGAATATCCTACTTCACAGAGAAATCTGTCAGATATGATAGGCCTGTAGGCCAAAAATGGATGCTTCAATGATACAGAAGAACCTTGGGTGATTGTCCAGGCAGCCAGCTCTTTCATTTCTTGCTTTTTGGGAAGTTGCTGCTTGCACATGCTGTTTACTTTAGTTAATTTCTTTCTTGGGTTTCTGGGGGAGTTGGAGATGAGATAGTTATAGTCATGGTTTTGTAGTGACCATTATAGAAAAGAAACTCACTTATAGGTTAAAGTGTGTAAGTTTCAGAGATATCAAAAGATAATTTTTGGTTAATAGTACAAGTTAGATAGAAAGTGAGTTAGGTACAATCCTTTGCACTCAACAAAAAAGGATAAATAATGGAATATTTTCTTTGACTTTGTTAATTTTTAATGGATTAGACATTACTCATATAATTATTGTTTGTATATATTGAATATAATTATTGTATCTATTGAGTATGGTTTTTCTTATGTTAGTTATAACCTTTTTTATTTTTGACCCAAAAGGGGATATGTAGTGATATATTTTATATTTAATAAAATCAGCCTGGAATATCAGAAAACAGAATGACCCACAGTCAAGCCATGAGGGTCAGAGAGTGGTAACTCACACCTTTAATCCCACTTTGGAAGTGACTGAGTGATGGCCTACACCTTTAATACCATAACTCAGGAGACAAAGATCTTTCTGTTTTTCTATGAGTTCAAGGTGTAACAACCAAACAGTAGTAGCCAGCATGTGGTACAACCTCCGATCCCTCTAAATCACAGCTTCTGTATGTTGACTTTGAGGAACTCTTCTTGGAAAATTTCATCCCATTGATGCTAGTTCCTTCTGAATCACAGGTGATTCTTCAGTCCCAGATGATCAGAATATATTGTCCCAGAAAAGCAATGGTTTTACTTTAGGGTTCTAGTCTCTTGTTAATCACAACTAATTCTTCAGATTTAATTGACAAGAACCAAAAATTATTAGTTCAAAATACCACACAAATGGCTCTGGTAGTCTTTCCTTGCCTGTGAAGCTCCATAAACTAGAATTTCATTGTTTGCATCTCTTTTTAGAAATTTCAAGTTTCAACAACATAACATATTCAACTCTTGAGCACTCAATGGCATTTTTCCAGCTCAAAGTTCTAGAGTCCTCTTACAATTCTCTCCCAAACAACATGATTGAGTCTGTCACAGCAATACCCTACTCCTGGTACCAGTTTCTATCTTAGGGTTTCTATGCTGTGATAAAACACCATTACCAGAAGCAACTTAGGGAGGAAAGGGTTTATTTTGTTTACACTAACACATAACTGTTCATCACTAGGGAGAGTGGAGGAAAAAAATGTGGGACAGAAGCTGATGCTGAGACCAAAGAAGAAAACAGCTTACTGGCTTGCTCAGACTGCTTTGTTATAGCACCCAGACTACTATTCCAGGAACGGCACCGCCAACAATAAGATTGGCCCTCAGACATCAACCACAAATCAAGAAAATAAAGACTTGCGCACATGGCAACCTGGTTTCTCAACTGAGGCTCCTGCTTCCCAAATTACTCTAGCATGTGTCAAGCTGCCATAAAACTAGCAATCACACTTTCCATGTCCCATTTGCACAGGTCCCCTTTGCCTTACAACTACCAACTACCCCTTTCCTGAAATTCAGCCTGTACATTCATGAAAGCCCTTGGCTGATCACTCCAAGGATCTTCCAGGTCTGTATGTCAGTTCAGACCTCAAACTTGTAGAGAGTAAGAGCCATTTCTTTTTAAGATTTTTGGCTCCAAAGTTCTGTGATTATTTACTTTGACTTTACAACTTGTGTTGGACCTACTTACACTAATTTTATTTCTAGTTTATTTAGTACCAAAGAGTGAGAAGGTGAAGTACAGACTGGCTTTGTCATGGACCCTAGCCCCATATACCTTATAACTTTCTTCTCTCTATATAAGAAATACGGCCATTTTAATCCACTGCAAAGCTAGTTAGCAAGGCCTTGAAGATGAAGTTTACTGAACCAAATCCTCCTCTAAGCCTTTTACCTCCACAATCAGACAGATGCTCCCAATCATACTAACCATAAGTCAGGGCAAGCTGCCCCTTTCCTACTTCCCCTTCACTGTCAGAGTTACAGGCACGATATGCTCCATTCAACACCCTGTGTAGATTCTGCTCAAATGAGCACACAGTTATCTCTGCTGTATTTTAAATACACAGCCATCACCTGTCATTTCATGGTCAGAACTTCCTTAGGAAGCTGCTGGAGTTGTTCTGGAAAATCAATGGGTGGACTCAACAGAGCAATTCTGGCTGTCTATGTGTGACAACTGCCACCCTGATCACCAGGAGCAGAGCAGGCACTGACACTTGCGATTAGCTGGGCTCACAGACGGGAGAAGCATGAGTATCCCCCCTGCCACTTACACACACACACACACACACACACACACACACACACACGAGTAAGGATTATTGAGATAAATATGAGGTCTATCTCTAATGTGTTTCAAGTTCAAAGGAGAGCAGCATGCTTTAAAACTTTAAAATCTTCTTAGAGAGGGTGCTTCCTAATATATACAAATGAGCAAGACAGGAAGAATCCAAAGCGTTCCTTATCATGCTTCCACAAGAAAGCTCTTTCCAGTAGCCCAAAGCATGCTGAGCATAGCTCATGAATTTTCACCCAAGCACAGCATGAGGAGTCCCACCCAAACCAGCATGAACTTCTATGCAATCACAGCACATGGACTCCATCACCTGCAGCACAGTATGTGGGCTACAAGGTAAATCCCACATGTATACTCCAATGTAGCATTGAACATAGACTCCTTACAAATAAAACATGTGGGCTCCCAGATAAACATAACTCATGGACTCTCACACAGCCTCCAAGTACCCTAAATAAGAATCCGGATGAGCAGTAAGCACAAATGAAAATATCATGTGACCAAGGAGCCATAGAGTGACACTGTTAAGATAGCCGGCTCGAGAAATGGCTTGAATGTTCCCAGAACTCATATTGTGGCTTACGACTACCTTAATTTAAGTACCAAGGAATTTTATGCCCTCTTTTGTCCCCTAGGGGCACCAGGTACACACACAGGGAATTTACATATATGCAAGCAAAACACTCATACACTTACAAATCTTTTTTTTTTTTTTTTTTTTTTAAATAGAGAATGACAAAAGTAACTTTAAGATCAGAAATGTTAACAGCAGCAGAAATTTCTGGAAGGCCCTCTGTGCTGTCACTGAGCTCAGATGTCATACACATTACCTAATAACATATTCACAACATGGTTACCAACTATTTTAGTTTGTAATAGTTTTATTTTGCAATGAGGTTTTGCTATGCTCCCAACCTGTCCCTAATCCTAGCTTGAAGCAAGCCCCCTTTCTCAGCCTCCTGAAGAGCTGTGACTACAAGTAATCATCACCATATCCATCTACTCAACCTTGCCTCCTTTTATCTTTGAGACAGTGTCTCACTATGTAGTTCTGGCTAACATGAAACTCTCTACATAGATCAGGCTGTCCTCAAACTCAGAGATCCTGCCTCTGCCTCTTGAGTGCTGGGACTAAAGGTGTATGCCACCATACTCAGTCTAACCTTGTTTTGAAGAAGTAGAAATAAAGGCTAAAAGAATTAAATCCCTTTTCAAAGGCCATCACAGCAGTGAACTGACCATGCAAAGGAGTAGCCAGTCATGGAAGCTCCAGGAACCCAGCATTATAGGCAGGTATCAGAAGACCAAGGCTGGCTATGGGCCCACTGCAACTTTAACTTCACAAAGTGTGCTGACTCCTTCTTCAGGTCCTTAGTATGTTATTGTCTCCTACTTCCAGTCCAGTTGAAGTCATATGGAAGACAACACCCAGCAGCCATCACATCTGCCATCAAGGATACACACTCACTGTAGTGCTACCTGATTGTGGATATCTCATTATTTACTTGAAAACTCACTGAAACTTAGGAACCCAAATGATGACTATTTTCTTCACTGTTGTGACAAAATACCCAATGAAAGCAATGTAAGTAAGGGAGAGTTTGTTTAGATTCAGAGTTGGAGGGTATGGGCCACCACAGTGGCAACAGTGTGAGGCAGTGTTATACTATACTTATAGTCAAGAAAAAGAGGAAAAAAGATGTTGATAATGCTCAGCTTGCGTTATTCAGCCCAGGAACCCAGCATATGACTATCTCAGAATACATTTGAGTTCTGGGTTTAATTTCACATAGCTCTGTAACTGAGGCCTTTGGTTCTTTATCTGATTTACATATATATATATATGTAAATGTTAACAGCATGTTAACATACATATATATATATATGTACAATCATGGACAATGTTAGAGAACACAGAGTAATGCACATGAATAACAAACATTAGACCTTACGTGATATGTCTCCCATGTCTAACTAGAACTACATTTTCTTCATATGCCCAGTTGCCCTTTCCACAGACTGACTCTGTAGAGGGGCCTTTTTCTCAACATATCCTGAGACGTCTATGAGGCAGCTGTACCCTTCTCCCCTTGGTCTAGCATTAATAAATAATATTAAGTGTCTGCATGGTAATTTGGGAGCAGGCATTGGGACAGGAAAACTGTCTACAAAGGTGTCACTAAGCATGTTTTGTGGCAGTAAGTCCCAAGCAGGCCTGTAAGAGTAACATCAACCTTGGAGCTTTGCTTAGACAATGTAAGGAGAAAAAATGTGACTGAGTTCTTGTGAGCTTAGCTAAGATCCACAGGCTTACATGGCTGTCAAACCATGGAAAGCCCAACTGGGTCATGTTTTACATGGTATTATGCTATTACATAGTCATGCAGCTGAGTCTTTGTCTGAACATGTGGTCTGAAAGTACTATTGACTCAATACTTTGAATCTGCATTTCTTCTCACCCCTGCTCATAGGGCATCTTGGTGCTTCAGACATGGGGTGAGTGTGTGTGAGACAAGCCTTTTCAGAAGGGATCACCTTCCAATGTAGCCACTAGGATGCCTTCCTCTCAGATAGTATGCATAGTCTGGGCTACTCAGCTCTTTCTGACAGTAGTGCAGGCCCTTGCCTGACTCCCAGACTGTGTCCGGGTCATGACAGAATTCTCCATGAAGTCTGCCTGCGGTCCATTGGAAAAGCAGCAAGTAAGAATAGGGAAATCTCAAGACAGAGGTGAAATGAGAAACTTCGTAGAATTTCCATGGGAAGTGAAGATTTTCTTCTATTTGTTTCTCTTATTTTCATGGCTATATGTCACCATCCAGTCTGCTAAAGCTGCTTTGTCTCGTGGCCCATGTGGTGTCTCCAGTACAATTCAATGTGCATAAAATGTGTGGCTCAATGTGGTAATTTGAAAGAAAGTGGCCCCCAAAGGGAGTGGTACTGTGAGAAGGTGTGGCCTTGTTGCAGAAATTATGTTATTACAGAGGTGGGCTTTCATTCTTATGTATACTCAAGCCACACCCATGAGACAGACCACTTCCTGTTGCCTGCACAACATACCAGCTCTCAGCTACCTCTCAGCACCATGTCTGCTTGCACACTACCATATCTCATCATGAAGATAATGGACTGAACCTCTGAACTTTAAGTTACCCAATTAAATGCTTTTCTTTATAAGAGTTGCATGCTCATGGTGTCTCTTCACAGCAACAGAAACCCAGCTAAGACACAGTTCTCCTGTTTTCCTAATCATGAGTATCCCTTCCAAAGCAGTACGCTGGTTCCACAGTCCTTTTCCAGGTAGCTGTGGCATGTGGCTGGGGTGGGCATCTATACACATTTTCTCAATTTAGAAGGTGCTTTATACCTCCTGGGGAAGTAACTCACTCCTCAGTCTCACACCATTTCTCATCTGCTCCTTCCTGCAGCTCAATACAAGCTAATCTTAACTCCATCCCAAGACAGTGCAAAAGCTGCTGCTATGGGATGGCCTTTCTGTATGTTGTGAATATATATTGCTGCCACTGGTTAATAAAGAAACTGGTTTGTTCTATGACAAGATGGGATACAGACAGGCATGAAATTTAATAGAGATATAGGGAGAAGAAATGTGGGGTCAAAGCAGACATTGTTAGCTGCCAGGGGAACAAAATGTACTAGAACACAGGTAAATCCATAAGACCTATGGTGATATACAGATTAATAGTAATGGGTTAATTTAGGATGAATGAGCTACTTAGTAATAAGTCTTAGCCATAAACCAAACAGTTTGTAATTAATATTAAACCTCTAAGTCAATTATTTTATAAGCAGCTACAGAAACAGGGCAGGACTGAGAAAAGCTGGCGGAACAGAGAAAAAGTTCCATCTATATGCTGCCTCACTTCAGACCTTATGGAACAACTCAACAGAAGTAGTGAGGTAAGCATCATCTCCAGGGCCAGTGCTGGCTGCAGCAGAGAGACACAGCAGGACCTGCAGGACCCTTGCCAGCATCCAAACCTGCCAAAGACAAGTCAGGTCAGCAAATCAGCCAGAGGCATGATGGTCTTTCTGCGGCTTCTGCATATAGTGGGCAACTGTTCTGACTGGCCACAAAGCATGACCAGGAATGAGGATGAGGAAGGTTCTAACAGAAAATGCTGCAAAATAATGTTGCATTTTTCTCCTGGACAAAGGCCACCAGCAGAGGAAATGACCTGGTCTGGCAAACTCCTGCTCAGCAGAGGGTTTAGGCTTCCTGTCCCTTGCAGCCTCTCTTCATTCTGAGGATAGCTTTGCTATTGGTCCATCATTAGGAGAAACCCCTGCATGAATCATGTTTTGGGGGAAACCACTGGTTGCCATATGGAAGAGCCTGTTTTTACTAAGGACTGTCACCTCTGGTAAAACTGAAGTCAGGGCAATGTGATGGCTAAAGGGCCTTTGGTCCTTGCAGGTGGGCACATTACCTAAGGTCAGAAAGTACCACACAGAGGACGCTGATGTTCGGATGTAAGGGGAACTCCTAAGCAAGAAGGATGACACATACACCTAGTGCACAGCACACAGTGTTGAACACATATAACACATGAGGCCCCACATTGCACATACAGACCACAAGGTTCTTAGCACATCATGGATCTATCACAATATCCATATCACATGATACCCCACTTAATACATACAAATCACACAACAAACTATGCACACACAGAACATGAGACTATAACATCTAGTATACAACATAAATATAATGCCCAAGTACCTGTGTGTGTAGAAGGTATTATTTTCCAGGAAAGGAGACACCTATATATGAGGTGTTTGAGTTTTTGAGTGATTGGTTTGATTGGTTGTTGAATAGTTTGCATGATGAGTAACCTATGAGGGTTTCAAAGTGTAGTGCTGTGTTCCGCATCCCCTGTGGGGCATGTTCTAAGCACCTGTGCATCCTCAGCACCACAGGAGATGGGCACTGCAGCACCATCAGACAGTAAGAAGACAGGGAACGTGGGGCAGGATGATCCTGAAGTTACAGCTCTACCATCCATTCACAATCATGAGGAAGACGCACGACAATGGCTGAAAATAGGCTTGAGTCTCATTGTGTTTTTAGTAACCCTCTGTTTTGAGCTTAAAATAAACCTTTTCTGTCCATGTGCTGTTGACTCCCACCAATGAAATTCCAGCAACAACATTTGGACAATAAAAACCGCACAGGTTCTACTGTGCTGCACCAAGGGAAATGGCTGCCTGCATTAAGCTTTTCTTCAGGGCCGTGACAGACTCGATGGTGAAGGAATTCTTTCACATGTGCACACATAGCTACACCCAGACACATCTGTTTAGAGAGAACTCACAGCCATGCCTATATTTCTGTACGCATTGTGCTCAGACATACATGTATGCATAAGCTTACACAGTCATATGCTTCCTCCCTTTGAAACACTGTTTCTATGCCACGAAGAAATACTATCTTCTCATGAAGTGTGACGTCAAACATCACGCTCATTGTCACGGACCCAAATATCGATCTGGCCACTGCTGACTCTCTGGTACTTAGAGCTTGAGCTCTTTTGCTTGTTAAATTCAGATCAAATGAAAGCACAGACAGTGTCCTGTAGCCATGAAGAGTATTTTCCCTCTAAATTATCTACTTGGACTCTTTGTTGGGAAACAGGTAAAGTTTCCAGTATGCCAACAAGTAAGGAGCCAGTAGAGAGCTAAGCTTTGAGAACATCAGGTCCTATTCTGTATCAGCTCTCACTGATCCCTGAGTCTGGGCATTTTCTGGAGACAGCAACCTGGGCCAGATCTTGCTACCCTACCCATGGCTGTCCTGTGCAGATGCCTCTGTCCAGCAGTAAGTCCCTACCTGCAAAGGACAGGATAGTCAAGAGAAGCAGGCAGCCTAGCTTGGTATGTTTACTGGATTCAGGCCGTGGTCCTGAAACTAAGTTCAAAAACCCAGAACTGTCCTGGCTGGGCAGCCTCTGCCCTACACACCAGGACCTATTTTCAGTCTTCAGTGAGACATACCACTCTCCAGCGTCCCAGAGTCCCAGAGAACGAGGCAGCTCCTCCACTCACTTGTTTTCTGTGAGGATGTACCCCTGCTGTTCCTCCTCAGAAGGCTGGACTTGTAGCTGTAGGCCTCCACTGGGAGGTCCCCGTGCTGCTGACTTGTGGCTTTGCTCTTCCTCCCACACCTCTGGAGCTTGGCTTTGGAACTGGTCCTCAAGCCTCTGAGCCTGAGGCTCTGGATATGGCTTCTTCTCCAACAGGTCTCTGGAGTAGGTCTGACTCCTCACATGTTCAACCCCAGCAGTCTCCTCTTCTGAAGACAAGGCCTCCTGAGGCTGCTCTGATTTCTTGATTTCTGCTCTAGAGGACTTTTCCCAAAGAGGAGCTTCAGGTAACCCACCATCTTTCAGGAGGTCTCCAAGCTGGACACTTAGATGACTGACCTAACAAAGAGGAAACATCTGTGAGATGCCAAATAAGAAGGTAAAATTGATGCACATCAGAAAAGTTGAGTCACATTGTGGGATGCCAACAGGTTACTCAGAAAAGGAGGAGGGCAGCACCTGTGTACAAACATATCTAGAGGAGACATCAACCAGGGTGCTAGTCACCTCCCTGATATTCCTCCCACCCTCTCTCACATACCTTCCAGAAGACTCCCCTCCCACGCAGGAGCCATGAGTACCTAATAACTACCACAGCTACTGATTATCACTCTTTGCATTTGTTGAGCTCTCCCACATATGAAGACATTGTAGGGTTACTTTTATGTGTAAATTCAGACTTCAGAAAAACTTCAGGAGTTAGGAACTATCGGTAGCCCTCATTTCCTAGACAGAGAAACTGAGGCAGAAGCTGGCTTTGGATTGAGCACATTGTGAGGAAATATGCTTATATGTTCCAGTGACATTTTAGTCCTGGTAAAAATGATGCTTCCCCAGCCTGACCCTCCTGACCCTATTTCTTTTTCTCCTCCTCTCCCCCCCCTGTATCTATCTATCTTTCTATTTTTTGTGCTTGTTTTTCAAGACAGGATTTCTTTGTATGGCTCTAGCTGTCCTGGAACTCACTCTGTAGACCAGGATGGCCTTGAACTCACAGAGATCCATCTCCTGTTCCTGCCAAGTGCTGGGATTAAAGGCATTTGCCACCACTGCTTGGTTCTGATCTTGAACACTCACTGGCATCTGCCAGAAAGGTATTATAATTACAGCGCATGGCTATGATTATGGCACAAGGCTACAGCATTTGTGTGTTCCATGCAAACCTCGTTTCACCATTTCCTGGCCCACACTCTGAATTTTGCTTTACATACTCAGTCTTATAGAAGCTGGACACCAAATGGTCACAGAAATGGAGATCAACAGTACCAGATTTTGAAATCCAGTCTAACCCTTGTCAAAAGGTACTGTTTCTAGAGACAAAGTCTTCAAAGTGTGATCCATGTGTGTGCAGAAACAAATTATGATCTCAGTGGAATGGTTTTAACTGTGAAATTACATTTTTGATATTAGACTACACAGGAACTGGGGTTTGATTTCCTTTACAGCTTATACCACGAAACACATATTTAAGAACTAGATAACTATGAGGGAGTCCCTCTTGACTAGAATTTATGAGTTTTCCTTTTGAATATGTGAAGACAATAGTTTGATAAAGATGTTTACTCCAATTTTGATTTGCAACAATACATGACAATTAGTTACCCAGTAGGTGCTTTTGAAAGACAGGGGGTAATGATCTCGCAGATAGAGTTTCATATGAGGAAAAGGTGTCACTGAAGAGAGCTCAGGGCATTAAATACTCAAAGGCTCCTGAAAACAATTCCTTGAAAATGAGTTCCAAGAAATAGTGAAATGTATCATCACAACAATGGAACAGGGAAAGTCAAACCTCAACAAGTACAGGATGAGGCCACAGGAAAGGCAAGAAGACCATGAGTAGAGTCTGATACTTTTACCAAGTTCAGGTCCAGGGGGCCTCTGGTCTGAATCCTGTGACCACAACATTGACAGTTATAGAGCCTATGTGGCATCTATTCTACTCTCAAAATTCAGAAACTGTTTCCTGACCCAGTTTCTCCATCACCACTCAGATAGAAATCCCACTGTGGCTGTGATATTTTCTGCTGTAATCCATTAGATACCATCCAGAAGCAAGATGACATAAGCAGTTTTATAGAACCACATGACATCACTGTGCTCTGAACAGATTTTCTGACTCCTGAAGCCTTACATTAGAGACCACTGGCATTCAATCAAAACACCCCCAAATCTAAAAAGTTATCAGGTATTGCTGATACATAGTATATAGGTGCTGGCTGGCCAAGCCCTTTCTCAGGGCCATCCTAGACCACCTCAGTGATGGTGTGCCCTGTAACTATGTGGTCGCACAGGACATCAAACAGGAACGTTTTGGCTGTACCAGGTGCACAGGACTCTAGGGAACTCAGAAACTGTGTGCAGGACTAGGTAGGTCTATGAAATGTTCCTATGGGAGAGTGATTCTGAGAATATTAATTCTTTTCTTGAATTCACTATATTTTCATGTCTCTACATAATAGCTAAGTATTCATTTATAATCTGAAAACATGGCAGTATATCTAGGTCTATACAATTCTGTGTGCACTGTATATTTTTCTCATTTTGGAGATTATGTGGATTTTCCTCATAAACATAGAGATGATTGTTAATATCCCACATCTTACCTCATCATACACTGGATCATCCATCTCTGATAGTCTGTTATCTAAAAAAGACAAAAGCATGTTATCCAAGTTCTTGAAAGGTGCCCTTACAAGGTATCCCAGTGCATGTAAAGATGACCATACAGAACACCCATGTACACATGCAGCAAAACAATATGACCATGTTTCTACCACAGAGTAACCCTATGAAGTGTGGAACAGAGGAGGGCTCTGCCAAGCAGGCTTAGACACATCATTCACAGGTACCTCTCTGAGCTCCACAGATAGACCTGCACAGTATCTTCAGTGTTTTCCATAGCACAAAGGACCCCAATGCCTGAGCATAGCTAACAGTCATGAAAACAGACAAGTATACCCAAGCTATTTCTCGTTATATATGGTGTGGGCTATTACTCTGGCCAAAGGGATGCTGTCCTAATTTGCTTTCTATTGCTGATAGAAAACAGCATGGTCAAAAGTAACTTGCAGAAGAAAGACTTTATTTCATCTTATCCTTTACAGTCTGTCACTGAGGAAGTCAGAAACTCTAGGTAGGACACGCATGAAGCAGGGAACACAGA
Source organism: Sigmodon hispidus (assembly GCA_004025045.1). Classification (NCBI taxonomy): domain Eukaryota; kingdom Metazoa; phylum Chordata; class Mammalia; order Rodentia; family Cricetidae; genus Sigmodon; species Sigmodon hispidus. The sequence continues at coordinate 93,282 of PVIH01001603.1, forward strand.
GAAACAATGTGTACAGCCTTGCTAATCATAGCTCTCTCAGCTCTCTCTTTTATACAACTCCAAACCCCTTTGAGATGGGGCGCCGCCCACAGTGGGCTGTGCATCTCTACATCAATCTGATGGAGGCATTTTCTCAGTTGTGGCTTCCTCTTCCCAGATGCTGGAGATCAACTAAGCAGAACAGATGCCCAAGGCTGTGGAACTCAGAGCGCATTCCTCAGTTCACAGGGGACTCTCTGGATCGCCCTATGCTTGGTGAGCCCTATGACACTGGTGACTTCTTCCTGTCCACAGAGGACAGCAATACACTTCACATCTGGACTTCAATGGCATTTTTGTACTTACCATGCTCAGAGCTCTGAGCCTCAGAGACCTGCCTGCCGTGAGCAGCTACTCCATGTGAGATAGGGTACGATGCTGTCTGCTGCTCCTCGGAGCCTCAGAAGTAGATGCAGACAGTTGAATGAACCCTTTTCACTTTATTGTTCAAATATTTGACAGTGCATATTGGTCTGACCCAAACAAAGACACTCTCCCATCACTCCCAGTTTTCCCTAATTCTGATCCTCAGCACGCAGGAATCAAACCTGAGAGCAATTTGCCATTCAGCGTAATTGCTCTGGTAAGCTTAGCCTGTTAAGAAAGCTTTTAGAGGCAAAAGTTCAAACAGATAAAAAAAATCTTTAACATAAATCCATCTCTTCAGCAGAAAGAATGCATTATGGGCTGGTAAGTGGGACTCTCCCCTCCCCTCCCCATGACTCCCTCCCTTTCTGTGGCCTCACTACCTCCCCATATTGCCTTCCCATGGCTTCTTCCTCCCCTGTGTGGCATGTCCTCACTCATTTCCCAGAATCCTTCCTCATTTCCCCAGCCCCTCACTGTGGCTTCTTCCCTTCCCTGAAGCCACCCAGCTGCAAAGGACCCAAGGAGCAGGATGTCACCTTGAAGCACTGCTTCTGGGGCATCTGTCTGCTCTCTCAGCTGTCCCTCAGCCCCTCTCCTGTGGCTATCTTGGCTTCCCTCTATAGGATCACCTTGTGCAGCTCCAGCAACTGAGTCTGTCATCTCCTCCAACTTCAATGGGGGCAGGCGGTCCACTTCAGCTTGCTGCTGCAGATCCTTCAGGAGACGCCACAGGAGCGTGTCTAGGAGCACAGACAAAGTCACAGCTGATCAGCCACACAGCTTACATGTAGCCTGGCTTTGGGAGAAACATTTTGTGTTTAGGTGGACATGGGCTCACAGAGGACTGACTGACTGACTACACAGGGAAGGAGAGGAAAGCCTGACAATAATTACAGGCTCAGCTGAAAAAGAGTTTGCATCTCCTCAGCAAGCCTTCGGGTTATCACACCAATAAGCTGTGTCTGTGTCTCTGGCTCCTGAAATAGAGAGACATTACAGGATGAAGGTAGACTTGGGCTTATACTCACTGTCTCACTCTACCTATCCCACTCAGATGCTGCAGTGGTGGACAGCTGCCATATTCCCTGAGACACAGGGAAAAACCTCAGCTGGGTACTCTGAGCAGCATGAAAATGCATCTTGCATATGTACAGTGCCTGGTGGTGCCTGTGCTGAAGTAAAGCAAGCTCAGAATGCAGGTTCTCTACACAGCCAGACAATATAAACCTTGCTGAGAAGAAGCACACACAGGGACTCAAACGCTGTCACTGTCTGGGACTTAGAACCTTCTTCTATGCCAGGGCCCAGTGGGAGAAGGCATGGGACACACACCAGCTGAAGCTCTCCAGCTTCCACTTATGTTCTATTCCTAGAGCTATCTTCTACTCTGAGCATACATAGCTCTAGCCAACATCTGTGCAGGGAGGGTGAGGTGGTGCAAGGACATTTCAAAACAGGATAGGGATGTTTTTCAAAAGACCCTTTACACACTAGACATGTTTGAACATGAATATTCACTATAATTCCATATTCCCCAGCACCCCCAATAGCTCTCTGACACTGTGGGAAAGACACGGTCCTATGGTTATGAGACAGGTGTTGGGTCTATGGATGAGAGCCAGCTTAATTCAACACAGACCTAGAGTTGGGTCCATCTGCTGTAAATGCTTTGTGCTTCTTCATTTAACTAGCAGAGGCTATGTAGCTACACAAACACTGTCCCAGGCCTAGCAGATGCTTCTCTGTAGCGCTCGCTCTCTCTCTCTCTCTCTCTCTCTCTCTCTCTCTCTCTCTCTCTCTCTCTCTCTCTCTCTCTTCCTCCCCCTCCCTCTCCTTCTCCCTCTTCTTTGAAGCAAGATCCCTTGGTCTTGGTCCTACCCAATATGAAACTGCAGGTGTCAGACATCCTTCATCACAGACAGATATGGGCAAGAAACCAAGGTTCCTTTGCATCTTTCAAGTTTTGTTTCTGAACAACTTCTAGACCACAGTTTGAGGTTAAGGACATGAAAACTTCCCCAAGATCAGATGTCTGGGATCATAGGTGGTAACTGGAATTGAAGGATATAGCATACTGAGGACCATGACAGGCCCCCAGAAGTCTATGCACAAGTATGCCATGGAGGGACATGAAGTGATGATGCCATGTAAAAGGAGAACTGCCCAGGGTGAAGAAGAGACAGAATATGCATTGGGGCATATTGAGAATCAGTGCTGCTACTATGAGAGGTCTCATAGAACCCCATTGGCAGGACACTGAAAACCCATAAGGCCACATCTTCAAGAAAGGGATACCAAAAAGCAGTGCTCACAAAAGGTCAATACCATGATATAATCAGGGTAATACAGAAATTTAGCTGGTGCTAGGAAACCCTCTAGAGGGATCTGTTAACATGGTCCAATTTCTGCATGCACAGAGCCCAGCAAAGGGTAAATTGGCTTACACATGAGGAAGTTGAAACTTGACCATGACCTGCAACAGGAGAGAGACTATGACTGAGGATATTCAGGCAGGACAACACAGGCAAGAAGGTACATTGGGTATAAACTCATCGTGGCCATAGAAGGAATGCAAGACTAAAGAAGAAAAACCCATGAAAGGGTTTAGTCAGTGGCCAGAAATGGGCAATTAGGGGTGAATATGCAAACAGCAAAAGTTGCACAATAGAAACCTCCCCAATCCCAGAGGCAGGGCTGAGAGGTCTCACTGTAGTTACAGCATAAGGGAAAAAAGTGTCCAGGAAGAAGGCAGACTAACTATAGATTGTCACTTCTCCCTCTGCTCCCCCAAACTCAGTCCCCCTGTATCATCCAGCTCTGCAGCAGAATCCAGCACTTGTTGCAGGATCCCTGCATCACAACCCCATCATCAGAGTGTTACACACATCTCCTAACCTCTCCCCTCCTACTCATGCTTTGTCCCAACCCCCAACTCCAGCAGGTACTCTCTGGGAGCCCTAAGGTCATTCTGAGCAGAGAAACAGGTAGGCTAACTTCAGGTTTTCACCTCTCTCTGCATTCTTCCAAGTCCAGTCCCCAAGTCTCATCTTCAGCTCTGTAGCAGACCTACCACTGTGGCCTTTCCTCATTCTCTGTTCCCCTCCCAGGGAAATCCACACATCCTGACAGAACACTCTGCTTTTCTTTCTCTCGTGAGAACCTTCAGTGCCTACTCCAAGCCCATCCCATTCCTAAGTATCAGCTTCCAATGTTCAGAAACAGATTTTACCTGGCACCCCCAGTGGCCACACCTACCAGGATCCCAGAAGAATTTCTTATCAGGAAACATACAACCACCACAGTCTCCTAAAAACCAAGAAACAAAACACCCATCCAAAAAAGACAAGAACAGGTATCAGCACCTACAATTACTATCTTCTTAGCTTCAGGTGAAGTGACACCAGCATTAAAAACACAATCAATAACAGCAAGAATAAGGTCTCCACTAAAGCCCAGCAATACCACAGCAGGCCCTGAGTATTTCAACACAGCTGAAGCAAAAAAGAGACCTTAAAACAACCTTTATGAATATGGTAGATGTCCATAAAAGAGAAATTAACAAATCCTTTAAAGAATAATCTATGAAAATACAAATAAACCCTAAAAGAAAAATGAACAAAATAATTCAAGACCCGAAAGTAGAAATAGAATCAATAAAGAAAACCTAAACTTAAGGAAATATAGAAATGCAAATTAGGAACTTGACTAGGAATCTCAAAGGCAAACCTCATCAACAGAACACAAGAGTTGGAAGAGAGAATATCAAGCATTGAAGACTCAATAGAAGAAATGTATGCTTCAGTCAAACAACATGTTAAATCTGAAAAATTCCTGGCATAAAACATCCATGAAATATAGGACACTATGAAAAGTCCAAATGTAAGAATAATAGAAATAGAAGAAGGAGAGGAAACCCAGGTCAAGGAAACAGAAAATGTTTTCAATAAAACCATAGCAGAAAATTTCCCTAACCTAAAGAAACATTTGCCTATCATGGTGTAAGATGCATGCAGAATACCAAATAAGTTGGACTAGAAAAGAATTACCCCTCAGCACATAATAATCAAAAACTAAGCTTACAGAACAAAAGAATATTAAAAGCTGCAAGGGGAAAGACCAAGTAACCTATGAAGTTAGACCTATTAGAATTATCCCCAATTTCTCAGTGGATACTTTAAAATCCAGAAAGGACTAGACAGATGTGCTGCAGACTCTAAGAGACTACAGACCAGTCCAGACTACTATACCCAGTAAAACTTTTGATACAATGGTTATAGAAAATAAGACATTTTATGATAAAACCAAGTTTAAGCAAAAATCTATCTACAAATACAGCTCTACAGAATGTGCTAGAAGGAAAACTCCAACCTAAAAAGGTTAACCACACCCAGGAAAACACAGGGAATAAATAATCCCTGTGGGACATGATGAAGGCTGTTCTAGGCCTACATACAACAGTCAGAGAGATCTAATACTAGTAACATAACAGCATATTGAAGGATATAGAACAATCAAAAGAAATAAAATAGCCAAAGAAAGGAGATGGAGAAAATAATCAACTCAGGGCTGAAATCAGTGAAATAGAAACAACAACAAATATAAAGAACCAATGAAATAAAGAATTGATTCTTTGAGAAAATCAGTAAGACTTAACAAACCCTTATCCAAATTAAACAAAAGGAAAGAACTGAATTAACAAAATTAGAAATAAAAAGCAGGATATAATAGGCACGAAGGAAGTTCAAAAATCACAAGGACATACTTTAAAAAGCTTCACTACACCAAATTGGAAAATCTAAAAGAAATGGATAATTTACTTGATATATATCACTTGCCAATGTTAAATCAAAATCAGATAAACAATTTAGACAGACCTATAACCCCCAGTGAAATAGAAACAGTCAGTAAAAGTCTCCTAACCAGAAAAGGCCCAGGGCCAGATGGTTTTAATGTAGAATTCTACCAGACTTTCATAAAAGAGTTCACCCTACTACTCCTCAATTTATTCCACAAAATAGAATCAAAAGAAACATTGCCCAATTTGTTTTATGAGACCACAGTCACCCTGATAGCCTAACCACATAAAGACCCAGGAATGAAAGAGAATTACAGATCAATTTCTCTTGTAAAAATTGATGCAAAAAAATGCTCAATAAAACATTAACAAATCAAATCCAAGAAAACATCAAAAAAATCATCTACCATTAAGAAGGCTTCATCCCAGAGATACCAGGATGGTTCAACACATGTAAATCAATAAAAGTAACCCACCACATAAATAAACTGGGTAACTCTAACCAAGCAAGTGAAAGACTTGTATGATAAAAACTTAAAGACACTGAGAAAAAATGAAGAAGATATCAGAAGACGAAAAGATCTCTCATGCTCATGGATTGAGAGGACTAGTACAGTAAAAATAGCCATTCTACCAAAAGCAATCTACAAATTCAATGCAATCCCCATTAAAATTCCAACACACTTCTTCCATTGAAAGAACAATTTTCAGCTTCATGTGAATATAAGAATTCAGGATAGTTAAAACAATCCTGAATAATAAATAAACTTCAGGAGGTCTCATCGTCCGCAATTTCAGTACTACAAAACTATAATAATAAAACCAGCAAGGTACTAGCACAAAAACAGAAACAATGATCAATGGAATCAAATTGAAAATCCAAATATAAATACAAATACCTATAGATAACAGTTTTATTTTATTTTTTAAATAAAGCCAGAATTACATAATGGAAAAATACAGCCTTTCCAGCAAATGCTAGTTAAACTGGATGGCCATCTGTAGAATAATGTAAATAGATCCATACTTCTCAACCTGAACAAAACTCAACTCCAAATGGTATAAAGATAAACATTGTACCTAATAGAAGAGAAAGTAGATAATAGCTTTGAACTCCTTGGCACAAGAAAAGACTTTCTGAACAGAACATCATTAGCACATATGCTAAGATCAACAATTAATAAATGGAACCTCAAAAAAACTAAGAAGTTTCTGCATAGCAAAGGATCCATCATTTATACAAGGTAGTAGCCTACATAATGAGAAATTATTTTTACCAACTACACATCTCATAGAAGTTCAGTATCCAAAATATATGTAGAACTCAAGAAACTAGATATCAATAAAACAAAAATGGAGTACAGATATAAACAGAGAATTTTAAAAAAGGAATTTCAAATGATTGAGATTAATGACTCTTAAAGAATTGTTCAACATCTTTAGCCAGAGAAATGCCAATCAAAAATACTGTAAGATTTCATCTTACACCTGCCATAACAGCTAAGATTAACAAAACAAGCTCATGCTGGTGAGGATGTGGGGTAAGGAAAACATTCATCTATTGGTAATGGGAAACTTATACAGTTGCTATGGAAATCAGTGTAGTAGTTCTTTAGTAAGATGAGCATCAATCTATCATAAGGTTCAGCTATACTACTCTTAGGTATATATCCCCCAAAATACTCCACCCTATCACAGAGACATTTGATCAACCATGTTTGTTGCTGATCTATTGATAAAGCCAGAAATTGAAAACAACATAAATGTCCCTGAAAAAAAAATGGCTAAAGAAAACATAGTTAATCTATAGCATGGAGAATTACTCAGCCATTAAAAATGAAATAATGAAATTTGCAGCTAAATGGATGAAAATAGAAGAATATCATCTCAAGTGAGATATCTCAGAAGCAGAAAGATAAATTTGGTATGTATTCACTTATATGTGGATATTAGCTGTTGAGTCAATGATAACCAAGCCACAATCTATAGAACCAAAGAGGATAGGTATAGAGGATAGGTATATAGCTCTCATTAGGAAAGTGAAATAAAATAGATAGCTACAGATAGATGGAGGAAACTGGAAGGTCAAGGCTGGGAAATAGTGAGAAAGAATATGGGAAAAGACATCTAAAAATCAGGGCCATTTGAGGCATAGTATAGAAATCTAATGCAGATTTAGAATTCTTCCTAAAGTATTTATATATATGAATGCAATCTAAATACCAAATAATGGGGAGAAAGACTGCCAACTAGCCATCTCCTGTCACCAGATGAAGCCAGAATACTGGGATTGGGTTACATCTCATTGAGTTGTTGGCAAAAGGGGACCCAATGGAAATCCCCAAACAACCCAGGCTGTTACCAAGATGATTTATTGCTCTCTACAAATGGACAAGGCCCCATTGTTGAAGACAACACCTACACAACTCATTGAAGATGGAGAAATTGAGCTGTCGCCTACATAGAGCCTTCGCCTCATGTCCTAGCATCTTTGGTATAGAAAACTACTCTGCACACTTACCGAAAGAGAAACAGAAACTCCAAATGAGCCACAAAACTTTTCATCTACAATGGTATTGTGCCTGTGAGATACACTAGTGCAATGCTTGCACAAGCTTTGTGGGAATTACCAAACGGTGTGTTATCTGACTTAAGGCTCACTCTGTAAAGTAGAACCCATACCTGACACTGCTTGAGTAACCAAGAAGCAAAGGCTACATATACATAGCTCAAGGACCTAGGTTAAAACCAAGTTCTTCTGTTCTAAAAAAAAATGTAGCAAGAAATGACTCCTAATGTTGATTTGCTATGCTCATACATCACTACCTTTCTCTGCCATCATCAGAGAAGTGTCCTCCTATAGCATATGGGCACAAATACAGAGACCCACAGCCAGAAATTATTCAGTTAGGGGGAGACCTTGAAAACTCAGGCCTAAACCCTCTCTTCAAGAGTCAGGAAATTCCAAGGAAAAGAAGGCAGAAAGAATAGAAAGCCAGAAGGGGTGAAAACAAGACCCTCTAAATGAACTGAGTAAAGCTCTTAGGAATCACAGAGACTGAGGAGCACTCAGGGCCTGTGCAGGTCTGCCCCAGGTCTTCTATATATACACATTGTATCTTTCCAGTTTAGTGTTTTTATGGGATTCCTGGATTGTGAATGAGTGGATTTCTGATCCTTGTGCCTTCTTTTGAGCTATTTCCCTTCTGTTTGTCTTGTCCAATTCTAATGTGTTAGTTTTTATATTCTATATAATATCATATCATGATAAACCTCTGGTTTCTAATGAGAGACAGAAAGGGAGTATATCCTGATGGGGGGAGAGGTGGGCAAGAATTAGAGTAAGAAATTGGGATATAAGGGAAAAATCATTTTCTTTTTTCTTTTTTTTTCTCTAGACCCTAACTTTATTTAATTTTTTTTCCTGATGTTAAATATTGGTAAATAGTTTTTCTTTTTTATTCTTATTATTATTATGAACAAAGAAGTCACACTTTCTATCCTTGAGTATCCTTATTCAAGGTCCCTTCCCCCTCCCACCACATCAGGTCATTCTCTCTTCTCCACAACTCCCCATCCCTATTTTCAATATAAGAAAAAAAGAAAAAGAAGAATAGGGCCTCAGTCATCAGTGTGATTTTCCATTTGGTATTATTCATATGAATGACATGCTTGGATCGCCAATCAAGAACTTTCAACTCACAAGTCTGTAGCGATGGAACATACCTTTCAAACACAAAGGTGACTGGCATTTTTATATTGTGCTTACAGAAAAGCAACTGGGCGGTTATGCGGACCTTGAAAAGTGTGATAAGGATGTACACACAGTACAAGGACAGATGCTGGGAAAGGAGATAGGCTGCTTTTCCTTCTTCTCTAGAAGACATGTGTCTACTATGGAGGTGTGCATGCTCCAAGTTTGTAAAGCACACATAGCTGTGCAGACACAGGGGAGATGTCTGCTCCCATGACTTCAAGAGTTTTCTGTTTCCTGTATGGTATCTGATGATGATTCCAGTAAGGCAATGCTCAACAAAGGCATCTATCTCAGCAAAGACAAGGCTTCAAATACATAATAGTCTCAAACTATCTAAAAAATTTTATTCATAATATATTAGGGGGAAATTCCTGTAATAATAATCAATGATTTAAAAAAAAAACACCAGTAAAAATAGGCAAAGTGGAGGCTAGGGATATGCCAGCACAAGGACCCAGGTTCGGAACCACAGCATATATGCAAAAGGTAAATGTAGCATGTTCCTGCTATCCCACTGCTGAAGGAGGCAAAAACATAAAGATGCTCAGAGTTCATTGGTCAGCCAGTTGAGCCAATGAGTGAGACAGAGTCCCTGTCTCAAAATGAATAAGGTGGAAAATTATGAAGGGTTGGACTCAGCATTGACTTCTGGCCTAACATACACACACCACATTCACACACACACACACACACACACACACACACACACACACACACACACACACACACACACACAAACACAAAATGGGCAAAGAAAACAACAGAGAATTCTCAAATGAAGCTATATAGCCAATAACCTTATGAAAAGATGTGTAGTTGTTAGCCAGACTGCAATGCCACAGATATGTATGTCCTACCACAGCTGATGAAGTTAGAAAAGATGGCACATATTTTGAAAGTATGTGGAAAAACATGAGTCTGCCCATGTAGTTGAAGGGGAGTGGATTCTACAATCTCTGGGAAAAGTTCAGAATCATTCACAAAGACCTGTGCTCTTCATCAGAGGTGCCACATTGCCAAGAGACAGAGAAATAACAGCTAGACTGTGTGTCCAGTCAGAGACAGAGAGAAAAAGGCTTGTGTGGGCAGAGGACCCATGATCCCACAGTCCACCTTGAGTGGAGAGGGACAGCCAATGATGACCCCATAGGACCTCCTCACTTCAGAACAGCAACTGTCAGCAGAGTGCATGGGGAATGTGCAGACAGGGGATGTTCTGTGTGGTGTTGGGGGTGGTCTCCTAAGCACACACCACAAAACTCATTCCTGGGCACACTTCTGTCCATGCATAATGTCATATGCAAATTCCACTCAACAACAACAGAAAAACAATCCTTAAGTCTGGTGGAGTCCAACTTTTCAAGGTTGACGGAAAACCTGGCTTTCTTTTCTTCACTTTGTGAGTTCAGTTCTAATATGTCTTCAACCAGAAGCTGTGTCTGACAGTTCAGTTCTGTGCCTCCATCTTCCTGCGTCACACTAACAGTGCTGCCAGTCACAGAGATCGCCTAGATGCACACTGTTGTCTCACACTAATATTTAACCTTAGCAGTTCCTGTGAATGAGGGATACAGGCCTTTTGTGTTTTCTGGACTTTTCTCTTTTGAGCTAAAATTACATGCTTCAAGTGTACTGCTCATCTCCTCCTCCTCCCATAAACAGGAAGGACAGAACTCTGCACACAAAAGCAGTGTGGTTACGTGTAGGCAAGTCTGTCATCACACAGAACACAAAAATTTTATAGCTTCCAGAAATCTCCACACCTTCTCCGGATTTACAAATCAGAGCAACATGTGCCATGCCCAGGATCAGAGGGGCCCATGACACCACTCCACAGATCCATAGATATATAGCTAAGGGCAATCTATTCTATGGCTGATCCCAGCACTGAGGGATCTGTCTCTGTATTGGCATGGATACAGCAGGATGACATTTCTGGTTAGGACAAGTCTTACCTGTGAGAGGACAGGAAGTGGTGCTCTGGACTTCCACAGATGGGCATTTACAGCCCTTAGGGTGGGGTGCAGCTACAGAGTAATGCAGTTGGTTGACTCTTCCCTAGCTGGAGCTCCCCCTTCAGTGAGCTCTCATTTTACTCATTTGTGTGGCCTCTCAGATCTCTAAGCTACTGCAAGTGAGAAGCACATGGGATCAGTGAGGAGTGACAAGATGCCATTGTGACTTGAAGCCATGCTCCCCGGAGTAAGGAAGCAGGCAAATGCATGATGTTTTACATACAGAGTGCCTCTCTCTGACTTTCTTCAGTGGTCGTAAGGCCAGCCTCACTGTGCACATACACACTTACTTCATTATGGGAAAGAAAAGAATCACAGTGTGACATGTCCATGACCTTGTCTATACTGAGCTCAGTTTTACATGGGCCTGGGGATAGGAGAGCACCCAGCTCTAGGAACTAATATGTACTCATCCTGCAAGGCTTTGCAGATAGTCAAGGAGTAAAAGGACAGAGAAAAAGTTAATAAGGATGGAGCTCACCATGGCAAAGCCAGAAGAGCCAGGCACATGCTCTTTGCTTGACCTGTAGGGACAGAGCTATCAGAATTAATAACACTAGGGCTGCAGGAAGCACTTACTACTTTCTCAGGTCAAATTACGCCTGGTCCATATAGGATTCCCTTCTCTCCTTCTGTAGATGGGACTACAACTTTGGGTTTGAAGCATGTTTGAAGCCTTCAAAAATAACAATGCTCTCCCTATGGTACCATACCCCTTAGGGCTATGGAGCCAGGTCATCAAGAGGAAGAGCTAACTATTTCAGGAGAAATAAGGAGGGCTGCCATGTCCCAGAAGGGACTCCACAGAGCTGAGGGAGAAGAGACTTGGACATAGACTTGGGAGTCCCACATGGTGGATGGTCTGAGTTGTGGCTCAGAATTCAGGGAGTGTTGATCTCATTGTGACTAGTTTTTCTTATTGGACAATGAAGGCCAATAAGGTATATATTGCCATCCAGTGAAGTCATATCCTAAGGTCTTAGTACATACCAACTACTGTCTCAATAGTGAGCTAATAATGTGGATTGGATGTCCTCATCACTGCTCATCTTTCTTCCTCACTCCAACCCATGATAAGCATTTGGATCTCTGCAATAAATTCCATCCACAGCTCACTCACTGCAACCCTTGAGCAAGTAATGCACAACACAGTCAAAAGTCTGTGTTCAGCTATGCAGGCCAACCATAGCCTCTCTGTATACCCATTACAGAGGTTAATCTTATACTTTGGAATTTGAAGAGATAGTTCAATTGATAAAAAACACTGGCTATTCTTTCAGAGGATGCTAGTTCAGTTCCCAGTACCCAACACTGTGGTTTACTACCATTCTAGCTTCAGTTCCATGGGATCCAACACCCTTTTCTGGACTCCAGGCCTGCACATGGTTCATATACATGTGGTGGAAATGTTTTTTGCATGATGTAAATAAAGTAACTGATTTGGCCTATGTAGAACACTGTAGAAGTGGGTGGAGTATCAAAAAAAGAGACAAGCAAAAGGAGGGTGGAGTTAACTAGTTGCCATCGGACCTTTGAAGGAGGAACATGTAAAAATATAAACTAAGCCATGAGCTGAGCCAAATAATAAAAAAATTAATAAAAATGAGTTGATTTAAGATAAAAGAGCTAGCTAATAATATACTTAAGATATGGGCCAAACAATATAAAATATATAAGTGTCTGATTCATTTCTTTGGGGGTCAAAAGCTGCCGTGCAGACCAAGTTCCAAACCTCTGCCGCAGACCAGGTCACAAACCTCCGGGCCCAAAAGGGCCCCCCCAAAAAAATTTTCTACAACATATGGTGCCCAACGTGGGGCGAACAGCCACCTAAAGCCTAAAAAAATTTAAAAAGCTTAAAAAAGGTTCTAGATCACTAAAACAGAGCCAAAAACAACTTTCCAAATTGCATATTTAAATTGATTTATGATATAGAGACAGCGTAGTGTTCAGGCTAAGATTTAAAAATGACGCGTCTGCGACACATAGCTTAAGCTCATACGTTTCACAAAAGGCTTGGCATAAATGTGATTGATTTAAGGTTTTTGCTTATACTAAACAACAACAACAAAAAAAAACCAGTTAAAAACAATTTTTCTAATAGCAACATTTCCTGAGTCTGCTCTGGTTGCTGACAGCGACAGAGATTCGCAGGCTCCTCTGCCATATTAAAACACTGCCAAAAAGAACAGAGTCAACAATTAAAATAATACCGACATTTTAAAAGCTCTTTAAGTTAAAAAATGATTAAAGATTCTCAATAAAACATATTTAAACTCACAAAACCTCTAAATGAGATACAATGTATGTAAAATACACATAGGCTTCAAAAAGAGAGAGAGAAAATAAAATAAAAATTAAAAAAAGCCCTTTAAAAAATAAAAAAATAAAAATAAAAAAGCCCTTTTAAAAAATAAAAAATAAAAATAAAAAAGCCACATAAAGATGACAGATAAACAAAACAATCTAGATTATAGTTATTGCATTTACTTTTAATATTTTAACTTTTAATGAGCTAATTGCAGAGAGACAATTAATTGCTAAGGCTGCTAAGTCAAACAAATACATATACTTTAAAGATATCTTGACTTTAAAATCTGTTTATAAAAATATGTTACTTAAAAAAAAGAGCTTCTACTTTTGTCTCCACAAAAGATCAAAACCTATAGATTGATTCTAGGCAAATGTGGTTTCATTTGCCAAGGCCACCTAAAATTCTCTAATGAAAAAATCAGCTTCCAAAATGACCAATTGAAATAATCCAGCTTCAAAACCCCATGAGATCGCCATCGTCCTTTGACAGCAAAATATAATAAAAAAAAAGCTACATCCAATTTCCCCAAAATATTACTTATTAATGTTTGTTATCATTATAAATGGTTAATGGTCATAATCAATTTAAAAAAAAAAAGGAGGGAGGAGGATATGAGAGCTGAGCCACATAATAAAAAAATTAATAAAAATGAGTTGATTTAAGATAAAAGAGCTACTTAATAATATATTTAAAATATAGGCCAAACAATATAAAATATATAAGTGTCTGATTCATTTCTTTAAAAGACAAAAGCTGCCGCACAGACCAAGTTCCAAACCTCCGCCACAGACCAAGTCACAAACCTCTGGGCCCAAAAGGGCCCAAAAAAACCTTTCTACAACATATATACATGCAGGCAAGATACTTATAAATATATTTATACAAAATAAATCTTAAAAATTTTTAAATATTATGATTTTCATTACCACTCCTTATCGAAATATAAGCTTAAATTTTAAAATAAAATGTGAATTTTAGCCATTAAATCTAGGTCTCAAGCTCCAGTCTCTATCCTTTTACTCAACTATCCATTCATCCTTCATACAGATATACACACATATTCACACATCCATGCATCCTTCTACACATCTATCCATCATTCATCTCTCCATATACCTATTGACCAATAAATCTACTTATCTAGCCATCTATCCACCCTTTCCCATGTATGCATCTATCATCTACCCACTTATCTACTCATATACCCTGTTTTGTAATGGAATTCGGGTGTCGCTTAGGAAAGCCCAGATGTGTAGCTCCTGACTTCATGATCCCCACAGGGCACGGTCAGAATTGATTGGGACCCAGGATCACTGAGTTCCACCCTGTTTTATTTCTTTGTATTTGGAGAGTGGACCAGCAGCCTGGCATGGGACAGTTCCTATCTCCAAGAATTGTCTTAAGGTTCAGTTTGTATAGTGAGTGTTCTTATATCCCTCAATAAATAGTAATACTTTATATAATATATTGCAAGTGAATAGTTTAGCAATACTTTTTCCTACATATTGCCCATCCATCCAGTTTATCAACTTATATCAGGCAACCTTTATGTTCAGATCCCCGGAGTAAATATTATTACAAACAAGAAAATATTGAAAATTAAGGGCATAATTTGCTGGAAGGCTACAATATTGTTCACATACACACACACATAAACACCATACACATACAACATATATATACACATATAAATACATACATATCATACATCTAGACCATACACTTGTACACAAATGTATACACATCTACACATACTCCAAAGTATTTTGAATCTACAAAGACCTAGACAGTACACATCACACTGAAAACTTGATTTATGAGCCAGACCAACCATTAGGATAATTTGAGAGCCAGGTGTGGTGATTCCAATACTTTAGAGGCTGATGCAAGAGGATATAGCATTAGAGGTCAGTTGGACTATCCAACAAGTCTTTTTTTTTTTTTTCAGAATAAAACAAGCTCCATAAGATGACTGAGTGACATTTCTCACTACTATTTTTTTTTTCTCTTAAAATAGACAAATATTCAGGCTGACTTGTCACCCAACCTGTCACTTATTTCAGTTTTTATGAAGCAACTTTCTCTCCTGAATTTCAACTAAATAGCCTCCAAACTTTTGCAAAATAATCTATTTGTAAACCACTGCATGCATTTTACCCTGCAAACTGACAGGATGACATAAACAAATATGACAAGCATCTTCCCAAACTTACTATAAACCTCCAAAACATGCAACGTCTAAAACTCTACCTTTTTGAAAAGATTTTTAAAATGTATTACTTATTATCAAACAAAGGTAGCCCAGTTAATTTAATGATTTTTAAAACCATAAAATCCAATTACATCTTATGAAAGGGGAGCATATTATTTAACTTTGGGGTCTCAGTTATTAAAGCAAAAGTGTAAATTTGTTATTTAATAGAAAACTAATAAGATATGAAAATAAGATAGAATAAAAAGTAGTCTGCGGGTTCTCACATCATGACCTTGACAGCACCCCCCTACCCCCACCCACCACCCACCCCTGCTCATGCAAAATAAGGATATTTCCTTTCTTCAACAGGCCTCCTGGAGCTCAGCACAGCTCTCCGCTGTGGATCTGTGCCTTGGCTTTCACCTGTTACTGAATGAAGGCTCTCTGATGACAATTAGGGTGGTCACCAATCTGACTGCAGGGATGCCTAGTTGATGCATCCTCTTTATTATTGCTAGGAGTCTTAGCCAGGGAACTATGGATTCCTGGGGGTTCCCCTGGTACCAGGTTTCTTCTTAACCCCAAAAAAACCCTCTATCAAGATATCTCTTTTATTACTCTCCCCCTCTGTCCCACTCCAACCAACCCAACCTGATCCCTAATGTTTCCATTACACACACACACACACACACACACACACACGCACACACACACAGAGCTTACCCAGGATATCTGTTCTATTCCTTCTTCCCAGGGAAACCCATGTGTCCCTCTTTGGGCCCTCTTTGTTACCAAGCCTCTCTGAGTCTGTGGATTATAACCTTTACTTTACAACTAATGTCCACTTATGAGTGAGTACATACCATGTTTGTCTTTCTGGGTCAGGGTTACTTGACTCAGGATGATTTCTTTTTTCTAGTTCCATCCATTGTGGGCAAATTTCATGATGTCATTGTTTTTTATTTGTTTGTTTGTTTTTACAGCTGAGTAGTACTCCCTTGTGTAAATTTACCATTTTTTCATTATCCATTCACCAGTTGAGGGGCATCTAGGTTGTTTCCAGTTTCTGCTATTCTGAATATAGGTTGAGTCCAGCTGACCTGGGCTTCTAGGAGCTCACAACCTCTGGACTAACAAATAGGGAGCCTGCATGGAAGTGACCTAAACCCTCTGTATGTGTGTGACGATGAGCAGCTTGGTCTGTTTGTCAAGATCCTAGCAATGGGACCAGGGCCTGTCTGTGGTGCCTTAGCTGGATTTTGAGAACCTATTCTCCATGCAGGGTGGCCTTGTCCAGCCTTAATGCAGGGGGATAAGCTTGGTCCTGCCTCAATTTGATGTGCCACACCTTGTTGATGCCGATGCCGATGGGAGACCTGCCTGGAGATGGAGAAGGAATGGATGTGGGGAGGCCCAAAGAAGATAGTGGGGAGGGAAAGAGAGGAGAAGAGGAAGAGGAAACTGTGTCAGATGTAAAATTTAAAAAATTTTTAAGGAATAAAATGTAATCAAAACAATTTTTAGATGTATGTCAAACCTCACTATGAACACATGAAATTTAAATGGTCTGTGTCTTTGGAACACAGTATGAACATAAGCCAATGCAATCCTTAAGTCAAGAGGCTGAATGTTGAGAAGCTGCTATGCTCTGCAGGCATAGACACCAAGAGGGGCCAGATATGTGAGCAAAACCCAGCACATGCTCTGAGAGCACTTTGCATGATAGGGAAATACATGTGTAAACAAATGGCAGATTTTTACAAATATTGAATAAACCCAAGGCTCTGCTGAATACCAATAGCCAGACAGATCAGTCTGCCAGAGTGCTTCTTCCACAGCGCCTTCACAAACCAATGTGTGAGAATGCTCCCTCCTCAGAGCCTTCACATGGGGCCAGTATCTACTCTCTATTCTCAACCTGTACAGCCTCTCTTAGGAACTTTATTTGGCTTGTTGGCTGATGATATCTCATCATCAAGCCAGCTATGAAGCTCAGTTTTAGGGCCCTGCAGTGACATTTCCTGCTGCCTGTCCTTAATCCAAAAATTCCTGAGCATTACTGCAACCAACATCAGGCTCACTGCCTATCCATTGCTCTGTAGACCTTTTGCCTTTCAGAGGCAAGCTTACCTCCAGTTCCACACTGTGTTAAGGAGCAGGGCAACTGTCAGGATGGAACGGGGAGGAGGGCCAGGCGTATCAGGTGCTGTCAGACCCTGCTTTGTAGCATGCTGACCACGAAATGAAGAATTTAAGAGACCTCCAGAGCATCCCTGCCTGCTCTCTCAGGAGGCTGTTTCTCTTAGCTCCCTCAGATTACCTTCTCTGTGGGAGGCCAAGATCTCCTCATGCCTCAGCTTGTCTCTTAGCTTCTTTTCACTACAAGTTCTCCCAAGCTCTGCTGGCAGGGGGAAGAGTTGACTAATGAAGAGTTCAGGAGGTACATTCTTCATATTCCTTCTACATATTTCTATTGTGTGTGAATTAGATATTTTCCAGGCCCAGAGAGATACCAGTAAACACTGCCTACCATTCAAGGAATGTTTCCTTATCAACATCAGAAGATGAAAAATAAACTATTGGAAACGTGATTGACACACTGTTTGTAGTGGTAGGAAGAGGTGAGGGGAGGCCGCTCTGTAAAGGGCTCTGTTTTGTAAAGGATTGTTGGACAAAACCCAAAGAGAAGTGAAGCTTTAACATATATTCACAGGAGGAGCAGCTTGGCCCACTGCATCCTGGGAGAAAGCCTCTCTGGGCACAGGTAACAGGGCAAGGGCACTGAAGTAGAAAATGCTTGGTTTGTTAGACCAAGAAAAGAGGTCACAGTGGCAAAAAACACAGCAAGCAATGGGCAAGGTTAACAGCACATAGAGGGAGAGATGAGGTGGGTGAATGCAGACCTTACAGGGTTGTCCAGACCACAAGAAAGTTCAGTATTGAGAAGCCATCTGAGTGACTTCTTTAAAAAAACAAAACAAAACAAAATATTCTGCAGCATGGAAACAAGGTCAAGGCAAAAAGGTCAAAGTGGGGGGTCACACATGGCCTCCAGGTCACGGTAGGGCGGGTGCAGAGGAGAAGAAAGCAAATAGAGTCTGTTAGAGGCAAGCAGGAGGTGTCAGAGTGGATGTGACATGGAACAGAAAAAGGGGAACCTAGACAGTTGCTGGCCAAGCAGTTGGATTGTGGAAGGATGAGACCCAGCCCTGGGGACTAAAGGTAGAACTGGGCATAATTCACAGCATACAGAAAGACATCCCAGGTCAACTGGGAACTCCCTCTAGGACACGCTATCTTCAAGGAGTCGCTAACACAATGTCAGGTACTCCTGCCACTTACAGACAAGCTAAGCTTGCAGAAATCCCAAAGGTTCATAGCCAACAGAGTTGATTCTTCCAGACAGGCATCACCATGTGGAAAAGCAAGATGATCTCGATCACCACACATGCTCCTGGGATCTAGGATACCTATCTGGTTCTCACTCGAATGAAGCTTTGAGAAAACTGAATGCAAGGAAGCAGGGACAGTATCTTCCACGTGGCCAGCTCTCAGCATGGTCACCCAGAAGAACACCATCCTCACCTTCTGCTCTGACATGAGACAGTTCATCCAACTCTTTCTCATCTCATCATATAGAGAGTAAATGTGGCAGGATAAACCAGGCACATTTCCCTTCATGAAGTCAAAGGTCAGATCCAAGGAGACATGATCAACAGCTGTAGTGGAGCTATGAAACAGACATATCCATCTTCCACATCCATCTTCCAGATGAAATAAAGTGTACCTTCTATAATCACTATATTTCATCTAAGAAAGAATTGCCTCAGGTGTCCATATAGTGAATGATAACTTTAAGAACACCAGGGAATGTTCTAGGCTACTAGTTAGCAAATAAGGATTCAGTAGCACATCATGGAAGTTAACTCCACATCACTATGACAAGCCATACATTGGACATCTTATGTCTACACTAAGAATCACAAAGGTATCACTGCCACCCCCTTAATGATAGACTGCAATAAAAAAAAAAAAAATGCTTCTCTGAAAGTCCAGCTGCCTTGCTGAAAGATAGTAGAGTATATCTCAGCCAGTCAAATGCCATCAAAGCAGGCCTTCTTTTGTTCTGTCCATTGCACTACAGATCTCTGAGCTCTGGCTAGCTCATAATGACATTTTAAGTAGCTTTCAATGCTCCATATGGGCTCTAGCAGGGCAATTACATGAAATGTCAGAACATCAAATATGTAGTCCTGAAATAGGAGATCACCTCACAGTGACTCTGCACGCACAGCTGTGCGGGCCTGACCTGCTGAAATTATATGTCTTTGCAGGGTTGCCCAAACAAAATGTTACATGCTTTACTAAGTGAGTGATAGCATGCAGACAGCTTCACCGCAAAATTGCTTCAGTGAGAAAGATGTGAATCACACATAATAGCTTTTGCTCCTTAGTATGTAGGAAGGATATTTTAGTCTCATCAGTATTTATCTCACTTTCTATACTCCCCATCATTTCACTGCTTTTGTCATTCCTCACCACCATTATCCTCACCATCTTCATCATCATTCCCTGCTGTCATCACCATCATCTTCACCATCATCTTTACTATCAGCCCTACTTTCACTACCCCGCATTCACTAGCCTCACCTCATCATCATCCTTACCACCACAATCACTCTTACCATAACCATGATCACTACCACTCCATCATTATCATCGTCCACATAAACACCACCACTAATCTTGCTTCTTTCTAACCACCTTCATCATCATCAGGACCACATCCTTACAATCGTCATCACCACCAACGCTACCATCACTCTCTCTACTATCCCATCATCAACACTACCTTTACTATCACTTCATCATCATCGCCATCTCTGCAATCATCTCGATCCATCATCACCATCATCACCTTTAACACCCTCATCATCCTGAAGAAGTGACTGTACCCCTTTGTTTAGAAGTCATACAGTCTGTTTGATTGCTGAAGCCCATTTACTTATAGCTTATTTTCAACAGTTTCATTTATTTATTATCTTATTCTATGTGCATTTGGGTTTCTACCAAGAGACATGAACACCAAATCAGTGTCTTGTCTATATTTACTGAAAAACAACTCAACAATGTACAAATGTGTTCATTACAGTTATAGAGGTATATCATAGAAGTGTTATTTATCGGTCAAAGAAATATGAAAAATGCAAGCCAGGACAGGTAGGTACCCATTGCTTTGTAGGGTGTATTTTATAGGACTCTGCATTCAAGCAGTTCACCTTTTCATTTCATGTGGTCATATGGAAAAGACAGAAAGTATTACATATGTGGCCTTGGTAAGAAATGGCAGAATAGAAGCCCACCTACTCTGTGTGAGTGCATTGCCTGTGTGTATGTATGCATGCCTATGTTCACAAGTGCATTCCTGTATGCATATATGCATGCCTGTGTGTACACGCCCATTCCTGCGTGCACATATGCATGCCTGTGTGCATACCTGGATGCTGGAGGAGGATCCCAGGTGACTTCCTCTGTCACTTTCAGCTTTACTGTCCTGAATCTGGAGCTAGGCATCTGGTCCCAGTTATCCTCTGTCTCTGTCCCCACAGTGCTGTGTTTACAGCCACACCCCTGGCCATATACAGCTTTTCAGAGAGATTCTGGCATCTGCATTCAGGTGTTCATGCCTGTGCAGTAAGAGCTCTAACACAATGAGCCATCTGGATAGCCCTTCAGTTTAAAAAATATAACAAAACAAAAAAAATTCCCAGTCCAGCTGAGGAGAGAGAGAGAGTATATGAGAAAAGGAATCAGAGTCATGAGGAGGAGATCCACAGAGATAGCTGACCAGAGCCCACTGGCTCTGAAATAATCACTGAGGAAACTTCATGGAAAGGAACTAAACCCTCTAAAAGTAGATGACAGTCAAACAATGTGAGCAGTTTGTGGAGCCTCTTGCAGTAAGGATCAGAGTATATTTTTGGTGCATGAACTGACATCTCAGAGCCCATTCCCTACAGAGAAACAACTAACTCAGCCTTGATGAGGGACTGGAACCTACCTCAATTGATATGCCATACTGAACTGACTCACCTTGAGATTTCTTGCCCTCCTTGGGGAATGGATGGGGGGATGGGAGGAGGGAGGTTGAGGGAGGACTGGGAGAGGAGAGGGAGGGGAGCGAGCAGTGGTAGATATGAAAAAAAATGTTTTAAAGAAAAAAATGGCTGCAGAACTTTTTACTGCTTAAGTTTTCTTTTAGAGACCTGGAGAGAGATAGCCCACATGTAAAAAGTAAAGGAACAAGACAGGTAGACAGCTGCTACCTAGAGACAGAACTCAAAGAAGAGCTTCTTGAATCCTGCAAAGCATGGGTACCCCCAACCTGTCTTGGGTGAAACAGAATGATCCTCATATATTTGTTAAGCAAGATGTATATACCTGTTACTTTTACACTTTGTTAGGCATTTAACCAACAATGTTTTACCAAGCCTCATTCCTATGGTGAATGTAATCCATTTCTAGCATTGAAGGTTTTACTTAGTGATATGAAATATCTAACCAAGCATTGTCTCCCCTACTATATAGTGACTATATGTACATATATAAAAGGAATGCAATCTGAGATTTTAATGAGCAAATCTCAGAACCTGTTAGCCAAAGAGAGGGGAACCTTAATAGTGTTTAGTTGGTATTTATCTTCACAAATCCAAATATTTGGTTGGGTACCACCATTAAGCTCTGAAGGTCTTTTTTGCTCTCCTGGAAAATAGTTGATGACAACACAGCTTTGAAGGGTGAATGAGCAACAACTGGAATAATTTGCAGATGAGTCCATTCATTCATTCGCTGTCCAAACCAGCCCCAGGTACAAGCAACAAATAGAGAGCATTGGTACACTGGCTTCCCTGAGCTGAGGGGCCACACTGCGGATGGGGAAGGATGGCAAACACTCACCAAACATCCATCTGAATGTTTTAAGGAAAGGACTGGGGTTAGAAGGGGTTTTGATGTTGCTGTTGTTTTTCCTTGGGTGGGCTCAGAATATCAAATGACTGGGAAGTTTTCCAGTCCCTGGGCTGTATGTGGATGATAAAGCCAGAAGAGCTAGGTAATCCTCCCTACCAGCAAACTTTAAGGGGACAATAAGGTCAGTGTGCACCTCCCAGAAGCACAGAGCACTTCTATAGCCCCTCAGTAAGATCAGACAGATATGGCCATATGCCAAACACAGAGCAGCAGTGACTTGAACATCACTGGGCTACAATCAGCACAATTCAGAATGTGATAAACTCCTTCAGAAAACTGACCGGGCTTATGAGAAAACAACTGCAGATGAAAACAGGAAGCCTAGATGTTTCCAGAAGCCCAAAGACCTGCACAGGCCTTGTTTTAGAAGAACTAGTTATAAGAAATGTGATGCAGTTAGGAAGTTTAGGCCCTGAAAAGACGCTCTGTGACACTGCCATGCAATGATATCACTGTGCCTGGGTCTGTACACTGTTTCTTATCTCTCTGTACTCCAACTGGGGTGTGGAATGTACAATAACATAATGGCTGAATTCAGTTCAAAATCATGTGGGTGGGTGGAGGTGTAGTGCATAAAAGTCCCCAAAAAGCCATGTGCTGTAACTAGTGTGGCATGTACAGGGTTCCCTGCCTGGTTCTGTTTATTTTGTATTTAGCATTTTATATGGCACTTTTAAAAGCATACAGTGAGGATAAGAACATACATAGGCAGCTTGGGAAAGTAGCCTGCACATTGGGTAAGCAGCAATGATCACAGCACAATGTAGACCATAGCATAGGAAATCTATCCACAAACATATCTCATTTTCCAAACAGATTTTTATTCATTGATAGGAAAATGGTATCTACTTCTTCTTGTTCCAGTAATTATGGCAGAGTCCAGGAATAAATGAAAATTCTTTAGGTTGTTGGAGATGGGGAAGGAGATAGAGAGAAGCAGAGGACCCTATCTGACCACAAAAACAAAACAAACAGCAGCAGACACAGTGAAGGCATGAGCATCTCCCCTTAGCAGACTTTCTGAGGTGATGGGAAAAGATCAACTTTGGCATCTGTATGCAAGGCAGGACCTGTGCTGGCCTATGCTTTCAAATGAGTCTGTTTAAGAGAGTCTAGGAGTTAAGGGAGTAGAGAAGGTCACCAGTTAAAGGTAAGGGATTCCTGAAAGTGGAAGGAACAGCCTCTACAAGCACAAAACTGCAAGAAATGACCAGCTTGTGGCTGCAGTCACACAGAGAGCGTGTACAATGTCTCTGTGTGCATGCATCTCTAGCGTGTACAGCACCTGGTTCATGTGTACTGTCCCTAAATCATGAATGAGAAAAAAACTATTCTTAATGGTCATTTGGTAATTGCATTCCAAAAATGATTACTGCATTTGAATAGACAAGGAAAACATGAGAATGAGGCTGCCTGTCTGGAATGCAGCAGTGAGGACCATAACTGCCAGTACAAACTGAGCTTTGCTTACAGCAAACAGTATGATGCCGGTCCAGTCCCCAGCTGATTCCCCAAAATGCTGCTGCTTAGGTGTAGATTATGTGTGTCTCTATAGATGAAGTCATAACCTCTCATTGGAATGGTCTTAGTGAAAGGTTGTCAGAAAGCAAATGGACATTTATATCATATAGACGGTTCTGGTCCATTTGCCTCCCACAACCTATAGATAACCACAAACACTTAGCACTCTTACCAAGAAACTGAAAATCACAATACTGACCAGGGCCTTACTGAGGTTTGCACTATACATCAGTGTATGGTGGGTTGTACTAACCACAGACTGGACACCTCTGAGGATTAAATACTTAACCATTTCTGAGCATCAGTTATAGATTTGGCTGCCCAGAATGACATGACATAAAATGCCTGACAGCATTCCTAATTGTAAAATACATGATAGATGACACAGTTAAGGGCCAGCCTTAAGAGGTAAGAGCTGTACTCAGAGCACTTGCCTCTTCCGCAGCTGTTGTGGGTATCCCTGTGGCAGGATTCTTCTCCACAATGAGGGACTCTAGACTCACATACGATCCCTTTGTCACAGTATGTCTACAAGAGTTGTATTATGGAAATACTTTCCAGGAAGAAATCATCAAGGCCAATGCAGTGAGAGCAGGCCATCAAAACACTCACCATCTCCCATGCTCAGAGAGTCTTTGGAGTCTCCTGGAGGTAAAGGCCATCTTGAAGAAACAGCAGGTGCTGAGAAGGGCTTTGATGATCTCATGGGATTGTGCAGAAGGTACCTTGGCCTTGGATCATTTTCTCCTGGAGACCTCTGAGCAGTGTAGGCACCAAGTGCGGCAATCAGCTGCTGTTTGTCCACATCACTATCTACCTTGGGGCTGAGCTCATCTGGCTGGAGCCGATTAAGGGGCCGCAGGAGGTTGTCAGGATACTTGACCCGGGTTGTGGGAGGATAGGTCAATGCAGAAGTGTGAGCCACATAGGTCAGGATGTTCTCAGGGAAAGAGTCCTCACCCTAGAGGGGTAGATGAGACAAGGCAAGAGTTAAGACTCCATCAGCCTATGCTCAGGAGGCCTGGGCTCCATCCTCATGGCCGAAGGACACCAAGCATCTCTGACTTATAAACATTATTTATTGGCAAAGCTCCACACTTTGTAGCTACTGTAGCAATGGTTTTTATGGAGAAGCTTTCTTGAGATGCAGCAGGCCATGAAATCATACAATTCTGTGGTGTCTAATGTATTCACAGAGGTGTAAATATCACAACTAAATAATTCCAGAATATTCCAAAATCAGAACATTGTGCAGATTCCCATTCTTCTGTCCCCAGCTCAGGCAAGCACAGTTTTACTTTCTGCATCTGAGAGCTTATTCCCCTGCAGACATTTCTGTAAATGGACCATCACAGCATGTGGCCATTTGCATCTGGCCTACTTTATGGCATGTGCCAAGGTCTCCTTCCTCTTCAGGGCTGAGTGGGTCTTCTCTGTATGTTGTTAACACATTCTATTTTTTCACAGAACAGATGATGGACACCCAGGCTGTCTTTCACTTTGGGCAACTTTGAATAATGCCTGGGAAATAGACATATGTTGGTTCTCTTGGGTATAAGCCTAACAGATAAATTCATAAGGTCATATCACAATATTTAACATTTCAAGAGCTGCCAGCTTATTTTTCAGCCCTATCAAACAAAGAATGGGGCTGAGTGCCTCTTTAACATTGTCATCTCATTATCCTCATAGTTATTTTTACCAGCCTTACTTGTGGCTGGGACGTGGGGTCTCATCATGTTTTGTTTTCTTTCCTCTGGTGGCCACTGATGTTGAGAATCTTATGTTCTTAGTGACCATTTGTATATCATCTCTGAAGAAAGATCAGCCTGTGTGGGTGTTTGCTGTGACTCCAGAGAACAGCTTTCCTGTAAACACACTTTACCTTCAACAGAGGCTCCAAGTACCCGATTGAAGCCTCTTCCTTCCCCAGCCCTGACTGTTACTGATAAAAGTCTAAACCCTACTTGATAGAGAGAACATGTCTTTGAGTGTATACTTTTGTGCACGAGCATATGCAGGCCAGAGGTTAGCATTACGTGTCTCCTTTTATTACTCTCTTGGTATATTGAGACAAAAAATAAAAAAAGAAAGAAAGAAAGAAAGAAATGAAGGAAGGAAGAAAGGAAGGAAGGAAGGAAGAAAGAAAGAAAGAAAGAAAGAAAGAAAGAAAGAAAGAAAGAAAGAAAGGAAGAAAATCTTACTGAACATGGACTTCACTAATTTGGCAAGACTAGCTGCCTCAAGGATGTTCCTGTCTTCTCCTGCTCATCTTTGGAATTACAGGAATTTGTCGCCATTCCTGTTTTTTTTTACATGGGGGCAGAGCATCCAAATCCAGGTCTTTATGCATATGCTGGAAGCACTTCTACAACCAGGTTATTTCCCTACCCCAAGGGACAGGTTTCCCCACTGGAAGCTGGAGGTTTGGACAAGCTTGCTCTGAGTCCAGGAGCAGCTTCTGCGTAAGAACCTGAACAGATCATTGCACCTTTTGAGACTTGTTTCTTCTGGGAAAGAAGTTTTGACATTACCTTTTAGATTCTTCTTCTGCTGTTATTGTTTTGAAAAAAAAAATGTAACTCTAGCTATTGTCAAATTATTTAGTTTTATGTGCAAGACTAGCTGGAATCAACTGGTTTTCTTTTTGAAAACAAAAAGTAAGAAGGAGAAGTAGGCACATAAGCAATAAGGCTACCACAAGGGCAGCCCCTTCAGCAATTCATTCCTCACAAATCAGGTGCTGGAGTCAGTTGCAGGCTCTGCTACTCTGCCAGCCGGGTCACTGCACCAGAGGCTGGGGACCATATATGAATGCTCATTAATGTGCCTGCAGCAATCTCCCTCTTCTCACTCTGATGCAGCCTGACGGGCTCCACTCAAAGGATCTCTAATTAGCTCCCCACATTGGACAGCTCCAGGCAGAGACACCAGGCTCAGCACATCTGTGCAGCAGGCTGGGACAGACAATCTGCTCGTGGTGGTGTTTATACTCTGACTCAAATTAAGGCAAAGAGGAGGAAAGAACATTCTAACATATAAAACAAATAAGAGTCTTCAAAAAAAAAAAAACTCAGAAAATGTTGATTCTCCAACATCCTACTTTCTAGTCCTATGCAATGGCACAGTCAGTTGGTTGCCTTCAAAGTGAGTAACTAGAGGCAGGTGTGAAAACCAGGAGGGGACTTTTTCTTCAAGAACTCAAAGGAGGGAGTCTATGCCAGATCTACCCCGACACAAGCTCAATCACATATAAGTGGATGGGCATGGGAGCATCCCTAGCCACTGCATCCATCATTACATCATGACAGCCGGATACCTCAAGAGTGCTGAGGAAAGACTCCGCTGTGCTGTTTCTTCTACCTTCTCTCTCACTCAGAGTTAAAATTGTAAGTGTTTCCACAGTCTCTATCACGAAGATGTTTTGAGTCTGAACAGATCAATAATGAGGTGCTTCCAGAAGTAATATTAGGTGGTATGCAAAATGTCTGGAGATTAAGAATTTGAAACAAGAAGACTGGCAGATTTCCACCAACTCCAGGTGGTGCTTGGGGTCTGTGAAGTTAACAGTTATGTGTAGGACCAAGGTGGAATGCTGGGTGAGGCCCACTGGAAGGCATAATGCATCTGAGAATATTCCCAGAATTTTCTGAGATTCAGCAGAAGTGATTTTTTCCAGGTAAACCCCTTACTCAACTATCACTATATATGAAAGGGCAGAGCCACTCAGCACAGTGAGAAACTAGCAGGGAAGAAGGCCCACTGGGATAGTGAGTAATCCTGCCAGCACAGGTCATGCACTACATAGCTCTGAAAATCCCATGTAATTTCTTGAGCTTTGCTTTCATTATCTGGAAGACCAGAAAAAAAATAATTTCCCTTTATTTTGAAAGTAGCTTTACAGATTAGGGAGACTAACAATAAAAGTGCCTTACTTCGAAGACAGCTCAGAGGAGAAATGTGCTGAATGGTGGCTACTATCAGTAGCATCACTATCATCAGCATCCCAGTAACCCTAACATCAGCAGTAGCCCGCCAACACCTGCAGCATCTCACCTACCAGTAATCCTCTCTATCCACAGCATCCTCACCATCAGCAGCATCTACATCATCAGCAACATCATCACCTGTTGTGGGATAATGCTCTTAAAGCTAAACAAGGGAGATTAGATTCAGGGTTCTTGTTTTGAAAAGAAAAAAGGGGGAAATCAGAAATCATGTAAGATAATTCCCTTATACACTGTAAAGATTTGTCAGTTGAATATGTTTAATAAAGTGCTGATTGGTCAGTAGCCAAGCAGGAAGTATAGACAGGACAACCAGACTAGGAGAGTTCTTGGAAGAGGAAAGGCAGAGACATAGATACCAGCCAGACATAGAAGAACCAAGATATGAAAGAATGCCTTACTGAGAAAAGGTATCCAAGCCGCATGGCTAAATAGAGATAAGAATTATGGGTTGATTTAAGTGTAAGAGCTAGTTAGTAATATGCTTGAGCTACTGACCCATCATTTACTATATAACAAGGTTCCTAGTCAACTATTTGGGGAGCAGTTGCTGAGTATTTGGAAGCTGTTAGCAGGACAGATACTTCTAAATATATGTGGCACTTAATGTGGAGCCAGAATTTTCACATAAAGCCTGAGAAAGTTTTTTTTAAAAGTTCTAGAACACAGAAATAAAGCTGAAAACAAAGAAATGAATTATGAATGTTTGTCTTTCTTTAGAGTGTTGGTTATAGTTTGTTATATATAATGTCACGAAAAAAGCTAATCAAGGGAGACATGCTTCAGGGTTCCTGTTTTGAAAAGAAAAAAGGGGGGGGGGAATCATGTGGGATAATGCTTTTGTACACTGTAAATATTTGTTACTCAAATTGGTTTAATAAAACATTGATTGGCCAGTAGCCAGGCAGGAAGTATAGGCAGGACAACCAGACAAGAGAATTATGGGAAGAATAAAGGTAGAGACATAGACACCAGCCAGATGTAGGGGAAACAAGACATAAACACCTTACTGAGAAAATGTACCAAGTCATATAGCTAAATTTAAATAAGAATTAAGGGTTAATTGAAGTATAAGATCAAGTTAGAAATATGCTTGAGATACTGGCCCATCATTTCCTATAATATTAAACCTCCCAGTCAATTATTTGGGAAGTGGGTGCTGGATATTTGTAATATTTGGAAGTTGTTGGCAAGACAGAAACCTCTGGCTACAATCACCATCAGTAGTTTCTATAGCAGCAGAAGCAGCAGCAGCAGCAGCAGCAGCAACAGCAGCACTCCACCATCTACAGTATCCCACTTGTGAGCATCACCCCCTCTATCAGTGAGTCCTCATCACCATCAGCATCCCTACTATCAGCAATAAATCTTTCATTAGCAGCAGCATTACTATTGCCACTGTGTGTCTTTAGTGGAAAGAATCACTCTAATATGGTCCCGTTCTCAAACAGCTTGCAGATTAACAGAGAAGCTAAGTCAGAGAAATCAATCACTGTTTAGAATCACACAACAGAAAGGTTCAGAAAAGTAACACTCCTTGGAATGAAGTGATTACATTTCATGGGGCTGGTCAGAGCAACTCCATGGAGCTGAGGATTGCTTCATTTTCCCATGTGCCCAGGTGATCAAGAGGAGCTCTCTTCGCTATTAGATTTGCAGACTACAGTGCCAGAGGGAAAGTTGAGCCTCCTACCTAGACCAGAGCGCCTCTCTTGGACCCCCTGCCTTGTGTCTGTTTGCATAGCTATTGGTCAGGCTGACAGGAAAGCCTGGCAGTCCTCAGACTCCCACGGGGCACTCTACATAGACAAGACTTATCTGCACACTGGCCACTCTGCTTATCATATATTTTTTTGTGTCAAGTATCCAAATCAAACCAAGAAACTCAAATCAGGATACTGTTGACCACATAACACACATCTCTCTTGTGCCCAAAGGCAGTGTTGACAGTCATGTTGATCAAGATGTAGCCCCAGGCCTGACAAAACAGTGCAGGTGGGGATGGCATTCAAGACTTCTTAATGAGAAGGCCTCATAGCATGACACATGACACATTGGCTTGCTGGTTGCCAAGGGGACTGGAAGGAGGTACCAACCATCCACTGACCACTGATATAAGACATTAGGCATGGGAATGGTAGAGGATGATGTTTTTGTTTTCTCTGTCTCTGCCAGTTTGTTGTAGATCTCTGTGTGTCTGTGCTTTTCTCTCCCCATCTGTCCCGTCTCTGCCCCTTCCACATCTCTGTGTGTCTCAGTGTCTGTGTATCTTTATGTATGTGTCTCTGTCTCTCTGTCTTTCTTCCTGTTCCTTCTCTGCCTTTGTCTTTGTTTTTCTGTGTCTCTATACTTTTATGTCTGTCTAGGCTTATCTCTCTCCTATACCTATGTCTCTGTACCTGACACTCTTGGTCTCTTGATCTATATCTCAATATCCAGTGATGTCAATTTTCAAGAGGGTTCAGGTTTCATGGGACCTACTGTGTGCAGTTCTCTTTCTACCTGCATGAAGTCACCAGGATGCAGCACTCCTGCCCTCAGGGAAGGGGAGAAGTCTCTCATGTGGAAATGACAGGTCATTGCTTTCCAAGGTGCTCACAGTTCACAGAACCCTGAGCTTGCAAAGCCATCAGGTGGTAAACTGAGACTCACATAATCTCACAGAAAGTCAGTAGTCCCATGTAGGTGGGTGCTGACTGGCGGCCTGTGCAGATAATGCCTCACCCGTGGGTTCAGAAGCCTTCCAAAAGAAAATGATGAGTAACAGGGACATGGTCAGTTTTTGCATCCTGCTCCCTGCCATCTCAGCCACTCTGCCACTCTAGCTCACACTGTGTTTTTCCCACCTGCAACACCTGTAGCCTCCTACCAGGCTAAAAACAGCAAAGCCTGGACTGGAGCAGAGCTCCCAAGACTCATCTAACAGTCGAGTACAGACAGTTGGAAGGGAACAGGCACTAAGTGTTCCAGACTTTGCTATCACAGCTGCCTGGCTTCCTGGACTTCACGTTTCGCTCTTCCCTAACCTCTTCTGCTTTCAGATGAGACACAATTGCCTCACCCCACACACCAGCAGATGAGACATGTTAATGCAAGTCTACAGAGCTGGGGCCAGCAGGGTCTAGCTGCCTATACACAAAACACTCCTCTGCTAGCCTGGCATGAAATGAGGAATCAGCTGAATTTGAAAGTGGAATTTGGTGACTTCGATTTAAGAACTAAACACAAATCAATGCAAGGCCTGACAAGAATCCCAGCATGATTAGTGAGTAACTGTTTGGAGGTGGCCTTTTTAGCCTGTGGCCATTCTACTCTGTGCCAGGCCCACTCTTATCTGAAGGTGGATTTCACTGGTTTGTCCTTGCTTCTATGCATTTACAGCTGGGCAGCCATCCCTGCCATCAGTAGTAGGAATTCAGCTTCTAACCTAGAGGGGAAAGCAGAGGGTCAAAGGCCTGGATTTGGACCTGGGAAGGAAAGTATCACAGCAGCTACACAGATCCTGAGAAGCACCCCATGGCTGTCACAGCACAGGCTCTGGCCCTCCTGGCTACAGCATGTGGGTCTGTTATCGGCCCATGAGCACTGCTGTGGGTCAGTTATCGGCCCATGAGCATTGCTGGCTTCTTATACCATGGGGTTCTTGTGTAGAAAGCTCACTGGCTCTGTGGTGTTTGTGGAGGGTAAGGATTGATGGCCAGCAGGAAGTAAGGGAACTCAGGAAGTATTAGATCTGAATTCCTGGCTGAATTAGTCACTACTGCATGAACTGAATACAGTATCTGCATGACAGCTCCTCCCTCAAGTGGAAAGGCAGCACCTTGGTCTGGAAAAGCTCCCCCAGAATGTGAGGACATCAACTAGCTAGGGAACAGCTCCCCAAAAGTGTGAAGACAGCACCTTGGTCCAGGAACAGCTCCTCCTAAAGTGTGAGGACATCAGCTAGCTTGGAGACAGCTGCCACAGAGTCTGGCTTCTTGCCAATAGTCAGGAAAACATTAATGAGAGCAGGAGATGTTTTTTAAAATAAAAATCAAGTGAACATCATGACATGCATACAAACTGCCCTCCATACTCAGCTCTATGCTGACAAAAAAGACAAAAGCTGCGTCCTCAAACACTTCCTCCCAAGAGGTACCTCTTCAGACATGGCTGGCTGCAAAATGGGCCTGTGGTAGACATCCATGTTATTTTTTGCTAGGTAGCATGTGCCATGAGGCACAAGTCTTTTCACACACACACACACACACACACACACACACACACACACACACACACACACACACACACACGACATAAGGACTTGATCCTTCTGATTCTCCTGTCTCCATTTCCCAAGGGTAAGACCACAGGCACATGCCACTGTGCTCAGCTTAGAGTCTTGGTCTTGTGGGCATACAGAGCAGAGTTGCAGGTTTTGAAAGGAACAGTCCCACCGAGAAGAAATCACCAAGCCAGGGCTATAACAGTTGTTACTCTTGTGAGCATGAAACTATCTCTTATTTCACATTTTCAGAGTTGGCTTTAAAATTTTTATATTTCATAGTTTTCCTTTAAACATTTTATACAATTATACAATATATTTTGATCATATCTATTTATCATTATCTCCTCATAAATTCCCATAGCGTCTCTGCTTTGTCCCCCTCTTGGCCTGTATAGTGGACAGGAAATGGTAGCTCTTGAATACTGCTTCATTTCCTCAGTGAGTAACACTGAGCAGTTTCCAAAAGATTTATTTGTGTGTGTGTGTGTGTGTGTGTGTGTGTGTGTGTGTGTGTGTGTGTGTGTGTATGAGTGCCTGGATATATGCATGTGAACTACATGCATTCCTGGTGTCTGTGCAGGTCAAAATAGAGTATTGGACCACCTGGGACTAAATTGATGAATAGTTGTGAGCTACCATGTGGGTGCTGGGAGCTGAACCTGGGTCCTCTACCAGGGCAACAAGAACTCTTAACCATGAATTCATATCTCCAGTCCCAAACTAAACACTTTTGATGCCTACATTGACCCTCTGTATATACTTCTTTCATAAAGTATCTGTTCAAAATTTTTACACATTTTGCATTGGGTTACTTTTCCCTCCGTCTTTACCAATGAACAACCATCACTGGGGGCTCTTCACCTGTGCAGACAGGCCCTCCACTTCCCACTGCACATCCCTTAGGCAGCCATGATCTGCTCCTGTCTCTTCATCCAAGCTGCTGTTGCCTCAGTGTGTGATGCATTGTTAATGGTCTGCTCCACTCACCTGCTCACTTGCTGACAGGCACTTTAGTTACTTAGAGCTCTTTTTTAATGCTAAGTTTACCACAGAACTTCCTGTGCAAATTTTGAATGGACATGTGTTTCTCTTAGCATGGGAAGAGTTGGAGTGGTTGGAAGCCAGAGATATGTATGTCTAATTTTTTAAGACATTTTTTCTTTGGGGTCCTCTATGCTACCAACACATCGGATTAGACTTCTAAACTTTAGCCAGTCTTCAAAGATGTGGGAGCTCAGTCAATCTCACATTACTACATTGTTCAGGCCTTTCATGCCATCCAGCCTACTCTTTCTGACATCTCTAAGATGCCTTGGTCTAAATGCCTGCACTGCATGCACAAAGGCTGTGGTCCTGCTAGGATTTCTCTGGCCCTCTGTATGAGGGTCCCTGCTCAGCTTGTGCATCTAGCTCTTGACCAATCTCTACATGTAACAGTTGCTCCCGAACATCCCCATGGAGATTCTTTCCCTACTCTGGAGGTTTCCCTATTGCTCTAATTCACAGAGACCAAGTTCTTAGGACTGTGTATCTTCAGCTAGCTGGGGGTTCTTGGAAAATGTGAGGCAGCAGCTCACCTAACTGTCCATTCTGTGGGTGGGAGTAGGTATTCCTAGACCATGAACAGGTTTGACAGATGACCTCTAGCTGTCCTTATGGTCACTGCCACTCAGGATATTCATGGTCCACCTTCCCATACTGCTTCATGTCCTTCACACTGAATATTTATTCCGTTACCACATGTACTCCATTTCAACTTGTTTGTTGTTTCTCTTATCAAATATGACTGAAAATTCTGAAGGGCAAGGTTTCTCTTTTATCTTTATAATCTCAGATCTCATCATAGTTCCTTTATATTAAACACATTCTCAAAATGTTTCTAAAATATATTAATTAATGGTATTAACAAGCAATGAATTTCAGTTTGACCCTCTGTGATGAAATGGGGCTGTCACGGTGCTCTATGGGTAGAACGGGGGCGACAGTGTTCTGTGTAGTACCTGAAAGGACTCTGCGTAGATGCTACTCTGATCAATAAAGCAAGATGCCACTAACGTTGCAGAAACAGTGCCAGCCTAGATTTAGTTATCAGTATGTCCTCAGCATATGTGTCAGAGTGGCTCCTGGCCATGTTAGTTTAGGAGAAGCAGGGAAATTTTATTCCCTGTGGCTTCTGTTATAAGGTAATCAGCCCAACAGACTCATAGAGAATAAATTCAAAATTCTGTCTGTGCTTGAGCCAGATTCTCCAAGATAGATATACAGAAAGAAAAAACAAAACAAAAACATGGTTTATAAACAATTCATTGGAAATTGGTTGGATGTTGAAACACCACCAGTGGCTACAGTTTAAATTGCTACTGAGCTAGCATGTCACCCAGGTGGGAAGGAGTGGGAGAAGCCCCAAGTTCCTGACTGGCTGTGGTGCCCATGACAGCTTAGAGATCTGCCACATTTCTGTGCTTTGTGCAGACGCTGCTCATTAGAGAGATGACTCAGCTTTCTCCTCCTTTAAGCACTCAACAGAAAATAATGAGTTCTGGGCTTTCACACTTTTTTTTTTTTTAATATGAAGAAACATCTATCTGAACACAGAAGGAAAAATGTGTAAGCCAGAAGTGCCCCCCAGCGCTCAGCTTCTGAATGACTTGTGACCACTGCTTTGAAATGGTGGCCCAGTCAGATGATTACAATGCCCATTATTTTACACTGGTGTCGTTTTTGAAGAGAAATAACAGCTCTGGGTAAAAGGATTGAGTAATAGGCATCAACTGGCACTGCTGTGGCTACCTGTAGTGTAAGGTCATTCTGCCAGGTGGTGGTAGCAAGGATCTCAGGGTCTCACCAACATAATGTGAGGTGGGACTGGTATCATGGAATTTCGGACACGTTGAATGCCAGGCCCCTTGCCAGCTGCTGCTCCTTGGCTGCAGGAGATATGGGTAGTACCACTGCTTTTCCTCTATATAGGTCCTGAGAAGGTCCAGAACCCATAGAAATATCAAAAACCATCTAACATCCTCTATGGACACCAGTCTAAAGCAGCCAGCCCAAAGTGAACTGTGCTGACATGCTACACAGGGAAACTTGGAGAACTTGCAAGGACTCAGATTCCAGTGCTGAGCTCACAATATGCTCATCAGGACTCAGGAAACCCTAGTGCATTGAAGGAAACCTTCAGATGTCCCTTGGTGTTTAGCAACACACTAGTCTTTAAAAAAACTAAAACAAACCACAGAGGTAACATGGTAGATGTTTCTTGGGAAGAAACACTGAACCTTAGTATTGAAGGCTCAACACACCAAGGAGACAGACCTGTAGACCATGCCCAATCTCACACTTAGATACGAGCTTGTTCTCAGGTTCCTAACTGACTTCTTCCAGGACCCAGAGCTCTTTAATTTTTTAAAAAACAAAATTCAAAGTCTGACAAGGCCTGTTTGCAAGCTGCCCTGAAAACATCTTGGTCACAATACTTTGACACCTCAAAAGCCCACTCAAGTTCCAACTCTTTTTTAAAAATATAATTCCTTTCCAAAACAAGCCCCCTCTAGAATACTGGCTGAATGAGCTTTGACCTCAGACCTTGCTGGAAAATTTGGCCCTGAAAAGCATGCCAAGTTCCCTGTGCCCAAGCCTGCCTAGACAGAGGAATGGTTGTTCAGTGTCTGTGCCTGAAATCTTTACTGTTTTGGATACCATGCCATCTTGATACTATTAGCCTCTAAGAGTGATACCCTCTGACATCAAGCCATGCCCTCCCCTGGGCTCTGATGTCAATCTCTCTTTAAAGCAAGGGTCCTCCGTGCATCTCTCTCTGGCTTTTTCCTTTCTGAGGAGCTCCCCATTTCTCTCTTTCCTTTCTTCTTCTCCCCTTCTCTTTCTTCTTGTTTTCTCTGCTATTATAATCATAACTTTTTTGTTAATTATAACCATATTCATCTGACAATAAAGTTCTTTTCTACATAGAAACAGCCATTAAGAGTCTCCTGCTATCAGCCGCTACCTTCTACCGTGTTCCTGCTTTCCCATGTGCATCCATAGAAACCCAAACCAGATAACTGCATAAATGCAAACCATGTCAAAATACACACAAAATTCTAATAGACACCTTATGGTAGCACCTACAAATAGGCAGTCTTTCTGTCATTCTGGGATATCCACATGGGTGACTTTATCAGAAATTAGAAATCTTCCAGGATATAGTAATTGCTAAATTAAACACAGGACAGCAAGCACCAGACCTAATTACAGCCATGTTCAGATGCTATTATCTTCTTACCATCTAAAGCTCTATATCTGGGCTGTATGTCCACTCCACTCCTGGACATTCTTCCTACAGACTTGTATCAGAGTTCTGCCCTGAAGTTCTTAGCACTAGTTTTTCTGCAGTAGTTCTTGTAGCTAGCACAGCTCTAGGGTCCAGAACTTCCTTGCATACAGCCTTGCCCGTCTTGTACTATTCAGAGTCAGTAGTCAAAAGGATAACTGCAGGGAGCCTGAAAACTATTACAGTTCACTCATATCTGTATCTTGGAGACATACAGGCAGGTAAAGACAATCCTGGCCACAAGCAACAGGCTGAAACATCACCTTGGCTGGACGTGTCTCGTGTTCCATCCTGGAGTGTGCATTCACGGTTGGAGCCTGAGACAGAAGCCCCAAGTAGGGCAGATAGTGCCGAAGGGTCTTGGCCACTTCACTCTCCAGGCTGAACCACTTCTCAGTATCAGCATTCTGTTGTGAGGTCCTGAAAAGCAAAGAGAATGATGACTCAATCTGTGTTTGTTCCCCGCTGAGCTGTAAGATGGGGACAGATGAGAGCATGGCCTGCACAGTCTCAGCAACTGACATGGCTGCAGCTATACACTGAGCTGATGGTCACTACCTTACTTCTCCTTAGCCACGGTGTTATTTCTTAGGAAATATGGCCTACTGTTCCCACAGGGGGTGGGATGCAATAGAGCCTTTATGTGGGACTGAGGGGTGGCCCAATGGAGCTCATGTATGACACTATCCACAGTGTACTGTGTCACTGAAAACATGAGACAAATTAAAATAGAGAAAAAAAAGCACCCACTACTTTGACATAGAAATGATTTTAAAAGATTATTGAATCTACTTTAATCCAAAAGACAACTATTAACCACAAAATATTTTATATTACTATGGATTTTGGTTTATAGATACAGATTTAAGGGTAATTTTGTTAAACTGTATGTATATTTTTATTCTTGTTTAAGATATTATGTTTATATAACTCACTTAAAATTGTAATGTATAATTAAGAAATACAAATTAAAAGTCATCTATAATAACCAAACTTATAGTCATGTTATTTAGATTTTTTTTTAGGTATACAAGGACATATTTCAAGTAGATAGGTAATCTTCAAATACTTTAAAGACCTACAGAATATGGCACTTGAAATATTTTAAAAACTTAGACTTTTCTAGACAGTGAGACAGGTCTGTTCCTGGCAGCATGAATCTACTTCAAGAGAATGATGGCCACTGAAGAAACTCCATAGGGAATTTACTTTCTTTGTGGCAAAGGTTAGCCACTGGACAACAGGCTGTTCTTGCCTCAACTCTCTGACAGTATGCTATATAAACTGGACATGTAGGACCCATAGAAAAGTGACTCTGAACTTTGGCAGAACAAGCTATGTTGGTCCTTCATCTTCTTGCTTCACAGAAAAAACCTGCCAGACATTTTTTAGGACACAGGAAGAAGCGACTGACAAACTATGCCAAACCAGATGGATCAGTCCTTCAAATTTAGTGCTTCACTGAAAGTTTGGCCAGAAACTCTAAGCTTTTGTAGGTTGAAATGGATGCTCCAACGTTAGAAAGCAACTGTCCAGGTAGCCAGATGTCTTTATTCTTTTCAGAATTTGGAAGTTGCTTATAATTTACTTCCTGTTTACGCAGGTAATATTATATCCTGTGGTCTTTGATGGAGTTGAAGATTAGGTAGTTATAAGTATAGTTTTCTTTAGTTATAATAAAAAGTAAATTAGATATGACATTTTGGACTCACAAGGATAAAGTAGATGATAGAATATTTTCTTTAATTTTGTTAAATATAAATAGACTAGATATTGTATCTAATTCTTGCTTGATAGCAAAATTACATATTAACATAACAAAACAGCTATGTTAAAATTGAAACCTTCCTTTTTGATTAGACAGAAAAGGAGAAGTGATGCAGGATGCTGTCTTTCTGTACTCTGTAAATATCACTGATTAACAAAGGGACTGTTTGGGCCTATGGCAAGGCATCTTAGAAGCAGCAGGAAATAAAGGTGAAGGAGAGCAGAGTCATTGAGAGACATGATCCAGCTGCCCAAGAATCAACATGTAAAAGAAACACAGGCCATATGACAAGACATATTAATAGAAATGGGTTGAGTTAAGATGCAAGAACTATCCCTGAGCCATAGGCCAACAAACATGTAATTAATATAAGACTTCATATGAATATTTGAGACCAAACAGCTGAGGGCAGTTTATGTAGGACTTCTGGTCCAGATCTCAGGGCAAGGCTGAGCCAGAAACTACATAATACACCTGTATCATGAACTCTACATCTGAGTTTTGTGACTCAGATTTGTCATTGTAACAACCAAGAAGCTAAAGCAGGGGAATGAAAAGTTGAATGTCAGCTCAAACAACTTAGTGAGATCCCATCCAAATTAATATATATATATATGTATATATATATATACATATAGGACTTTACACATGCATATGTATTTTTATCAAATCCCACCCAATTCTGTCCTGTATATCCACCACTTTTCTCTACTAACTTCATTTGTTTCTCCTTAAAAGTCACTACACTAGTTAATTTTGTTAACTTGACACAGAGTAGACACAGGGTACTCCACTTGAGAAAATACCCCCATAAGATCAGGTTGTAAACAAGGCTAAAGGGTGTTTTCTTGATTAGTGATTAGTATGGAAGTATCATCCCACCTCTGGTTGGCGGTCCTGGGTTTTATATGAAAGCACAGATTAAGCATGCCATGAAGAGCAATCCAGTAAGCAGCACCCCTCCATGGCCTCTGCACCAGCTCCTGCCTCCAGGTTCCTTTCTGAGTGAGTTCCTGCCCTGACTGTAGTTGAGTTGTCTTATAAAATAAAAATAAGCCCTTTCATCCCCAAGTTGTTTTTGATTATGCTGTTTCACAATAGTTACCCTGACTGAGACATTCACTAAGTCCACCTAGTGTTGCCTGCTATGTGTATGTGCACAATTCACCTACTGAGTAGATGGGTCACATCCCTGATAAAACTGAGCCTCTATCCTCCAGCACCGATAAACTGCAACTTCCCTAAAAAGGAGTTTTTTCCAGGATGGAGGCATAGCTCAGTGACAGTGCAGGTGTCTGGTCTCAGAATTCTGGGATCAATCTCTAAAAGTATTAATCCACACAAGGCATTTGTAGTGCTGAGACAGACAGTGGGAGGGCAGGGCAGTGCTGATATGGGGCATAGAGTACAGGTGGAACATGGCAGAGAGTCTATGGAGAAAAAGAAAGGGTTCTTTAAAACACGTATTGCTGTAGACTCTGAACAAAAGAGGAAAATGTGGCCTTGGTACTAAGGAAGAGTTAGGCATAATCCCCCTAGTGGGGTTGGGCAACACCTTTGTTTTACTATGGGGAAGCCAAGGCTGACTTCTAACCTATGGATTGGTTTGTATCAACACAAACTTTGTGGTTTGCTGTTGGGGTGCCGAGGCTCTCCACAGCAGTCATTCTGTTACCAATGACCAGTGTCACAATCTGTGCTACAGATGTGCAGGAAGCTTGAGACTATAAGCACCTTGGGTATGAGGATCAACCTGTAGATACACTGAGGGTAGAAGTAGCAAGGATAGACACCAAGGCTTGGGTGACATAATAGCCTTACAACTTTGGAAAAGAGAATATACTAGGGATACTTTGCATAAGCAGTTGGATGTGACTGCAAAGTCAGCAAGAGTCATGGTAGCTTTTAAGGGGGGGCAGAGAAGTAATCAGGAGCCATGGCAACCCTAAGGGGGTGCCAGAGGAGCAGTTAGAAGCCACAGATCCTGGACAGGGTCTGGAAAAGCCAGTGCAATGGGATACAGATGCCAAGACTTGAAGACCCATGTGAAATGTCGTGATGGAGGTGGGAGGGGGAAATGTCAAGATATCATTAACCAATTAGCCAAGATTAGCCAGGGATAACCCCATGCTCCTCTCATGTCCCTCCCGAAAGGATTCCACCTGCCTCTTAGCCTGGACGTGGGCTGCAGGCCAGCTGCACTGAATGTCCCACTTTCTTATACACCAGTGCTCGATGACTGTTTCACCAAGGCCTGGGGATGCTTTCTGACAGGAACAAAATGCAAGCAAGCTCATCTGTGAACCAGGACTAAACCCATATACATAAACCACACTGCTAATGAGAGTCTTAAGACTTTTCTAACAGACTGAGTCGAATGGCTGGGAATGCTGATCAAGGGCTTTGAATTCTGATTACATTCAGGCTTTTCAATTCATTAAGCGCCTTGTTTATGTCTAGAAAAGAGATGGGAATTAGTCAAATAGGTCATATCTTCGGAGCCACCGTGGGGTCTGCATGCCCACATTATACGCCTTCAGAAACCTTCCCAAATCTATCAACCACCATCAGATCACCCTTCCCTCAGACCCCTGGTATTCCACTTCCTCACCTCTTAGCCCCCAGCAGGCTCCTGGCTGTGCCCTACAGCATGACCCCAGCAGGTCTGACCTACCCATCTCTACTCCATCTGCCTTGGGTAAGACAACTACCTGATGGAGGCTGCATCTTTTCTGAAGCAGAAGCACAGGCTAACCCACATCCCTAAAAGCCTGGCCCCTCCTGGCTCACTGAGTTCTTATTGCTTCCAGCTGGGCAAGTGGGTAGCCTCTCCAGGGCTGTAGCACAAAGGAGATCAATTCAAATGTTCAGATTTGTAAGTCTCCACAGATGTTCTGCTTGTATTCATCACTCGACTCCCCTGATGCTAGTGTTCACTGAATATTTCTATAATTATATATTTTTTCTTTTGTTGGCTCATTAGTCTCAATTATAAGTGGTTGCTTTAAAGTGTATAGTATTCACCTGTAACTGAGCACAGGTAAATTACATAACACAGTTCAGGTGAAGCATGGGAAAGAAGAATAGAAACCCTGTAAGCTTTCTCCCTGTTGACTTGTATGTGAAAATGTGTGTTACCACAAATTACATTTATAGTTACAAACAAGCCCCACAATGCATTTTACAATGTTTACTCAATCAAATCTGCAATGAGATTGAAATAGCAGGAGAGAATCCCAGGTCTCTGGTCCCAGTGCATCATCCTGGCTTCGTTTCCTCCTCTCACACTGTGATAGGAAAGCTTCTTCCTGATAAAATATTAAGTTCACCTTCGCATCCAAAAGGTGCTTTGTGGCATGCGGGGCTCTGGTTGACTTCCCAGTGCTGTCTTTCCTTTGGCCTAGATAATGGCCAACAGCCATCAGCAACCACATCATCCTCCTCCCTCTTCCTCGTGGCATTCTCACTAGGGTTTTGAGAAATTTGGGGTACTGTGTGTCTTAAGTTTTCATATTCCTTTTTTGGAGGGGGTGGGTTCAAACTGCTTCATAAGTGTGATTGTTTAAATGAGAAATGTCTCTTATAGGCTCTGCTATTTGAACAATTGGTCTCCACATGTTGTGTAGCAGTTTCCTTGGTGATTGAAATATTCTATTCTGCGGTAAAGCTCCTCAACACATAGGGTAACCAACTCAAAATACCTTAGGGATTCCTGAAATTGACTAGATCTACTCTGTTTCTTCTTCTCAAGAGTGAACAATAAAGGCTACAGACAGTAACTCTCAGACAAGCCAAGCTGCAAAGAAAACTCTTGAGACCAAACCAAGCCAGGTTCCTATAAAAAAAAAAAACAGCCAAGTGACTTGTACAATGTTTAGACCAGCTGACCCATCTAGAAAGGACACTTTCTAACCTGTTCAGCTGCCTGCGGGCTATGTAAATGTGCTCCAAGTTACCAGCTTTGTTAATTCTCTCCCATTTTCCTGTAAGTAACCACATAAAACTTACATGGACTTTGATGGTGCTCATACTTTGGTTTGTTGTGGGCTCATTATGAGTTGCATAGGTGTGTGTGTGTATGTGTGTGTGTGTGAGTGTGTGTGTGTGTATGTGTGTGTGTGTGTATGTTACATCTCCCCAGGAAAATATTGTCAGACAATACCAGCTGGTAGCACTGTTAGGAGGGATTATAGAACCTTCTGTTGGTGCAGCCTTGTTGGAGAAATCACATCATCGGGGACAGGCCTCAAGAGTTTATGGCATTGTCCCACTTGCAGTTCATGTGCTGGCTTATGTTTATGGACCTTCCCTCTGGAACTATAAGCCATAGTAAACTCTCCTTTCCTTAAAAATGCCGTTGGTTGTGGTGTTTATTACAGCAACAGAAAAGTAATGAATACAATGGGTTTCTGGTTTTATCATTTTTACCATGAGGAAACAATTTTTGTCTTTACTTTTGCAAATGCTTTTTCTTTTTTCCAGTACTTCCATTTTCCCCTTCCCGAGGCTCTGGTTACATGCAAATTCAGTCCCTGGATGTCTCTGGATTCACTGCTGATGTTTATTTTGTTATTTCTCTTTTGTTTCCTTCTTGCTCTATTTCTAGGTGTTCTAGAATTTTCTACATGCATCTAACTTGCGATTAGCCCACTAGGCTTTCTTCTAACTCCCAGCTCTTGTATCATTCT
Source organism: Sigmodon hispidus (assembly GCA_004025045.1). Lineage (NCBI taxonomy): Eukaryota > Metazoa > Chordata > Mammalia > Rodentia > Cricetidae > Sigmodon > Sigmodon hispidus. Next base: position 136,375 of record PVIH01001603.1, read on the forward strand.
CTCTGAACTCACTGGCTTCATTTCACTTTCTGTCGAGTAACCCTTTATTAGAGTCTACACACCAAATATTTTCTCTTTGGGTGATACATACTCTTGCATTTCCATAACCTTTTTTCTTTTTCATTGCTGCTTTTGATGTTGCTATTGTTCAAATAGAATCAGTCTCGCTATGTGAGAGGGCCAGGCAAATATCATGACAGCTTGTCCTAATAACTTAGTTAAGAAGTAGGCTTTAGTTACTGCTCTTGAAACTGAACAGTTTCTGGGGAATCCACGAACAAACTATCAACATTCAACACCCCTGACAGCAGGGACAAGGGAGTTAGGACATGCCTAGGCCACTGAACCAGCCCTCAGAGTCAGCAGCCAAGCTAATAACTAAATAGAACAAAGCCTGGGACTTGTTCAGGCTTGGCCCCATGTGGAAAAAATTGTAGTCTTAGCCAATTCCTGATAGCCCTAGCCAATCAAGAACATACTAAGATGATTGGACTTCTATAAGCCAATCACATCTAAAATGACCTAACTGCCCTAGGATCGCCCCTTAGCTGTACTTAAAGAAGCCTGCAAGCTTCTCTTGAGGTCACTGGCATTTTGCCTTTGTATAAGATATGCAGCTCCAGCATGCTGAAATAATAAATGTCTTGGTCATTGCATATGTGGATGGTGGTCTTTTTTGGAACTTCTCCAGGATCCTAACACTGATGTACTTTAGGTTGGGGACTTGATTTCATGATCTTTCAAGGTCACTCCAGTGTTGAGATTACCAAGCCAAGCTGCCATTAATGCCATGCTCCTCTATCTGGCATCCCACTGGGTTCTTGGAAACAATTCTATCCTTCAAGTCGTACCTGTAAGATCAGTATGGTGGCAATTATCTACAGGTTATTCCTCTAAAAACCTAAAATATCTGATGCTTGATCTCAAATGATGGTTCTTATGGGGACAATACCTTGCAAACCGTGGAAAGGTTGGTGTGTCCCATAATGAGATGTCCCCGAACCCACAAAACATGATGAGTACTTTCAAGGCTCACAATGAGTGTGCACAAAAATCTCCAAGGTCTTCCCTTCACAGCTCTTGCTGTCTTACCAGCCTATAATACTGAAGGCCTCACTTTCCTCAACTCTAGCAGATCCCCAAACCTCACTGTGTTCACCCAACTTACTCCCATGGAAGATGACCTGGGGACATCAGAAAATTCTTGTTATTTTACCCACTGGGTCACCCTTGTTTCTGGTATTGGGAGATTAAAGTCTGGTGTCATTTGGTTTGTTTGTTTCAGGTAGAATAAGAAGGTGTCCTTGTTGCTTGGTCTTGGCCAAAAGCAGGAGCAAAGCTTAGTTCTTCACAGACTCAGAAAGGACATGGCTAGTGCCCATCACAGCAGGGTAGGACAATGAAAAGGTCCCCACATAATTGACACTGCTCATGCTTTATAAAAAATGAATGCATCACTGGCATCAGATGCAGCCTAGTTAGGACAAACATCTTGAAATGCCATCTTGATGCTTATGATTATAGGAAACTCATCCACAAACAAACATAGCATAAGCACTGAAAAAGGGGCTGCATGCACAGGGCATAAAGAGAACTCTGGATGATGGAAACATTCTGTTCATTGATCTGTGTTCCTGGTATTCTCATGATAATTAATGTCAATCAAAAGTTGTCAGATTATACATTTGAGAACCCCCACTTTACAGAATATAAAATCTACCTAAATAAAATAACCCAAGGGCCCAAAGCTATGTCTCTTACACAATGGCCTTCACAAAGGATCTGCCTACCTAATTTTACATTCTTATTTGGCAAAAGCATCTCACTTTTCTAAGCCAGCCAACTCTGAAGACTCAGCAGATGTCGTCTGGAGAAGTAGTGGAGTTAGGCCCCTGAGACTATTGTCACCATGCATGTGAGAGCATGGCCCATCTCAGTGGAGCAACCAAATTGCAAGATAGTTTCTGCACCAGCTACTGTGAGTCCTCCTTACTTCTCAGTGTTTTACCGGGCTTGTACCCAGAGCCCTTGCTGACTTGGGTATCATTGATCCAGCATTCCAAGCAAGACATCATCCATCCCTGTATAATCCATGGGTTCCGAAGCCTGGCAGCATATCATTCAATAATATAGGGATAAGGCCCCAATAGACAAATCCATGGATCTTAACAACCATCCACACTTATAATTTCTGGGACTCATGATGGTGAGCATCTTGATCAGGACCATGCCAGGGCTTCAGTCACTTTTGCTTTGTAACTGCTGACAACAGACTTTCAAAGAACTAGAGAAAATATCTTCTTCCCTACAGGCTAGGATGTACCACCTATCTTAATAGCAAGATTTATACTATCTATAACAAAAACGCTACTCTTACAGTAACAAGAGATATGACTGAGGATCATATGGATCCTAACAAATTCTATGTGTGTAAGCAACAGACTGATTCCTGTGCAAATGAGCCCCCAAAACATTTCCTGGGTAACAGATTCTTACTTTTAATATCAGGCTTCATAGAACACACTCTTTTCCTTCACGGTGTTTCTTGGCTGGCATTCTATTTCGGATATACAATGCATAGCTAGGATGCACATACCTGTTGTGGATATTCGTTGAAGATATGTTAAATTTGTTTATACTGTGGAATATTTGTTTACTGATGCAAAGATGTATTGCATTCTTTTATTTTGCATTTGTTTATCTCTGTAAAGCTGTGTTACTTTGCCTACCTAAAATACCTAATTGATCTAATAAAGAGCTGAATGTCCAATAACTAGGCAGGAGAGGATAGGCAGAGCTGGTAGGCAGAGAGAATAAATAGGAGGAGACATCTAGGCTTGAGAGAAAATGAGAGAGAAAGTGAGAGAGATTTCCCTGGGTCAGCAAGCCAGGAAGTTTCCAGATAGGAAGGCACGGAACAGGGCATGCAGAATGAAAAACCCAAGACAAAATGTAGATGAACAGAAACAGGTTAAATTTTTAAGAACTAGCAGCACAAGCAAAAGATAAGGTCATGCATTCATAACTAGTAATAAGTCTCTATGTCATGATTTGGGGCTGGTGACATCCTGCTACAAGAAGTGGACTGGGGTGGGGAAGGAAAAGAGGTGGAAGAGAAACCGGGAGCAGAGGAAACTGCAGTCAGGATGTAAAATAAATAAATATATGTATTTTTAAAAAAACCATTATCAGTTTCAGATTTTGGATTTCTTTGCATAAAAGTTAACTGAGAATCAGTTACCATCTGTTGCCTCCACATGAAAAGATGTGCTCATGGGGTGTCTACAGGAGGAGGGTTGGAGGTTCAAAGCCAGCCTAGGCTGCAAGACAAGATGCATGGGGAGACAAGGAGGAAGACGGGGAAGAGTGAAGGGAATTCCGAGGGAGAAGGAAGGAAGGAGCTGCGTCTGTTATGGGTGATGCCCACATGAATTCAAAATTCCAGCCAGGAAATGAAGATCAAAGCCATAGGGAGATATCATCTCACCACTAGCATGACTATTATCAAAATACAGAAACAAATGCTGATGAGGAAGTGGGACGGTAACTCTCACATTGCACACTGCTGGTGAAGATGTAAGTGTCTGTAATTGTTATGGAGAACAGTGTGGAGGACTCGGGAAGTCTGAAAGTGGGGCTGCCATAGGATCTGGTCCTCTGCTTCCAGGTGTTCGTCCAAAGGAAATGGAACCAGCATGTTAAAGAAACAGTGAAGCTGAAGCTAGCTGCAGCACTGTTTGCAGTCATCCGAGTAGAAGATGAGTGTAGGCATCTATTGTGGATAAATAAATCCACTATAGAACACACACCATAGACTATCATTCAGCTATAAAGAGTAAAATCCTATCCCTTGAAGCAGAGTGGATAGAAACATCTGGAGAACATATTAAATTAAATAAGCCAAACATTAAAAATTTTTTAAATAAAACACATAGCCTCTCACATGGCCAATCTGAATGGAGGACAGTGGTCATTGGTGGCTGGAAATCATGAGGGAGGGAGCACACAGGTCTCAAGCACCACAGTATATAACACTAGATCTTGCTGAACCACAGCACAGGGCTGGCCACAACTTACAGTAACACACCCTGTCCTTTGAAAGGCATGGAGAAAAAGTTTGGGCTCTAAACACAAAAGAGGGATGAAGAAAGAAAGGCCAGTGGTCCTGATTTAACCTGTGCATGCCCTGTGTACACAAATGACACAGCCAGATTCAATTCATGCATGCTTGTCGAAAAAAGTCTCCTGAAGCTGAGATTCATCAAAAGTTCTCTACTTCTTTTTATCTCAGGAGATAAACCCATTCTGTTACCAGTTACAGCAGCCAATGTCTGTAATTCTAGCCAAAGCTAGAGAGGCCAAAGCAGGAGGAAATGCCATGAACTCTAGGGCAGTTTAGACTACAGTGTTAGACCTGTCTAAAAGCAAAAGTAAAGCCAGTTCTCCCTTGTTGCCCATGTCTGGTCTAGCCATAACAAACACATAATTTATTGGCTAGTTCAGAGTTCTCTGCATCTCAAATCACAGATAATTTTCCTGAGTACTTCCTAACGAGTGGAATTTCATTTTCTATGTTATCAGATTGTAATTTATCTGGTCCATTTACTCCTCTGGGTTTTTGTTTATTTTCCTCACCAATTGATAATCAATGCAGAGACAGATCATGAAGTTGCCTTTAAATGGCCTTATTTGTCTTTCCCATGTCTCTTCTGTACCTGAGACCTAGTTTGTGACCGTGCAATAAGTCACAATGATTGAGTGGCCACTGTCACTCTGTACCATGTTGTAGCAATCAACAGATAGACTTTTACCGGGTCACTTGGCTTCAAGGCAGTCAACAATTTATGGGAATATTTTCTACTTCTAAAACAGTGGGACATATCTCGCACCAAGACTCTGCTCTTCTTACTCTGCCCTGAAGGTAGTTTGCTTTCAGTCTTTACACATGCTGCTAGAAGTTGTCGTGCAATTTGTGGGATGAAAAGAAGCTAAAGTAGAGCCCAGAGGGGCTCAGTGACAGTCATTTCCTGTCATTTCATTTTCATACACAGGCTCTGGCCCAACTAACATTATAAAAGCCACCTAGTCCTGGTACCTGTCTCAGGAACTGTAGTAGACAGTCAACTCTTGGTCTTCAGTGATCACTTGTATAGTGAGCTCAACTCTTTCTCAGAGACATCTAACATACCTTGTGCAGATCCCCACGTGGCTCTGTTCGAGTCAGTGTATTACATGGCCTCCTCTGCCTAAGGCAAGGTATTTATGTGTTTGGGGGGACGAATGAAAAGTTACTAGCTGAGAGTGCTTCTTCCTCAGCGTTGGATCAAGTAGGGACAAAGAAAGACCAAGCAAGCTCTTTTCTTCTCTCCCTCCCCCCACCCTCTCCCTTTCCTCTGATATGGAGTCCAGAGCTTGCAGACAAAGATGAGCACTTGATCACTAAGCTACCCTGCAAATCCCCCCCCCCAACCAGTTTCTTAAAAATCTGAGGCAGGGTCTCATTCTGTAGCTCAGGAAGGCCTTAAGCTTCCTAGCTTCCTGCCTCAGCCTCCAACTACCAGGATGAGAGGCATACCCACAACGTCCAGCCTTATCTTTACTCTGAATGAATCACTGCTTTGAAGCAAGTTATTCTGTCTCTCTGGAGATGAATGTGACGTATGAAAGAACTCCAGAAACCATTTCATGGCCAGCGGTGGGTCTGCAGAGCTCTGAACTCACGGGGCAATAAGGAAAGCTAAGCAGGACTCTCTTGCTCACTGTTGACACCTGACCAGGATTCAGGCACATTGCAGGTCCCGCACCCTGCCCTTTTTATTCATGTATACACTGGCTTTTGTGACTAGCACTGGTAGGGTTGAGGAGAAGCAAGTGTCTGGGGCAGGAAGAGAACAAAAGCAAAACTCAAAATTCGTTCCTACTCTCTAGGGGTTAGGGACACATGGGCCCCTTTAATTAATAATGGAGAAAGTCTGCAGCTTGGAAAGCTAGGCTGATGGCTATCGGTGAATTTAAAATCAGACACAGTTATTAAAAATGCTGAAGAACAAGCACAAGTAAATCACACTGCACAGAGGGAAAAAGGCACAAGGATCATAGTGTGGACACCCTGCTGGGTTCCTCCGAGCTTCTCAGAAGCTCTTCTGTATTGGTTATGAAACCTATACTTCAAACAAGAGTGTCCAAGGGTCACATTTTAAGGGAGGCCACAGATTCTTCCAGCAGCAAGAGCGAAATGAGAGTAGCAGCACCATCCTGAGGCGTGAGCTGCAAGGGATGCAGCTGAGGCTTTCACTCTCAGGTTATTCACAGCGGCAAGGATTCCTACAAAGATGTAGCATGACATGTACAGCTACATCCAGCACCAAAGCGCAGTGCTCAGAGAGCATAATGCTGATGATATAGCAAGGGACCATGGCAAGGAGGTTTCCCTTGAGAGGTATGAACAAGGGTGACTCAGATTCATGCAATGCCCTGGAGTTTATATCTGTAGTTAGAAACATAGATTATTATATGCAAAAATACAAACTATAGAGATGTGATGGTTTGAATAGGAATGGCCCCCACAGTGCTAGCACATAGGCAGTAGCACTGTTAGGAGGTGTGGCCTTGTTGGAAGACGTGTCACTATGGAGGAAGACTTTGAGATCTTATATGCTCAACCTATGCCTATGTCACAATCTCCTGCTGCTGCCTCTGGATCTAGACGTAGAACTCTCAGCTTCTTCTCCAGCACCATGTCTGCCCACATGCCACCTATAGTGCCTCCATGGGGTCCCACAGGCCCACAGCATCCCCTTGAGAGGTCACAGGATCAAAGTGAGAGGGGACCTAGAGAATATAGGGACAGGGTTGTCACCTTGTGATATAACACAGTGGCGTTTGGGCCTTAGCTATGGAGCTGGGACAAGGAGTCCCACCTCCCGGCTACATGTACAATGAACAGTATCCCAGAGATCAAACCAAAGCAAAGACAACCAGGAGGACAGAGGAGCCAAGAAGCCAATTCTCCTTAACAGTACACGGCTCAGAAGGTGGACGAGAGTCTGGAAAATACTAGCCAGTTTCTCCTAAAAGCTCTGGTCCTCAAAGATGGACGCCTGGCCTCATTCCCTTACACCTATGAGAAACGAATAAACTCAAGAGAGCAAAGAACAAGAACATTCTCCAAGACATATGAATGGAAGTCACTGGTTTTAAACATTATTTCTGTTACTTAGAAATAATGGGCCTTGCAAACTAAGCCCTTGGGAAAAGTCTCCTATTTTTTTTTATCTCAAAATATTGTAATACCAGGGTAGGCTCATTGTTGAAGTAGCTTCTCTTTGGGAAAAGTTTCCAACTCCCTGTTTCCTATTTCATGACCTATAAAAAGTGGGACTGCTAGGTCCTCATCCTAAAGCTGTAAGTGCAGGGAATGAGATGACACAGGACAAATTTTTGCTTAATAGGGGCTGCCATGCTTTGGTAGAGAAAGGTCAGCTCATTGCATTGCAGTAAACAACATTTCATAGTAAGAAACCAGGTTATGTAGACAAGTAGAGGAAAAATCCATGTCCTCTCAGTGTCCAGTGCACTACACCGCAATGTCACTCCAGTATATCTTTCTCTTTCAGAGAAGCTTCTTCCTCCTGGATATCTATTACACACACACACATACACACACACACACACGCGCGCGTGCACACATGCACATACACACAAAATGGCGGTCTCTTTGGTATACTAAAGACAGCCAAACTTAAAGATACAGCTGTGGATGGGAGCAAAAACAGGCAAGTCATGCCTACACATACCTGGCTGGACTGGAAGCTTCCCCATGCCATGGGTGGGCCTTGGGGAGGTTTGCTAGCTCCTGGGCCATCACATGCTGAGTATAGTCATCTTGCCATGTGAAACCTGTGGAGAAAGGAGCATAAACTGAGGCATGAATTTGCAAATGTGGCTAAGCCTTTATATCTGACTCCTGTAAGTCTCTGTTCTTTCAGCAAATCACAGAGCTTTGTGGGGTTTAGTAAGATTTCCTTTACATTTCTTTTCTCTATTGATTTAAAAATAGGTGCAGTGGGTGCTGGCTGTGGCTGGCAGACAAAGAAAACCTAAACCAAAGAGATTTTTGTGCAATGCAGAAGATGGACCAGGGTTCACCTACAGCAAAGATGTCCCCATCAACAATGTGCATGTAGTTGCCAACATACCTGCCCTGCTGCCTTGCTCAGCACACCCACTGGATTCTGACCTCGCTGAGATACCATATTAGAACAACTGTTTTCCCTAACCCATCCTGCGTGAGAGCCCAGCATTTGGCTGGATAGGGTTACATTCCTGTGAAGCAATTACTGTGGTTTTAATGTACTAAATCTCAGAGCCAATTACATTATATTTACCCTCAAATGTTGTGACAAAGAGCTTTATAACAAGAGGGAAGCAGTTATGAAGGCAAAATCCATGCAATTGTGCATTAATTACATGCATTGTGGATCACATGATAATTATGCTCAGAATTACCAAATAACTCCCAAGAATAATTATTATGCAATTTGTACATTTTAGATCTTACGGTAACGCTTTCACACTTAGAGCTACCCCATGCAATTATCCATAATTATCTAATCACTAAGCATCACATAATTACAGAGGTATATTTTTATGCTCTGTGCAAAAAACAAGTTACAAAGCCTTCAAATCAGGATAGTGCTATATATGTACATGTTACGACATGTGAATGTGTATGCATATGTGTTCATATGGGTGCATGGGTAGGGGCATGTGTACATTTGTATATGTGTGGATATTTGTGTGTGTTCATGTATATTCATACATGCCTGGGTGTGTCTTGTATGACAAAAAAAAAAGTTCAGAGCACAAACTCTGGATAAAATTTAAAGTAGACAGAAGTGGTTTTTCTAAACATACTTAAATGTTGTTTTAAATGCAAATGTAAATTGTTAAAGCTCACAGATGGCAAGAATCAATAACTGGCACATCCTAAGTCCCAGGAGTATTAATGGCAAAAATACCTCAAGGATTCTGGCCTCAGCCCTGACTCCTCTGTGAAAGGTAACTCACTGCAGGGAGTGCAGCCCAGTCCCTACAGACTGCAGTGTTTGGTGAAGAAGGTAGCAGAAAAGCAGCCTTCTGTCAGGTATGCTTCCACGTCCCTTTCAGACCCTTCCCAGGAGTGTTCTCATTCATTGGAAAGCACATTTTTGATGTTAAACCAACAGCTAGCATTTTAGGTTTAGAAAACAAGAATACTTTAAATATGCTATTCCCTAAGGACAGTCTTGCTATTAATATTTATCAGGCAACACATAATTGAGAGTATAAAGGAGCTTTGCATGAAAAATTTTTTCATTAAAAATGGCATCTTCCGGGCTCAGGAGATGACTCAGTTGGTAAAGTGCATGACTTGCATACTCGAAGATCTGTTTGATCCACAGAACCCACATTTTAAAAGCTGAGTATGGTAGCAGGTGCTTAGAATCCCAGAGGAGGAGAGAGGTGGAAACAAGGGGAGTCCTGGGTCTCGCTAGCCAGTCTAGCACTTGGCAAGTTCCAGGATAGTAAGAGACCCATCTGACAAAAGCAACATAGGTTGTGGCTGAGAAACAGCACTGAAGGTTGTCCTCTGAGTTCCGATGCGCGCACACACAAAGTAGCATTTTAATCTAAACTGTACACTGTCTGAGCACAGTGCTGCAAGTGCTGAGCACTGTGACTAGGGCTCAGTCATGCTCCTGACTGGCCAGGGTGGATGTCACTTTGCAAAGGCAGTCTGACAGTGATATGGACCCCAGCCCCAGATTGCTAAACTTTCAACTGAGCAAAAAAGTAAGTGTATTCATGTGCTGGGAAAAAAAACGGGTCGAGCATCACTATGAACATCCAAGGGAAAAAAAATGCCCTAGAAGAGATGGCCCATCTGCCTGAAAATGGAAAGATGGCCCATGTAGAAGGAAGGAAAAATAAATTTCTCTTGTTCATTTATTGACTGCTTCTAGTAACCTTAGACATGGAAGGTGAAGGGTGGAGATAACTGGTAAGACAGAGCCTGCAGCAAAGCCTCCTGACCTTCCTCTATGTGCCCAGAGGTGCAGCTAGAGAGACCAACCTATAAATGCCCTGGGTACAGACAAAGCAACACACACACACACACACACACACACACACACACACACACACACACACACCCCTACCTCCCTCAATGTGAGGCCAGGAACGGGCAGCACAGCAAAAACAGAAAGTGTCAGACAATGAAGACTCCACAAGAATGTACAGCCTCTCACATCACCTTCCATGCTGGGAATCAGAGGCTCCCTTCCTCCTAGGCCATGATGCAGTGTTCCTACACCACCACTCAGCTTTGAAGAATGCTGAGTTGGAGAGTCTTCCTGCACATACACATGATATATGGGATAACTAGAGGCTGTGACTCCCCCTCCCCACCTCAGATGTAGGGAGAGGCTCAGTGGGGTCTGAACTTTCTCCAGTAATTAACTGTTAGCTACAAGGAATACTCTAAGCTGCCTTGCAGAACAGCACAGCCTGAAGCTTCTCAGAGCACAGAGTTTAAATGGAGCACACAGATTCCAGTAGGAAGTCACTGGTCCCACCAAGAACCAGGGAGATCTCAAGCAGAACTGGGATGGCATATGTGACAGCCAGGTGACAGTTTAAAGAAGCCATGGCTTTGGTGAGCAACTGTGAACCCATGTGAAACAAAAGAAAACAGGGAGCCTTGGCAAACACAGGTGACATAAAAAGAATAGAAACAGAAGGAGTGTAACCAAAGACCACGAGCAAATGACTCTGTGGGTGAATTTCTTAGAACAGGAAGGAAACAAGAGTCAGTGAACTATCACCCAGCCTCAGCAACACAGAAAAAACAACGGCCAGAGACCAGGAGTCTCTGGGGACACAACCAAAGGCACACCATTCATGCCACAGAGACATGAGGAGAGGAGATATGAGGTAGGGCTGAAAAGCTCCTCACAAAAGTGAGGCCTGAAAATGTCTCCATTTAGGCAAGTGACATGGATTTAAAAACTGAGGAAGCTGGGGCTGGAGAGACGTAAGTGGTTTGCTGCTCCTCCAGAGGAGCAGAGTTTAGTTCCCAGACCTCACACCAGATGGCTCACAACTCTCTGCAACTCCAGCTCCAATTTCCTTGTTTTTGCCTATACAGGTACCCATATGCAATGCACACATATATACATATAAACAGAAGCAAAATAAATCTTATATATACATATATATACACACAGATGCCTATATGTTATGAGATAAATATTTGAAACTAGAAAACTTTTATTTAAAAGAAATGAAGAACCTAGCACACCCAAACATAGCAGACCTCACCTATGCCAAGATACATGATTATTAAATTTCTGAAAACCTATAAGAAAAGTCTTGATGCTGCTCCAAATAGCCTCTTACCTACATAGCAAAGGTGATTCAAATGACACAATTTGCCATCAGAAGGTAAAGCCACAAGGAAGCAGCATGTTTTCAGATGCTGAGAGTAAAGAGGCCTCTCAGTAGCATCCTGAGTCTTCCGCCAAGCAGAGAGAATGGTGGGAATGAGGGAAAATGTCACTATAGCATCCAGTAATCTATCAGCCAGCCAGGAAGGACCCTTAGAAATGAGGGGTAAATTAAGATACATGTTCTCAAATGCTGCCAAATGCCAGGTGTCACCAGAAAGAAGACTTACTCTAAAAGAAGCATTCTGTGAACTGCTCAGGCTATAAAGGAAGTTAGGAAAGAAGGAAACAACCTCAGTCAGGAGAGGACAGGACAAGTGCCCAGCTCACACAGGCTTCTCTCAGGCCGGTGTTTGAAAAATGATGTCAAATTCTTCTTAAGGCAGGGGGAAGAAATGCTTAGCAATCCATGAGTGCTTAGTCCAAGTGCCATAAACAAGGGGAACTAGATGTTAACAAACTGCTATAAGCCATGTGCATGCAACATGATATCTGGAGCAACCACTGAAAGGGGGTTGTAATGACATTCAAAAGCACTACTAGTATAATATATAAGTAATCCAAGGAAGACAAAAATAGATTTTAAAAAAGTAGAAAAACAAGCTAGGAGTGAGTGAAGCTAAATACTAAAATACGTACTTAGCATGTATATGTAAGGCTCTGGGATTGATACTTAGTACTGGAAGAAAGGAAGAGGAGGAGGAAAAAGGGGAAAGGCAGAGTTTAAGTATGCCAATAATTTTACTTAATGTCAATGCGATAAAATATAACAATGAAAATGTTTAACTATTCAACTATATACTATCCATGTAAAAATTCTAATGTAATTATAGAGGAAGAATAAAATTAAGAACATGGATTAAAAAAATACCTGGTAAGCATTAGCTGGCAGCAGTCTAGGCTACATTAACATCATATGAATAAACCTGCAAAGTAGAGATTACAAGAGACATGCACAGTGATAGATGGGCTAGTCCCCAGAAGACACAGCAATCTGATCCTAACTAAGGACATGCCAAACAACACAACAGCAGAGTGCGCAAGGCAGAAATGATAGCTCTAAAGGACAAACCAACAAATCGACAACAGCAGTAGTGGGTTTCAAGATCACTTTCTTAACTAGACTTGTTCTTAGACAGACAACAAAACAGAAAACTAGCAATTCTGAAATACCCAACAGTGCACTGATAAACACTTGTGGATCACACCACCCAAGCAAGGGTAGGATACACACAGCCTTTGCAATCCCCTGTGGAACACAGACCATATCCTTAGCTATGAAAGCAGCTTGGCAAAAATTGAACAACAGAATCATTGATTGTGGCTATAACACAGTAGAGGCAAGCTAAAAGTCAGTAACAGAATCCATGGTGGGGAAATCCCAAACTTGGATGTTATGCATATGTATAAGTAACCCATGGATCAATAACAATCTGAGAGAATGAATGCATTGTACTAAATAAAAAATGCAAAAGCATATCCAAGTTTATGGCACACAGTTAAGTCAGTACAATAAGTGAAAATTAAATATTTTACATTGAAGAAGAAGAAAATTCTTCAATTAGTAACCTAAATCCCACATCAAGAAGTGGCATAAGGAACAATAAAATACACTCAAAGCAACAATAAAAGAGACAAAAGTAATGAATTTTAAATTAGAAAAAAAAACCCGAAAATCTGTGACTTATAACAAGATTTTTAAAAGAACAAAAAAGAGATTGCAAATTGCTTATATTATCAATGGGGTGTGATGTGTCAATCATTGATGCTGCAGATATCAAAAAAAGTAAACAACTCCACCAGGATGAACTTAAGACTGATGAAATAAGCCAATTGCTCAAAAAGAGGCCACAATTCATCTGTGAATGAAGTATTTGAAAAGCTCTATAATTATTAGAAAACTTAAAATTAGAATTAAAATCTTCTGCTGAAATAAATAGATAGGCCCAAATGGTGCCACTATAAACTCTATGAAATGCTTAAAGAATTAATGTGAATTATGCATGAGTTCTCCCAGAAAATACAATAAGAAGAAACAGTTCCCAACTCATTTCATGGCTAATATTACTCCACTAATAAATGTAGATAAAAGTGGTACAAGAAAAGACACCTATAGACCAATCTCCATCATGAATGTAGGGCAGACATGTCATTGTCAATATCAGCAAATAAAGTTCAACAATGGCATGCCATGTCCAGAGACACTGTTTCCAGCACTCATCCCCAACTTCTGTGTCTTTTCTTTTATCCTCCTCTTCTATAATGTTCTCTCAGCCTTTTAAGGGGTGTGATAAATGCCCCATTTAGGGCCAAGTACTCCAAAATCATTTAGAGTCTCTGTACTTTGACCAGTTGTGAGTCTCTGCATAAATCACTCCCCACTGCAAAGATAAGCTTCTCTGAGGGCAGCAATGACCTATGGGTATAAAGATAAGCACTTAGTAGGTAGTTTGACGTTGTGTCCACTTAAGAATTCCATAGTACTAGTACTGAAGTAGCCAGCTCTCCCTGTAGATGGTAAGGGTCCATGTTGAAAACTGCAGGTTGTTCAAATGTTAGTGAAAGTAGAGGTTGGAAGATTAGAGATTAAAATGGAAGTACCTGGAGTACCATGAAAGACGAATAACAGAGCTGTGGTTGAGTGTAAGATAACTGAACTAGACAGAAAAGAACAGGAGTAGGGGCCACTGTGGAAGGACAGATGCCCTGTCCCCAAAAGCCCTTGGAGGATACATATAAGGTACTATTTCTTATATCCTGGTTTCAGATGCAGCTAAGTGTAGCAGACTAAATTGTAAGTAAGGTTGTCCTACCAGGAAGCCTCTGCCTAATTTAGGAAAGAAAACCCAGACCATCCCATTGACAAGAAGTTAACTAAACAAATGTAGCTACTTCTCAGAGACTGTGAGAACAAAGAGGGCTTAGTCCAATTACTGAGCTCTTAGACATCTGTCAGATCAGAGGTACCAACATCAGCAGTGACTAACAGCTAGCAGACAGAAATCAATGTCAGCAGTAACAAAGCGCAAGATAGACAAAGGGTGTGTCCATGACCCCTAACTGGGCCAAATGAACCAAATGGACTTGAATAGAGGTGTGGGTCTTCTACAGCCCATGATATCATAAAGAGCCAGACAGTCCCAGTGCAGATTATCTCAGCCTTTGTTCTGTGTCTGTCATGACACTATAAAAAGCCCTAGGGAAAAAAAAAATCCCAAGGTATTCTCCTAGAAAATCTAACACTCTTGGGAGCTTCTCTCACCCTTTATTTCTCATATTTCTGCAATTCTTCTTAATAAAACTTGCTTCTATTGGTATAATCCCAGAAGAGATCACATCTCTAATCTTCATCCAGGAGATAACGAATTCCAAGTCACTATCTTGGCTTGACCTTTAGTGGCCTTGAGTGTCTAGCAACTCAGGACCCTGGGCGAAGGGGATCTGACATAGTGCTTTGTACTGTAGCTCTTGCTATAAGACGAGATAAGGATATAAAAATGGGGGGGTCAGAAGTGAAGACACAAAACTATACCTATTTCCATAGGACATGCTCTTCTACTTGGAAGTCACAAAGATCCTGAAAAACTAAAACCTATTTATAAATAACAGCAAGAAACACTGAAACCAAAACCAAAACCATATCTACTGTAAGAGGAATGTTGGTAGTTATCTAGGGAGATTTCACAGCTCATTCAGCTGGAACAGGAACTGAATATCCAGGAAAGGTTGAAGACCAAGCTGTGAGGAAGTGAAAGTGAACTGCTTTGTTCCTTCAGGAGAGGGCTAAGGCTAGAGTTCCCAGTGGATGCTGACTTGGGTATTTTATACGGCCATGGGATTCTCCCCTTTTCCATAGTAGTCCTGTTTACATATCCACCCACATGCTTTCTTGCCTTTTTCTTACAATGCCTTCTGAGAAGAAGCAGCCTCTAACTTAGAGCCCTCTTCTGCTTTCTTTGCCTATATATGTCTATCTAACTAACCATCACTACCTGTCACTTAAAAAATATGTAATTGTCTTTAAATCTAGAAAAACATGTATAAGACTCATATGCTAAAAATTCATAACAATATCTGAGAAATAGGATGTGTGCCATGTCCATGGACCTAAAGCTCTGACAGAACTAATCAGTTACCCACACACTGAAACTCTGCAGGGGCTTAACAAAATCCCTGCCTAAACCACGACAAGATTCACTGTCCATAAAAACAATTTATATGGAATAACAAATTAACTTGAGTAGCTTTAAATTGGGAGGAAAACAGAAATATAACCAGATAAATCTTAAATCCAATTATATTTGTATAGTAAGACAAACTATTTGGTGGAGGAATAGATGGGTAAGTCAACAGAACAGAGGGGAACATAGAAATAGACCTACACAAGCATGTCCAAGTGATTTTTACAAAAAACAATTTCAAAAGTAACTTAATGATGTAAAAGTTACCTCTCCTACATGCCATACTGGAGTGATTGGGCATCCACAGACAAGACTAGAGATTCCATTTCCAGCTCATGTGCATATAAAATGGACCCAAGGATATAAACATTTAAAACTATATAATTTCTAGGAAGGAAAAGGAATCATCTTTGAGACCTAGAACTAAGCAAAAGTTCTTAGAATATGACTGAACATCTATAAAAAGAAAAAACTGATCAATTGGGCCTTCTCAAAAGCAGCACCCTTTGCTCTGCTAAAGGCCTCATTGAGAGGATAAAATGACAAGTGCCAAGTGGAAGAAAAACCACATGGACTGGGGTCTGGAGTAGAGACAAAATTCTCAAAACTAAACATCAAAAACAATCCGATTATAAAATGGGCAAGAGACATGAGGAGACATTTCAGTGCAGAGGCTCCACAGATGGAGAATAAGCACATGAAAAGATCCCCGGCCTTATTGGCCATCAGGAAATGCAAAATAAACTCACAATGAGATGTCACTCACACCCACCAGAACAGCTAAGATAAGTAACAGGGACAGCATTGAGTTTTGAGAAGGATATGAAAAACTGGATCATTTTAATTTTCTGGTGGGAATATTAAATGAACACATACTTATGTGACCTAACAAAAGTCTCTGGGCTTTATCCCAAAGAAAGAAAGGCATATGCAAACAAAACTTGTATATGAACATCTTGTACTGTTCATTTATGATAGACCCAAAGGGAAACAACCCAGATAGCCATTAGTGAGTGAAAAGTTAAGCACTCTTGTGTTATAGCCACATCATGGAGTACTATCAAGAAATGATGAAAGAATGGTGAGTATGCACTACAGCCTGAGTGAATCTCTGGGGAGTTATGGTGAGTGAAGAAAGGTATGCTACAAAGACTGGAGTGAGCTGAACTGGCTTCTTAGAGCCCTTTCCCTACAAAGGAACACCTTGCTCAGACTCCATATTGGGGGAAGAGGCCTGGTCCTACCTCAGCTGGATGTGCCAGACTGCACTGAACCAGCATGGGAGTCCTTACCCTCTCTGAGGAATGGATGGGGGATGGGGTGGGAGAAGCTGGAGGAGGACTGGGAAGAGAAAAGGGAGGGAGAACAGTGGTGGGTATGTTAAAAAAAAAAACTTTTAAATAAATAAATAAAAACAAAGGTTGCAGTGAGCAGTTTTCTCTGTCACATGTTCCTGATGTTATCATCTGGCAATATCAGAGGCCTAAAGAAAACTGGTTCACCCAGCTATGGGCTGAAATTTCTAAAACCATGAAGCAAACCAACATTTTCTTTGTGACATAATTATCACAGGTGTTTTCTTATAGTAACAGCAACAAAAAAGCAACACACAAAATTACCATCAGAAGAAGGGCCTTTGAATATATCTCAGCCTAAGGTGGCATGAAAGAACCCTTAAAATTGTGTTGATGAAAGGGTTTGGAAAAGCAAGCCAGAAAGAGCCCTCCTTGGCAAGGGTGAACACACCACATGGCTCCCAGCCTGGGTTTCCACTTACCAACCTGCCTTTTGCATCTGTGCTATTGTATCATGACTCTTAACCTGACTTGGATCCCATATCCTGTGGAGTATAACTATTAGACCATTGGAAGGAAGAGTATATGGGCCTCTGACCATGGTCAAGTCAAAGATCCTTTATTTGAGGGACAGAATAAAACTTCCCATGAGAGTAGAACGACCCAAATATGGAAGACTACTACAAAGAAGTTTTTTTTAATGAGGTTGGAATCGCTACTATGAGAGATGAATGACTCCAATGAACATTTCTACTAGGGTAGGATGATATCAACACACTCCCATGATGCCAAACAACTCTATCAAATGACTGGCTGATGAGTCCTCCTTACTAGGTGTCCACATTCACTTCCATGGGTCCATAGAAACTGTGTCTACTTTCACAGGGACTTTCTCATAATTTAGATACATCTGCTGAAGTGGCTATATGGACCAATGTGACTTGGGGCTAGTGCTCAAAGCTAGAGCACAGTGAGTCTCTTCTGCTTGGTGTCATGCCATCCTGAATGTCTGCTGTCACAGCTGTCCCCACTGGTATGAAGGCATGCCTAGCAAACCTTAGCTGCAAAGAAACTTATTTCTGGTGGATCCAGTTATAGGAGTACAAACCAGGGCATGATTGATAGCAGTAACTGTCAGAAGATATTTCTCCATCCATTACACCACGTCATGCTTCAGGTGATTCAGAGTTGTGGGATGCTAATGACATGACTGCTGAGAATGGACATTTATGTGATTGGTTGGTTGATTCATGGATAGATTAAATTTAGATACACATTTCTCCTAAGATTCAGGTCACACATGGAAAGTATAAATTGAATTAAAATCAACATTTAAAAGAAGAACGCTTTGGATGTGGATAGAGCAGCACTACACAGGGAAGGGTTCCTCATGATCCACACCAAGAGACAGACAGAGGCCTAGATGACAGACCTTATTCATAGGTTTGAGCTGGGAATGTCTTGATCCCAGACTATCCTGGGAATTGCCAAAGTGACCAACAGCAAATCCTGTCCCTCTGACCAATACTACCTCAGTGCTTTGGGATTGACCTGACTGGTGTAACAGGAAATAAAGACATGTACAGAAGAGCTGGAATGGAGTAGGCCATGAGCTATGATGGCAATGTACCAGAAACCCATAAAATCAATGTATTTATGATAACGTCATAAGGTTTATAGTGTACTACTGAACAAGGAGGTGAATTAGATAATCTTGGGTGTGGGGTTCACTGTAGGGGAGCAGTCTCATGCTGCAGTCACTATGAATAATACTTTCTGCACAGGTTGTCAACATCCATGCTTGGGCCATGAAAAGCTTTGTCATCTGCTTGGGTCTGAGACATTGGCATTCTTGACAAGACCATTCTCATGTTAACAATACACTTTCAGACTTTGGAGAGTGAGGAATATATGACTTGTGGACAGAGGCAGTGTGAAGAAGTAGGCAAGCAAGAATGATCACTTCAGAGAATGTTCCATGGGGTACTGAGAAGAAAGTATATTCTTTTGTGTTTGGGTGAAATATTCTGTAGATACCTGTTAAGTCCATTTGGGTCATAATGTCTGTTAGCTCCATATTTCTCTACTTAGTATTTGTCTGGATGATCTATCTGCTGGTGACAGGGTGGTGCTTTGTCTTCCTACAACTTGACATGACATGTTTTGTTGATATCCATGGGAGGCCTTCCCTAGTCTAAACAGAAATGGAAGAGTAGATTGGAGAGGCCGAGAGAAGGAGGGGGGGCTGGAAGGGGATGAGAGGGGGTAAACCGCAGGGGGAATATAAAATAAGAAAGGAGCGTTCATTCCACACCATGTAGCTGTACTCATCCACAGAACTTTTCAAAGTAGGACGACCTACATTCTAAAGAACATATTTTTTATTTTTGCCTTTGAACTTTGGAAAAGATTGACCCAGAAAACTCTCATAACCAAAATAGTATGGTTGTGTTGGTAATCCAATCCCATTAAGCTAATGACTAAGGCTGCCTGGTGTGTGCTGCTGAGTCATGACATGGAATAAAGAATAGCAAATTTAGAGGCAAAAATCCTAAAGTGAGGAACAGAGAAATATTTCTAGAAGCAAGAATGATAGACTAGGAGAGGTAGGTGGCAGTGAGTCATAGGGTTGTCTAGTGGCCAGAGGGACTCTTCCTAGTCCCTAGGTGACTTCAGAGGAAACATGTCAACACACAGGCTGAGAATCCCCCTCCCTGACCTCCCCCTAACCAGCCTGGATAGAAAGGCAGTGCTCATCACTGCCCATGATGAGAAGGAAGACACTGTTCAGGCCAGCAGAGTCTACAGTTTGCAAAGGGGTGGACTCAGAAGGAGGTCTCCCACATACAGTGGAGCTTTCTTGTATGGGAGGTTACAAAGCAGAAGGAAAGGAACTAAGCAGAAAGCTAGATTCTCTCTAGATAGCCAGGGATAAATTTTTATCTGAATCCAAAATATACAGTGTTTGCAATGAACTTAAAATTTTCCAGAGTTTTGAAATGAATAAAGAGAACATGCGCGTGCAAATATACCACATCACATGTACCCCATGTTTGCACACACCATACAAGTGTACGAATGCCGGTGTATATATCAGCACAGGGAGCATACAGATTTATAGAAAAAAGCAATAATTTTTAGAAGGTGCATATGTCCCATGCAGAACTTCAGAGTCTCCTGTTTTCCCCTCCTTGGCACAAGGTAAGATACAGCCACATTTGATTTCCAAGCCACAGTCCTAATATTTTCCTTTAAATAGACACCGCCTAATGTTGAGCACTCTCATTTCAAGCAGTTATCAGCTTGCTTTTCTAACTGTGCTGTCATGGAAGACATTTGTAACAGCTCTGCCATCTGCTAGAGCAGAGCCAATAAATCACTTGTTCTTAAAATTAGTGTGTGAAAGTTTTTTAAAAGAGAAAAAAATGCAAAGTCATTGGCAGTAAATGGCACATACTTTTAACTTCACTGTGGGAATTACAGAGAATAGGAGGGTACAAGATTGAACTCAGGAGGCACTGGCTATGGAGGCAGGTACAGGCTGAGTGGTGCACAGAACAACGAAAGTGCTATACTCATCTGAAGGACACAATGTTCTGCTAGGATCCTGGGACAGAAGCCCTGGGTCCCACTGAAAAACTGATACAAAAACTGCCTTTCTCTCTAAAGAACATGCCTCCACATGACAGCATGTGACCATGAAGGGCAGACATTCACACCACAGAGCCCAACATGCAGTAGCAAAGCAAGTTTGTAAAGTGTGAAAAACTTGAAACCAGAGACATGGCAAAAACACCTGTTTCTCTGTTTTGAACCCTTTGGTGTGGCCCAGGACCACATGCATAGTTTGGCTCCCAGGAGAGTGGACAAATACACATATGTCATGACACACTGTCATGGTGAGAACAGCCTCCTTACCCCATGTTACATCCTCATCTCTCTGGAAATAAGAGGTCCAAAGATAAAATCCTCCTGTGGTCTCCCTGAGTGATACTCTGGGTTACCATGGTGACTAGCACTTATCCCTAGTGCTGGCCACAGGTGGAATTTGTGCTCTCTGAAAGCCATGTATGTGACAGGTTTCCTAGTCCGTCCTCTTTGCTGCAGAGAATCAGAGCAGGAACAGTACATGCCAAGCTGCCTGCCAAACCTCTAGATGCCAATTACTTAGAGAGGGAAAAATCATCCCTTTGCCTCTGGGTAGAGAGTGGTGTCACCATTTAGACAGCTCAGTGAAAAGCATCAGGCCTGCATTCGCTGCAGTCCAACCTGAACACATTGCTACTAAATTATTTGTGGGCTATTGGATGGTGTGTGTTCCACAGGGACTTCAGAGCTGGAGGCTGGGACCCTATCTGCTCACTCTGCCCTGGTTATCACAGCAAACAAGAGATGTGTCTCTACAAAGCATCACAGATTTGACAGGAGGTCCCACCTGCCTGCCTCGAGTGCCTGGTTCTCAGAATTGCTAAGACAAGATGGATTCTTTGTGACAAGCAGAGGGTGTTAAGACCGAGGCAGAGACAACGACCATTAACTCTGCAAGTTGGTCTAGCAAAGAGCAAAACAGGGGCACAGCTGCCATCCCCACCACTTATCCAAACCAAAATCACCTGGAACATAAGCAACCCTGGAGTAACAGGACTCCTGCAGCAGAGGAGGGGTGGATGAGACCTCCATTTTATTTAAGGAGGCCCAATGGGCTGTACTGTGCTACTGGGCTGGCTAGATAAAAGTGGATTTGGTCCCATGTTTCTCAGATCTTTGTCATGAAGCCAGGAACTGAAGTCATTGGGGAAGAGGAGGTTGGTTATACATACCAAACTAAACTAGATTTACACCCACTTTTTAAGATAATTATTGAGCACTAACTCTGGGAGGAAATAAAATAAATATACAAGTCTTCTATCTAGGTTTTATCTAGGCTAACCTCATTTCTAAAATCTAAAACCTAGAAATATTCAGGCAAAGCCATGGACCAGAAGGCTGAGGTCCTGCTTTCCATGGTTGAACTTTCTTTTATACTAACTTCCAACCCCATTACAGGACATAAACTTGATAGGAGATGGGTACATAATAAACAAAGCCCCCTTAGACATGTACATGTATCTCAAGTAGTCACACACATACTGCTCTGGAAGGACCTACTAAAGATCCTCAGCCTCACCACCCCTTGCCAGAAGGCCTCACCCTTTGCTGGAGGCATCCTTGTGGTAGAATGTTTTCTGTATGATGTAAATAAAGAACTGTTTGCGCCCCTGCACGCCACCGTAGAAGTGGGTGGAGAATCAGAGGGCAGCCAGGTAGAAGGAGGGTGGAGTTAGTCACTCTGCCTCGGACCCCCAAGAGGAACAGACATGTAGAGGTACCGGCCAACCACGGGCTGAGAGCCATGTGGCGGTCAAATTAATAGAAATGAGTTGAATTAAGATGAAAGAGCTAGCTAGTAATGGGCATAAGATATGGGCCAAACAGTGTTAAAGTATATAAGCGTGTGATTTCATTTCTTTTAGGGGACAAAAGCTGCGGGCGCGCAACCAGGGACCAAACCCCCGCCACGGACCGGGTTCCGGGCCCCTGCCGCGGGTCAGGTTACAAATGCCAGATCGCAAACCTCCCAGACCCAAAACAGGTCGGGAAAAACATACTGCAACACATCCTCATTCCCATCTCCTTGCCAGGCTGTCTGCTTATCAACACTTCTGCTCAAGGGGAGCCTAAAGAATGTAGCAAGCAAGCCAATAAGAACCAGTCTTCCTTTGATGGCAAAGTGCTTGATATATGCCCATAAGAGAAGAAACAGAAAACAGTGGACAGGAAAACAGAACCATCCCCTCGATGCACTCAACTCTGATGTGCACTAACCTTCCCACGTATAATGATGCAATTGCCCAGGCTCTTCACCCTGCTTAATCACTGGAATAGAGAGACATCACCTCTTCTACCAAGAAAAGCAATGACTGGCATTTGTCTAGACATTTGCATTCTGTCTAGATACAACCACTGTGTAGCAAACCAAAAGTTAAGGCAGATTGTAGAGTTGCTAGAAAATATTCAGGTACAAAGAATTGATCTTTCCTTCTAGGCTCTCCTCCTTTGTCACGGTCCACCTTAAGACCTTTCTGTGTCCAGATCTTTTCCACTTCAAATGTATAATGTTAAGAGCAACACAACCCCTTCAGAAAGACATGTCTGGCACACATGTCTGATAGATACATGTGAGAATTTATTCTTCCTCAAAAGACCTAGGCAAACACATCCTTGCTGTGGAATAATCCTTCTGTATCCTGTGTGAATATGTCATTATGATTGGTTTAATAAAGCAGCTGACTGACCAATAGCTGACCAGTTAGTTTAGTTAGTCAGGTGGGAGAGCCAGACTAAGCATGATGAGATGGGAAAGGGCAGACTTAGAGGAGTTGCCACCAAGACAGAGAATGAATCAGACACACTAAGTGGGATAGAGGTAGAAACCATGAACCTTGGAACAGCACATGAGTTAATAGAAATGGGTTAAGTTGTAAGAGCTAGAGAGTAATAATCCTGAGCTATCAGCCAATCATTTATAATGAATATAAGCCTTTGTGTGGTTACTTGGGATTGGTAGCTAGGAAAGAAAACTCCACCACCTATACTCATGATATCTTCTGTGCCACTGATACAATTCTGATAACCTAAGTTATCAGAATTATGATACATTAGGTTATCAGAGTGGCAGGTGTATTTCTATGAACCAATGCAAATGCTGACCTTGTGGGATTATGCTCTTATATACTGTAAATATTTGTCACTGTAAATACTGATTTATTAAAATGCTGATTGACAGAAGATAGACAGTAAAGATGATGCAACCAGATGAGGAGAATTGTGGGAAGCAGAAGAGCAGAGTGACAGATGCCAGCCAGATTCGGAGGAAACAAGATGAGAATGCTGTATTGAGAAAAAGTTACCAAGCCACATGGCTAGACATGGATAAGAATCATGGGTTAGCTTAAGACTAAGAGTTGGCAACTAATAAGCCTGAGCCATAGGCCAAACAGTTTATAATTAATATAAGCCTTTGTGCGATTATTTGGGATTAAATGGCTACAGGACCAGCCAGACAGAACCAAGAAACTTTTGACTACAACCTTACTTCTGAAGGGAGGAACTGCATGTTGATGTTGATGATGCTGGGTGAAGCAAACTTTAGCAGATGTTCTCCACATGTACAAGGAAAACTTGGGCAGACAAACAGCCCAACTAAAGTATTTCTTAGGAGGTGCTAGTGGGAACCAGTAGGAAGCAGTGTCACTACGAACTGCAAATTTCACAGAGCAGCAAAGTGCTGCCAAGATTCCTTAGAGGACATTGGCTAGCTTGTAGCTCCTGTCCTTCTTAGCACAGTCCTGGAAAGCATTTCCCTCCAAGTCAAGTGCCATCCAGCTGTGGATCCCATTAGAGCACGTCTTCTATGAAGGAATCCACAAGGTCCTTATCCACAGTAGAATGTCAGTGGAAGCAGCAGCAGCTACTTTCACATCCCTGTGATCAAAATACCAGATAGAAACAGGTCAAGGTGTACAGTTCGTTGTGTCATTTCAGTCTAGGATGGTGACAAAGGCATGTTAGAGTTCACAGCAGCAGAAGTATGTAGGAGAGGCTCCTCACACAAGGATGGAACAAGAAACAGAGTGGATGCTAGAACCCAGGGTCAATTACCTTTAAAGGCATGCCCATAAACCCTACTTTCACAAACCAGGATCAACATGCTAAAAACTCCACAGCCTTCAGAAGAACACCAATAACTAAAGAATAAATGCTCAAAACATGAGCCTGGGGCCAGCAAGATTGCTCAGTGGATGTGGTGGTTTGAATAAGAATCCTCACCCCAGGAGGCTAATTGGCCAGCAGGGAATGGCATTATTTGAAAGGATTAAAAGGTGTGGTCTTGTTGGAGGAGGTGCATCATTGGGGGTGGGCTTTGAACTTTGAAAGACCCACGCCAGGCCCAGAGTCTTTCTCTTCCTGATGCCTGCAGACCTGGATGTAGAACTCAACACCATGTCTGCCTGCGCGCTGCCATGCTTCTCTTCATGACAATAATGAACTAAACCACTGACACTGTAAGCAAACCCCAAATAAATACTTTCTTTTTATAAGAGTTACTGTGGTCACAATGTTTCTTCATAGCAATAGAAAACTGAGGAAGACGGTATTGCCAAGCCTGATGACCTGAGTTAATTTCCAGGAATCCACATGGTGTGCGAAGATAGTTACTTCTTACAAGTTATAATCTAACATTCACAAGTATTCCTTGGTGCAGTTGTATGTGTACATGCATGCACACTCATGTGCACACACACACACAAATAAAGAAAGAAAGAAATGAATGAATGAATGAATAAATAAATAAATAAATAAATAAAATGTGACAAAAAAAAATAATGGGAACATCTAAAAATCCTGTGCAGACATTTCAGCTTCAGACAATATGGTTCTTTCCCTACCCCAAGTCTAGGTTTCTGGCCATTTCATAATGCAAACTACATTGAGTCAACTTCAAAAGTCCCCATAATTCCAACATCACTAGAAAAAATCCAGCACTTAAATTCTTTTCTGAGACTTAAGGCAACCTTTTACTTGTGAAAGAGAAAGGTACGTAATTCGGTGACACACAGTGAACATTCTCAGAGAGGAAAAAGGCGAATAGCAGGAACTGAACCAATGCAGAACTGAGACCCAGCTGGGCAAGCAACAATTCCTGTAGCTGTGTCAATATGGAGGACAAGTGGTGTCATTACATGAGCTCTAACATGCTTGGACAGCCCTGTTCCTATAGCTTTGCTGCCCACGCACACATAGCCTCTCTTTCCATTTCCTTTAACTTATTATCTACAGTCCATGTTCATAGCATCTCCTAAATCCAGAGTGTGTACCTCAACTAGAGAATCACCCTCACAGCTTCATGAATCTCAGTGACAACGGCCCCTTACTAGCAATCTGGCCCAGATACACACTTCCTGGTTTCCTACATATTCTTTGAAAATCTGGGTGTAAGCCCTCCTGACCTGAACACTCACATATTCTGCATGTCTATAAAAATCAGCACCATATGAACAGCACCAAGTTCTACTATAAGCTGGAGAAGTAGCCAGGCCCCTTGAAATGTGGCTGTAGTGGCCACTAAGTACCTGGCAAAGCATTACCTAGGCAGCCTTGGACCAGCAGGGCTCCCCAATTCACACTCTTCTCTCTTAAAGGCTTTTAAAAAAATAATCTACTTACTTTATTGTTATGTCTATCGTATGTGTGTGTGTGTGTGTGTGTGTGTGTGTGTGTGTCTATGGAACTCATGGTATGCCTATAAGAGGGAGTCAGACCTCCTAGAATTGGAGTTACAGTTGGTAGTATGAGAACTGAATGCAGGTCCTCTAAAAGTGTAAGAACTCTTAATCATGAACAGTCCATCTAGTCCTGTGGTTCTCTCTTTTTTAGGAAAAAAATCTTCCAGGTGAGTTTGTTTTGTTTCTTGAAGCCTTTGATTTGTTGAGATCTTTGTTTGTTTGTTTGTTTGTTTTACATCCCTGGCTGCAGTTTCCTCTCCCTCTTCTCCTAGTCCCTCCCCCACCCACCCTCTTTGTCTCCACCCTCCAATCCATGACTCTCTGTTTGTGTTTAGGAGAGGGCAGGCCTCCCATGAGTATCAACAAAACATGGCTTTTCAAGCTGCAGTAAGACTAAGCACCTCTCTGCACATTAAGGCTGGAAAAGAAGGCCCATTATGAGGAGTATATTCTCAAAAGCAAGTGAAAGAGTCAGAGACAGCCTCTGATCCCTCTGTTAGGGGTCCCACAAGAGGACCAAGCTACACAACTGTAACATACATGCAGAGGGCCTAGGTCATTCCCATGCAGGCTCCCTGGTTGTCAGTTCAGTTTCTATGAGCTACTATGAGCCCAGTTAGTTGAGTCTATGAGTTTTCATGGGATGTTTTTGGGACTTCTGGCTCCTACAGTCCTTTCTCTTCTGCAGAATTTCCTGAACTCTACTTAATGTTTAGCTGTGGGTCAGCATTTGTTTCCATCACTTACTAGATAAAGCCTCTCCAATGACAACTGAGCTGGGCTTAATCTGGTCCTAGGAAATGGCCAGTTCAGAATGTCTCTGCTATTGCTAGAAGTCTCAACTAGGGTTCTCCTTCTAGATTCCTGGGAGATTCCCTTGCACCAAGTGTTTACCTGACCCTAAAATGCCTCCTTTAGTTTGTTGGAATCTTATTTTCAACCTTGTCTGTTTTCCTAGTAAAGTGTATAGTTTCTCTTTATTGGCATTAGTGGCTTTTAACAAACATATCCACTTTGTCTGCCACTTCAAATGCATTCACACTCCTTCCTTAGCCAAACTGAACATTTTTCCAAGCCTTTCTCTGTTTTCTGCTCCCAAGTCTTGGTGAAAACTTTGCTAATGAAACCAGCAATAACCACTTGAAGGCCTGATACTATCTATCTTAAGATTTCCTACTAGTCTATGACTTGAATTTAACCTCACTCCAAACCTCAGGACATGAGCACAATACTGTCAGGAACAATTTAAGAAAAGAAGGATTTTGGTTCACAGTTTCAGAGGTATCTAATCCATCATGGCAGAAGAGGCATGGAGAAATATATGATGGTGAAAGTGTGTGTAGGCAGAAGCTCTTCACACCACAATGGCCCAAGAAACAAAGGGAAGAAGACCAGAAACAGGGGCCAGGTAACTAGTGGCCTGTTTCCATCAGTTGCACTCCACTTCCTAAAAGCTCTACACCTTTCCAAAGTAATACCACAAGCTGGGAAACAAGCATACGAACTATGAGTCCATAGGGAATATTTCATACTCAAGTCATAACAAAGTATTCTAGTTTACTGTCTGACAAAACTTATTATGAAGTAATGTCAGGGCAGAATTCTGGAGGCAGAAACTCTAGCAGACACAATGGAGGAACAGTTTACCAGCTTGGTCCCCGTGGCTTGCTCAGCTTGCTTTCTTATTCAACTCTAAACTGCCTGCCAGGGCTAGCACTACCTAGAGTGGGATGAGCCCTCCTGAATTAATCTTTAATCAAGAAAAACTTGCCTACAGACTAATTTGACAGAGGCGTTTTCTCAGTTGAGTTTGCTCCTTCCCAAATACGTCTAGGTTTGTATCGATTTAACAAACACTAATTAACACTCTGAGGTACCTGATGAGGAATGTGCTCCTATTGCTCCACAGATCACGTTCAATGATCTAACATTATGCAATACTGCCTTGAAGCCTGGCTAAAGTACAGTTACCTTTCATCCTGTGAGTTTTTCATTCCTGGTCTACTCGTGTGCCTATGAATTCTGAGGGCTCCTCCTGAGGCTTGGTGATCCTGGTGGCCTCTTCTCATGTCAAGTAGGAACTGGAGACTAGGGAATCTCTGATTAGTTTTTCCAACCCTGTCACCCCTGGGCTTTTGGAGATCTCTTGACATACAAGATCACTAAATGATCAGAGGCAGTGTACTACTCTGAACTTTGAATGCATGAATAACGTATTCCGCTTAGGAAGGGTGAACTCTCACAGTTTCTGAATCACTTCCCAAATCCCCAAGTACAGAAGTATGGGTAGAGCTCAGGCTAAACACTAGCATGAGCTCTGCCTGCAATGGTGGTGAGAAAACCCCATTGACCACTTACATATAGAACAAGAAGAAGATGTTTGTTATGGAAGCAAGAATGGCTAACCCCATAGAGAGCCGAGGGCTGCAGAAAATGTTCTTCTTTCTAGGTTGATGTAGAAATGTCTTTTTGACCTATATCAGGTACTGTAGCAGTAGACAGGAGGTCAGAGCATAGATAGGAGGAGGGTGGAGTCAGACAGAGAGATGCAATTCAGCCACTAAAGATTCAACATGTAAGGTAACACAAGTGAGCCCTGGGCTATGTGGCAGGACAGATGAGTGGAAATGCGATGAATTAGGATGAAAGAGCTAGCTAGCAATCTGCCTGAACCATAGACCAAACAGTATGAAACTAACATAAGTGTCTGTGTGTTTCTTTGGGACCTTGGGATTGCTGGTTCAGATAAGCAGTGGCAGTAGGTGTGAACCATGGAGCTAGGTCGGCCAGAAACTTACTACTACACTAAGCATGTTTGGATGTGAAATGTTTCCCATAGCCTCAGGCATGTGAACACTTGGCCTCCAGTTGGTGGTTCTATTTGGAGAGGCTTATAATGGCTGTTCTTGGTTGTTAACCTGACCACTGGCATCTGGAATTAACTAGAACTCACATAAACAGCCTCATCAGAAGATGTACTCTCACCCCACACCCACAATAACTGCCTCTTGAGCCTTGGACTGAGGAGATTCATCATACATTGTCTGCTAAACACGCAGTGACTTTCTCTGAGTGAGATCAGGCAAGACAATGTTGATGACCCTCGGTTGCCTCTAGACCTGTAACCAGGTTAAGGCTAAGCAGACTCCTAGAAGGGAGAAAGAAAGTGCAGTCCATGAGGAGATACACCACACTACGAAAGAGTTTAGTGAGTTTACTAATTCTTTCAAGCAGGAGTCTGAAAAAATATATGTGGAAATAGATTGTAAGAGTGTGAGATAATGGTAGAATAAACATGAGTTTATTGATATTGGCCCTCTGAGTGGAAATTCTAGGTTTAATATGAAAGCTCTCACAGTTTTGTTTTGTTTTTTTAAGTGTCAAAAGTCTTCTTGAATAGTTGGCTGAAGCATTTGTCAAAATATAGCCTACTGAAAAGCCGTTGGAGATGCCTGATATCCTGTGGCTTAGTATGGATGAAGGGATTTTAAGGCTCAAGAAAATTGCAACATTAGAGTGGTACTCTGTGAAAAACCTAATCTTCTGCAATGGGAAGGTCTAGAAGGGATATCATCCTCTAATTCTTAAAGAGGCAAAATGGTGAGAGAGACACCAACATATTTGAAGAGTTTTGTTGTCACCTTATTTTCTGGTGCTAGATTTTAGGATTGGAGATGCTGCTGCCCAACTGGATGAATTAAATGCAGTGGGTTTAATTGGGCTCCAAGGTATCAGGGGCCAGGTAGCAGCACAGATTGCTAAAAGAAAGACAATTGTAGTTATTATACTGGGCAGCACAAATAAAGCAATGTCCAAATGGCCTACCAGTGTGGTCAGCACAGGGAAAACTCATTTTATGGGGTCTGACTCATCTGAACCTTTGGTATTGGCTAATCAACTATGGCATTTCCAGGCATGAAATAGGTAAGTCTGCTGCATTTTTGTTTAAGCTTTGTAAGTGGAAAGAAATGTTCAAATAAATGAAAGACAGGCTCCACTGAATCATAGCAAAGGAAATCTCAGCCCAGGAACCTACTTCCAGACATGAGCCAGTTTGTAGTCTCAGAACCCCTTGAATGGAGGGACAGCCAGGTTCCCCTGAAGAAGGCCCTTAATAAAATACCTAAAAGTTCTACTGTTAGCCTGTCCCAGTTCCCACCCCATAGCCTTTTACAAAGGTAACTGCACACTGGGGCAAGGAAGCATCAGACTTTCTGGGGTCTATAGTGTATATTGGAACAAGTTCTGAATTGACACTAATTTCAGGAAATCCCAAGAAATATTGTGGCCCTCCAGGTAAAATAGGCACTTACAGAGATCAGGTGCTTGGTGATTGGTAGTTAATGGGGTTTTGGCTGAAACCTGATTCCCAGTAGACCCAATGAGTCCCTGAACTCATCCTGTGGTTATTTCCCCAGTCCCAGAATATCTTATCCACCATCATGGCATTCCACACAGTATGGCTTTTGACCAAGAAACTCACTTCACAGCCAGAGAAGTGTAACAGTGTGTTCATGATTATGAAATCTACTGGTCTTACCATTTCCTCTACCCTCCAGAAACAACTGGTCTAACAGAAAGATGAAATGACATTTTAAAGACAAAGCTACAGGATCAATTAGGTGATAGAAACCTGAAGAGTCATAATGTAAATATGTGATAATGAAAAATAACTGATATGTAACTCCTGTGAAAGGATTGTTCAGCCCCCAAAGGGGCCATGAGCCACAAGTTGAGAACCATTGGCTTAGGCTCACGGTCATCAGAAGCCCAAAGTGGCCAGAGGGAAGTCTGAGCTTCCAGTTTAATAGAATGTTTGCTCGGACATTATAGCTTTTATCAGCAGCAAAATTAGAATTGTAAAGTAGCAAAAAGTATAATTTTATGGTTGGAGGTCAGAAAGGGTGGAAGCATTAGGAGGTTGAGAGCTACTTAGGCCAATAGGCTAAAAAAAGGAATTATCAGTGTCAGGATGGCTGATAGATCCAGAAAACCATGGGGAAACTGGATTGATTCTCCAGAATGGAGCTAAGAAAGATTATGTCTGGAGTGTGGAAGATCTTTTAAGGTGTCTCTTAGTGTTACCATGTCCTGTGACTAAAGTCAATGGGAAAACCACAAAAGCCTAATTCAAGGCAGAATGACAAGAGTCACAGACCATTGAATAATGAAGATATGGATCATGCTCCAGGAAAAAGCCAAGACCTGCTGAGAGTGGACAAAACACAGGATAGATAGTAGAAAAAGGTAGTTATAAATACCAGCTAAGGCATGTGTTTCTAAGTTGTAGAAACAAGAAGTATAGCTGACATTTATTGTATTTTGTTAAGAATATACATTTGTTTTCTTTCATTTATTTTTTTATCATGTAACATAACATCAATTAAGAGGACATACTAGAAGTCTCTTAAGGGACGTTGTCACCTATTCAAAATTTATAATGCAGTTCTGGGAGAAATAGTTATATTGTGTTAGGTGAAATTGTGGTCCAGTTATTGCCTTAATTTGGAATTTAAGAATGACATAAGGAGGTATGATCGTGTGTCAAGTTGACAAGGCATGGACTGGTGATGGCTGTTCTTGGTTGTCAACTTGACTACATCTAGAATTAACTAAAACCCAAATGGCTGGGCACACCTGTGAGGGATTTTTTTTTTCTTAATTAAATCATTAGAAGTGAGAATATCTACTTCTAATCTGTATCTTTGAGGTGAAAAGATAAACCTTTAATCCACATCTTTTGAGGTGGGAAGATAGATCCACCTTCTGCTGGAAGCCCATATAGAAAACAGTTTTCTTTTCCTGCTTGCTCTCACCCTCTCCAGCAAGTCTATTCCTTCACTGGCATTAGAGCCTACTTCTTTGGGATTCTCTTGTATACTGAAGACCAGCTGAGACATGCACCCTCATGAACTGAACAACTCCTGGGTTCTTAGTCCTGCATTCAAAGTCAGCCATTGTTGGAGAAACTGGACCACAGCCTGTAAGCCATTATAATAAATTTCCTTTCTATATACACACAGAGAGATTCATTCTATAAGCTCTGTTCCTCTAGTGAACCCTGACAAATACAGGCCAAAAGAGCTGTATTCTTCCTGGGAAGGTATATCATCAGGATGTACTTTGAGACTCACAAGGCTCACTTATGTCCAATGTGCTCTCTCTGCCTAGTTACTTGTGGGAGAGGATGTAAGCTCTCAGTTTCCTGCTTCTGTTTCCATGCCTGCCATTTGCTACCACATCTTCCTTGATAGACTCTTAACACACCGGAACTGTAAGCTGAATCAATTCTTCTGTAAGTTGCCTTGGTCATGGTGTTTTATTCCAGCAAAAGAAAAACTAATATACCAAATGTCCCCCTAGGCAGGTGCCCCGGAAGCAGAGACAGCCAGCACAGTTTACGGCCAGCCTCTGGGCCTCTAGCCCATCTCTTTTGACCACTGGTGGCGTAAGAGCCAGTAGAAGTGACTTTGGAAGTCTTTTTCATTAAGACGGCAGAGAATTTTCTGTACAGTAGAAGTTGGCCCAGCCCAGAATTCTTAGCAGGCCCAGCACTGGAGAGCATCAGGGAAGTTTTCTAGAGAGAGAGAGCTGAGGATTATGCTGCATAATTTCATGTCAACTTGATATAAGTTACAGTCATTTGAGAGGAGGGAACGCGATTGAGAAAATGCCCCAATGGCATCAGGTTTCAAGCAAACTTGTAAGGCATTTTCTTAATTAATGATTAGTGTGAGAGCTCCCAGCCCATTGTGGTACCATCCCTAGGCTGATAGTTCTGGGTTCTATATAGAAAGCAAACTGAGCAAGCCAATAAGCAGCATTCTTCCATGGCCCCTACATCAGCTCCTGCTTCCAGATTCTTGCCCTGTTTGAGTTCGTGTCCTGACTTCTAACCCCAACCCTAACCCTAACCCTAACCCTAACCCTAACCCTAACCCTATGATGAGCAGTAATATGGTAGGGTGAGCCAAATAAACCCTTTCCTCCCCAACTTGCTTTTGACATGGTGTTTCGTTGCAGCAATAGAAATGCTAACTAAGGACTAAAGGGGTGCGGGTAGAGATAGGACCCAGGAGTAAAAGCCAAGACCCAGAGTGTGCAGCTAGAATTGAAATAAACCAAAAAGCCAAGCGGAGCCTCATGATAGCAGGTGGAAGGCAGGTAGCTCAGGTGCCCTGAGAAATCTTCAGCTCATTCCTGGACATGAATATTGGGCTTACTTCAGCCTCTGCTTCCTACAACACTAAGAATATTGAACACATGGCACATGTATGGGGGGCTAAGGATGAAGTGTTTTTAGAGGTTGGCTTTTGGAAGTAGAAATGCTGGTCCCCAAACAGTAGTGAAGGATATTGTCATAACTTCCCTTTCAGAAAATTCCTTCAACCTCTGCCCAGTCTAATGCCTCCCAGTTTGGGGTAAGAAATGAAACTTTGTCATTCCTCAGAGTTTTTTGTTTGTTTTAGGATGAACGAGATCAGATGCTACACATCAAGTTTGTGTGGGTTCCCTTCTGTATGTAAAAGTCCATGTATCTTTTGGGTCTGACTTCTGTATGAGAACATTTTACTGTGTCTTTCTGTTTACCTTAGGAATTTTTCTTCAACTTTCTGCCAAATTTACTGCTTTTCCTACTTAGACTTTTGTTTTTTGTATCACAACTGAAAAAGGCTCTCACTACATAAGCAAATTCATTGTGCCTTCTTTCAAAATACGTTTTATATTGCTTTAATTTATATTATTAATCCACTTAGAATTTGTTTCTGCCTAAAACACAAAATTAAAAAAAATAGATAAGATTCTTTTCCCAACAAAACATAATTTTCTGAACAATTTTTTTTTCCTATTGATGTAAAAGCTCATCTTTGGATGAGAATTTTGGCACATGCCTTTAATCCTTGCACTCAGAAGGCAGAAACAGGCAGATATCTGTGAGTTACAGACCAGCCTGGTCTACAGACTGAGTTCCAGGGTAGCTTGAACTATATAGTGAGATTCTGTCTCCAAAATTAACTAATTAATAATAGTGATAATAGTAACCCAGCTTCATCACACTCAAATTTCATATGTACTTGTGCATGCTTCTGTGCCACATGCCATTTTGATGTGTTAGGGAACAAGATGCTTGACACAAAAGCTGCCAGCCCTCCCCTATATTCTGGAATAATTTATACAGTGTTGATATCATCAACTGCATGAAGATTTTAAATAATATAACTGCATTTCTACCTGCTTGGTACTTCACAGATGGACCAGGATTACTGTAGATCTGATCAATTTCCCAGAGTCTGCTGTCCAGAAAGTTGTATCTTTACTGAATAGAAGCGGTTTTCAATTTTTAAGAAATGTCCACACATATTCTTTGAACCCACATGATTTCCCTCTTAGTATATTTCCTCTTTTATAATCAATTTCATTACCTTTGCTTTTTTCTTTCCTTTTCAGCTCCTTTAGTCTTTTTTCTCCACTTCTAAACTAGACACCACATTATCCATCAGTTTTACTAGCTTTTCACATCTCACCTATTAATTTCTGCTCTCTATAATTTCCTCCCTTATGCCATCTTCCTGTTGTTCTCATGAGTCTGCAACATGAATCCTTCTCCCACTTGATTCTGGCTTTTCTTCTGCAGAAGCATGGCTACTAGGCTGGCCAGGCAGTCTTGTAACCCTCTGAAGCACTGTCTTAAATCAGTGCTAGTAGGGTCCCAGGGAAACAGAAGGGATCTGCTGAGAGGGATGGTTTGTGTCTTTTGTTGAAAAAAAGAAAAGGCAAATTCCTTGCCTCCACCCCCAGCCCACATTTCTGTCCCAAGCCCAGTAGGTAAAGAGTATGAGGTCTTGGGTCTGATGCTGGAGAAGAAATGAGGACAGGCTCAGAAGAGCTGGATACAGGGCGCTGGAGGTCTGCCTCGGAGCCACTGGTCCAGTGCCAAAGAACGCCCACGGCCAACTTCACTGTGTTGGGGGTTGGCAGGCACTGGAATGGCACAGTCTCCTTGCCTGTCAGCTGGAAGCTTCTGTCTAGGAACTGGACAGCAGTGGTTAGCTCCCTTTTGCACATCTGCAGCTGTTCTCTGTCCTGTCTCCTCACCCAAGAGCCAGGAATGGATGGAGCATGCTGCAGGGTGAGTGCTCACCTTCATCTGGTAAGAGGATTGACAACCCCAGCTCTAGGGAGGGGCTCTGAGGGGCCTTACCCCCACCAGGTGTGATGGGGACAGGTCACGGGGGTGGGTGACTGTGGGGCCAGTGCCAATGTCCATTTCCTGAACCACTGCCAACAGCCCTGTTTCTTTTTCCCTGTTTCTAAAACCCACCCAGTAACACCCAACCCCCTTCTGCCTCCTAGCTGAATAAGGAAGGCTCTTCCATACAGCCCAGGCTTGGAGAGCTACCGTGTGCTTGCTCTGTGGTCTCTTTTCTGCCTCTATTTCTTGATGCCTTCTGTCCTACACTATGTACCTGGAGTGAATTTCTATCCAGAGGTGCAAGTAGGCTGTGTACTTCTCTTCTAGATTTTTCTCTGTCTTCTCTACCACCCTAGCAACTTTGTATCCTGTTTCTAGTAAGGTAAGGACAGCTGAGTGATCTCCACTTTTGTGAACTTGTGGTCTTCTCCAGCACAGCCTCCCTGACTCACCTCACTCCCCAAAGTAAGGGCTGTAGGGGGGTTGGAGTATTGCTCCCTGATTTCTCCCGGGCACTTTTCTGTGTCAGCTGGGTTCCTGGAATATGTCTTGCTTCCTTGTTAGCTGCTGGCAGGGTGGCATGCCAGATGTCACTGGTAGTTCTTAGCCATTTAGCCTATCTGTAGTTAATCATTTGATAGAAACATTTTGGGGCCTTTTCTCACAATGCAAATGATGTGCTTTGATCAATTTTACTTCCCATTTCCTTCCTTCCAGTTCCTCTCCTAACTAGAATCACTACAAAAAGTAAAAAGAAGGTTTTGAGATTCCTGAGAATGGAGTTAGCTATGTCAGCTGCCCCTGGTAGAATTGAAAGGAAATGACCATTGATACTAGAGGGGGGAGGGCTTACCTAGTAAGAGAATTCACTAAGAGCTTCCATTAGGGAGTGGGACTTCCTCATATCTGAAACCCCACCTGCTCACAAACTACAAGTATGGACTACCAGGGAGCAGTTACATGTGTGTGCATATGTGTATGCATGTGTGCCTGTGTGTATGGGCTCATGTACACATGTAAATGGGAGGATACTCATACAAGAGCATTAGAATAATTGTAATGCCAGCACATGCAATGGCTGCCTGTCTCTGTGGGTGTACAGGCTCATGCAATGGCTGCCTGTCTCATTAGAGCCACCAACAGACTGTGAAACATGAAAAAGCAGAACGGAGCACTGAGATATTCTAGCAGACACTGCATTGAGCTGCCTTTCCAAATCAGTACCAACCTACAAATGGCTTCAAATCTGTTTTTCAAAGATTGCATCCTCAGCATACAGTTCAAACTGTATTAAGCAACTCCTTAAATAAGGTTTTATACATGAAAGTTTACCTTATAAATATTTTGCTAGTAACATACAATGAAATATCCATTCACAAACCATAGCTGACAGAAGCCACCAATGTGCTGGATATGACCAGTCCTGACTGTCTAGAGGAGTTGATTTGGATGAAGGCCCTGGTGCTGGAGTAAAGTGTGCTTCCAAAATGCCCCAAACAGCAATGACCTTCTAGGCTACAGACTTTCTAGACTTTACAATAAGGCTAACATCCTTAAATACATAACATGCTCACTCTGTGCAGATTTTCTGAAATAAGCCCAGCTTGACTCTGTGGAAAGGAAGCAGACAGACCCTCAGTGAGATCCAGGCAGCTATTCCAGGAAAGAGGAGCCTAAGCATGAAGGACAGAAGAAGGACAAATCCTTGAGAACCACACCCAAACCCTCAGCTCTCCCAGATGCTACAAAACCCAGGTCAGTTGCCATGGGATGTTTCCTTTATGATATCTCTCTCCTGGCATTCAAGTCTATCCTTAATACCTTCATATCCGGCACCACTGCTGTGTGTTTTCAGTGTGGAAAGGTCACTACCACAGTACATCACATGAGGAATCTAGGTCTCTTATGCACAGGCCTGAAGAAGACTCAGCACAAGGAGCAGCTGTGTGTACTCAGTAACCAGCACCAGAAAATGCCATGCTAGGAATAAACCACCCAGCAGAGGAATAGCACGAACCCCTGAAGGACCTGAGCTCAGGTGCCAAGCACCCTACGATGTGTCGTTTTAGTAATTTAAATATCTACAGCATGGCCCAGAAAAATGTTGTATGGTCTTCTATTCATAGTATAAGACGGTAGAACAAGACCTTGCCACTGTAGCCCTTAACTCTTGCATGTCTAAGACCACTATCTAGGTCCCTCAGTTTATGCAATATACACTATTTATGTGATGATATGAGGCATCACACTCATCCTCGGCAGGCCCCACCCCAGGGTGAGTATGAAGCAGGCAACCCTTGCTAGGGGAAGAAAAGGAGCACACACACACAGAGTCTCCAGGTAGCTCGCCTCTTCAGGTATGAACCAAGCACTGCCTGACTCTTACAGCCATTGCCTTGATGGAGGACCCTTCATCTAAAGTCTGTCTTCCACTCCCACAGAGTTCTCCTGTCCCTTTCTGAAGGCATTGTCCTTCGTGAAGAGGAGTTAAAGAGACACAGGTAGACAAAGAAAGCAAAAGCAGGCTCCTTGACACGCTCACAATTTGTGCCCAGAAGACACTGTACACTGCACATAGAATTGTTGGAAAGCAAGAGGGTCAGCATCTAAACAGAACCAACTTGAGGAAAAAGAGGACTTAAGAGCTCTATGGTGTAAGGATTCCTGGCATTCCACCTAGCTGAGCCAACTTGGCTAGGTGGGATGCACCTTGTACGGAGGCAAGCCCCTGGGCATGGGCGCATAAACCCTGCGGCATTGTGTACAGAAGCACCTCCCTGAACCCATGATGCAGCATATTCGTGCACGCCCCTTCCCTTAAAAGAGACTGCGCGCGCATGCTCCGGTCCTTCTCTCTTTCCCCTGACTTCTGTCCTGCTCCTCTGCTTCTGCACCCACCTGGGAATTCTCTCTTAAATAAACACTTGTGTGTGGCCTTGATAGTGTATATTTGCTTTCACGCGAGAAACTAACATATGGAAACACCCAAGCCAGTCTCCATCCATTCAGCAGTCTTCCAAACTTAGGCCTCTCTCACCCCAAAGGGCTAAAGCTATCTCTTTGCCTTTCTCTGCAGCCTGGTTTTATGTCTTTCCCAGTTATTCAATATTTTGTTTATGCCAGAAAACAAACTCAGCCACCCCCTACACAACAGCCAGTATCCCTGTTACATCTGTGTTCTAGGTATATCTACCCACAGGGCCTGTCCTCAGCTGGAGCACAGAAAGTGGCCTGGTGCAAGCCTAGGACACTTCTCTACAGACCTTTGATCCAGAAATAGTCTCAATCAGGGTCATCTCACTCTGAACATGCTTCTACCCTGATTGAAGGTTCTCTTCTCGAATGCAGAGGGCACATCTACTCTGAGCTATGTAAGCAGGCCCACAGCAACTTGCTTAGAAATCAGGGCCATGGCCTCTCAGTGGAGTGTCTTTTGTGGAACTGTATATATACTCCACTTGGTTCCTCCTGTTGAAAGCATTACCTTTCAGGCAAAGGATGTATTACAGAAATTCTATTTATCATATAATGAAAATCTAGAGCCAGATATTAAGGGAAAGCTGGAATATCAGAGAGAGGAAACAAAGCACAGTCAATTCTCACCCAGTCAACTTCTCAGGCCCAACAGGGTAAATGCTATATCTTCAAGAGCCCTCAGCCTTGTTGGTCGCTTCTATAGAATGCATGAATCTCTGCCTCCTCCTGCCTTAAATATCTTCCCTGCCCAATTGTTTCACTTCCAGGTTCAATTATGTATTATAATCTTAGAGTTATAATTAAAGGTCTGAGCTACTACTGCTTGGCTTTCAGGCCCTAAACTACTAGAAATCCAGAAAGATTTCTGTCTCCTGAATGATGAGGTTAAAAGCATAAGTCACCACTCTCTGACCTTCATGGCTTGACTGAGGGTGATTCTCTGATATTCCAGGCTGATTTTATTAAATATACAATATATAGCCACAGGGGTGATTCCTAGATGCTTAGGGAATATTCATTCAGTTCATGCCTTCTCATTCGAAGGGCTAGAATCAACTCATCAAATGCAGCTGGCAAAGGTGCTTCTTGACCATGGCCACTGAAGTCAGGTAGCACAGTATATGTGAACAAGATAATGTCTGGGGAAATTGATGGACAGAAATTAATGAATGAGGAGTCAGCAAAGGAGTAAATAGATACAGGATCTGATTACCCCAGTTCCTTTTTTTTTTTTTTTTTTTTTTTTAAGCACAACCTGGGTGGTACATGTAGTAACAAGTCCAACCACAGGCCTGGTCATATCTCCCTGATTGCTTTCTAAAAGCCCAGTTACCTCAGCTGGGCTGTGGCTCAGAATTTCTAGATAACTAGGTAACAATTTTCTTATAACTACCCAGCCATTTGCTATAAACTTATTACTATAATAATTTAAAAATAAAAACAGATCAATTGAATAAAAAATGAACCACTAAGAGCCTCCACATTTTCGCTGAAATCCCTTGATAAGTGTGTCTTGGACTGCAGTGGATTCACAGACAGGCAACGCTCCCATACAAGGACAGAACCATCTCCCTTCTCTTTAGGACTGACTGAAATGGGACCTCATGGTAAGGAACCACAGGGCGGGCATGTTTGGTGATTGCAGTTACTATGGTGTCAGTGAGCAGCTCTAGTCCCTGTAGCAGAGAGGACACAGAGAGAGGCTCAATCAAGGTAAGAAAAGAAGATCTGAAACAAGAAAGTACTCAGGGAATGCCTCTCATGAGCCAAGCCAGCTGGGAGCTGAGGCAGGGGTCCACATGCCTGGGATAGTGTCCCTTAAAATGGTGCTTGGCCAAAAAAAAAAAAAAGCCGAGGCTAATGACTGGGAGCAGCACTTAGTGAGGGGGGCTGAGGCAGGGCTTGAAAGGCAGCCTGGCACAAGTGGCCCTAGTGTGGGCACAGCTGCAAGACACAAGAACAGCCAGGGCTCGACAAAGGGTCTGCTGATTTAAAAGATTGAATCCATGACAGCTTAATAACGCCAAGGGCACTGTGACACCAGAGAAAGATGTGGTTCACATATGCCAGATTGAAAACCTGTCACTCATTGGCTGGACAAAAGGGAAAGCAAGATCATATTGCTCTGAAGAGTGGCAGCATCATTTAAAGGTCGCCATTAATAAGATGCTGGGAGAGCAGCCATAGGGGGACCTGCCCTGCAGACCAATTGGGCCAGCTCAGCTGATGCCTGTCCCCTGCTTCTGCCTCTGGTATTTTCCACATTTTTGCTGCTAAAGGGCAAAAGAGCTGCTGTGGTGAAGACTGGGCTTGCTTCCAAGCCCAACCGTTGTAACTTACCCATGACATACCTGCTCACTGCCCTCTGGAAGAGGGACAGATAGGTATAGGCCTTGTTACAGTATTTTAAAATTAGCACAGTATCTCCAGCCAAAGACTCAGTACCCCAGACACATTGCAGTATCAGGTAAGTGGCAGTTACTGACTCCATGGGTCCAGGAGTACACTAAGGACACCAACCTTGGGAGTACACCAGAGCACCTGCCCCCCCCAGTAGCCATAGGCAAGTGAAAATATTATCAAGGTGTTAATGGCAGTCAAGGCATCCCCACCCTTGAGCTTACCAGGATCCTGAAAACTGTAGAACTGAATGGCATTCTCCACTGAAAGCAGGAGTGCCCAGGGGTGTGAAAACTGAGCACCCACAGACAGCAGGGCCAGTGCTGGGGGGGGGGTTGCTCCTAGTCAGAACTGACTGGCAGAGCAGTCTATGCTCCTGTGGCTCTCTCTTTCACTCCGGTAATTTTTGTTCCTCTGTGATTTAAGGAGGTCATGCCTGACTTTTTTAAATAACTGTAAACTATAGGTGGTTCTTGGTGCTCAGGGCTGAGTACAACCCTATGGTGATGAAAAGATCCAGGGTGTGCACCTGGTAGTCTTTGCCTTTCTTGATCATGTCTGGACTTGCGAGTCTGTGCCATGGTGACTGCCGGAATCCTTGCTGTCTCTCCTACACAGTGTCCTCTCCTCCTGCCCAAAACTGCCTGCAGCCCACAGATTCCATCTCAGGAAACACCAGTGTAGACTTCAGTGTACAAGACCTGAGACCATATCCACATCTCAGAGATACTCACAAAAAAGTCAGTTGATAATGTGATAGGGCTTTCTGATAGATCAGAAACACGTTCTTAACCTCAGCAGCACATATAGAGCCAAACACAAAGCATCCTAGGAACACTGTTCTTGGGGCAGGCTCTGGGCCTATAATCCATAGCTCTTGAGAGGCCCACTTCACTTCTTTCTAGCTTTGTTTCATGAAAGGACAAGGGTGCTGCCTTCCCCTAACCATCCACTGAAAAGAGAGGCACAAGCCTCTGCAAATCACAACTCCTTTTCCTGAAAACCTCACTCTCTCTGGATACATATGCCTAAAGGGCCTTTTCTGGGTATGCAAGAGAGAAGGCCAAAAGTATGGTCAGGAGAAGGCCCAGGAAGAGCTTCTATGTCCAAACATGCCTCTTTGGAAAGGAGACCAGCCCTCACCTCAAGGTGACTTTTCTCCAGCTAGGACTTGATGCAGAAGAACTCATATTGCCCCCACAGCACCCACATACTAGCCAATGAAGGGAGGCTTAGAGTCACCCAGTATTGACTCTTTTGGGGTACTGATCATGACAGAAAGTACTCAGCTTGCATCTGGGCCTACTTCTTGGGACTGTCACATCGGTTCTCCACCACGCTCTTTCCAAATGAATCCTGCTCTCCTTAAGCTCCACAGTGATGCAGAGGCCAGCACAAACAGACAATGAGCAATGGCTTGGCACAGGACTCCACTATGCCAACATGGCTATTTGGCCACCA
This sequence comes from Sigmodon hispidus, assembly GCA_004025045.1. Classification (NCBI taxonomy): domain Eukaryota; kingdom Metazoa; phylum Chordata; class Mammalia; order Rodentia; family Cricetidae; genus Sigmodon; species Sigmodon hispidus. Next base: position 178,693 of record PVIH01001603.1, read on the forward strand.
GGATATCATGCTAGCAGCATTGCATGACATGCACAGTTGTGGTACTTAAGCGGTTACACACGACACGACATTGAGATCTGTGCAGAGGCCACCGTCTTGTGGGTTGCATGAGCACAGGGTTCACCAGCCTCTTCCTGACCCCCTAAGCTCAGCTGGTACCAACATCAGAACCATGTCTGGTATCAGAGAGGAGGGTACGACAGTAACTGTGTGCTGCTGCAGAGAATGAAAGTTCAGAGCCTTTCTGGATTAAGGTTGGAAGAAATGACAGAATGAAATTTACTTAAGCACATGGTTCCTTCTTTCTGGGGTCTTGACGGAGCAGCAGCTCTGAGTCACTGAGTAGATCCCAGCTATCTACTAGAGTAAGTGAGTCTAAAATGCTGCTCTACATCCTAAACATAGTAGTGAACATACAGCAATAAACAAATCTACATAGAAGAAGCCAGACTAGCAGCAGCGGTGCCATCCATGACAAAAAGCCTAGTCAGCTCCGAATAGGCCACTAGAACTTGAGCTGAGATACTTCTCAATGCGGGAGTGGGAGTAAGCTGACATCCCTGGGACCTGCTGTTTTCAGCCTAAGCGTGCCAGATTTCAAGGTAAACTCTCCTGACAGATGCAAGTCTGTCAGACTGCTACATAATAAGACACTATGCCCTTAACAACAGATAGTTCTCAGAGTCGTGTAGGCTGCAGTCAGAATGCAGAATGGCAGGTGTCTGCTGAGGCCCGCTTCTGGGTTCACAGGTCAGAACTTTGCAGCATGCAGAGTGGCTCAGCTTTCACCTGGGCACTCTCAGGCAGGATTTGGAGCACGTGGATGGTAACAGAATCCTGAACTGGTATGAGAAGGTGGGGTGATGTTTTTGTTCCCATGGTTCATGTTGTTTACAAACACCCACACATGCACAACATACACATACAATCATGGTCATCTCAATAACCTGTGTCTTATACTCTGTGCAGCATCATGTTGACCCTCCAAGGGGTGTCTACTCTTCTATCCAAAGCTCTCTCATCTTCTCCCATGGTTTCTGCCTCATTATTTGTGAAGGTGCTCCTACAGCTCTCTGGTAATGTCACCTACTTGCCTATGCAGGGATAGACAAGAGACAGCTTCAGTCAGCACCACCCAAATGAAAGAAAGGTGCCACTGTTCCACTACTGACAGAGTCAATGGAAGTTCCTAGGAGCCCTCAGGTGGGATCTTACTGCCTGCTGACTCTGCTTCTGTCTTATGCTTACAGCACAGACTGACCCTTTCTCTTTAAACATTACCTTTGCTCTGGTTAAATGTGTACAAAGAGAACCAGCTGTCCTTTGCCCCCTTCCTTCTCCTAACCACTTACTCCATGACATGTTGGCAGCTACAATCACTGTTTCCACTCAGGGGCCCAAATCTGTGCAAGCTGAAAAGGTCAGGGCTTGCCAAGGGAGCCCCAGCTGCCTGCACAAACCCGCCTGCACAAACAATCCAGAAGGTAGTACCACCACCTCCTGGACTGAGAGTCAGACTGTGAAATTCACTAAACATGGCTGCTTAGCAAAACTGACTTCAGGAACAAACTATGCACCCAAGTTTGTGTTCTGCTGCTGCCAGAGGGCCTGACCCAGGTGACTGTGGTTCTCTGCCATTGGCTCTTTGAGCACAGGAGGATGTAGAGAAGAGATTGTTCACACTCACTGACACCCCAGCCAGCTACTCTATCTTGTGACATCATCCATAGAAATGAAGAAGAGTCAAAGCTGCCCCAATAACCCTGGGATCCTTCAGTTCTTTGGAAGCTCAAAGCCACCTGAAAGTCAGTCTCATTCATTTTCTCATTATTTACTGAGTACAAATAATATTTTGGATGCTGCTCTAGGCCACGTAAGCACCAAAGGTCTGTGACTTTGCAAACAAGCCCACAAAAGAAGGAAGAGCTCACTGATGCAGGTGAAAACATACAGACACATGACCACAACAGAAGGAACAGGACTGGCCAGGAAGAGAGTAACAGGCGGCTTTTGGAGAAGCGGTACTCCTCTGGCACAGCAGAGTCTCAGGATTACATGCTTCTGCTTAGGTCTAATGTGGTTTTCAACCTCCCCATCCAACTCTAGACACTCCTTCCTCCCTTGTGCAGGTCACCTCACCACCCCATTCCAGATGGCCTCAGCTATCACAAGCAGAGTGACTCAAGTCTTGCCAGAAATGGTGACCTACATGTAGGACTTTCCCCATCTTGAGAACTCCAGAGAGCTTACTGTGAGAACCAAGGTAGACTCCTGGAAACCAGCCATTCTTGAGTCTAAACATTGGGTGAGCTACATTACAGAACCACAGTTTTTGCAACCTTACTATGTATTTTGATTTGAATAAGAATCCCCCTCATAGGCTCATATATCCAAAGGCTTGGCCTCTAGTTGGTGGAATTTTGGGGGAAGAATTAGGAGTTGTGGCCTTGTTGGAGAAGGTATGTCACTGGAGTAGAATTCTGTCTCAGTCTTCCAGATGTGAGTGTTCAGCGCTGTCTAGAGCTCCATACCTGCCTGCCACCACACTCCACACCATGATGACCATGAACTAACCCTCTGAAACTGTAGGCAAGCCTCCAATTAAATACTTCATTTCAAAAGTTGCTTTGGTTTCATCACAGCGATGGAACAGTACCTAAGACACTGGAAACTTCTAGAAATGTTTGAACACATCATTGAGACTGTGAACCTGGCAGCAAGACATCACTCTGTGCTTCATGGCTCATATTACACCCCATGTGCAGCAGAAGCTCTTCCTGACTCCCGCTACTGCACCTGCTCAAGGGGACTCATCAGAACACCTGTAACCATTAATCCCTATTCCCTTATTGGCTGGGGCATTGCCTGGAATGTTTCCTTTCTTTTGTGCTGTCAGATTTTACCATTTGTTACTTTATTTTCATTTAGTAAAGAGAACATTGTAAAACTAGGTATCAGCCTGGCCTGGTACATGGGCCTAGTTCAAGGCCAGTCTTTGTTACTTAGTAACACCCTGCCTCAAAACTATAGGTCAAAAGAAGTGGAGGGATCCAGAAGGTGATGGTCCATGCCTTTAATCATAGCATTCAGGAGACAGTGGCAGAAGGATCTCTGTGAGTGTGAGGCCAGCCTGGTCTACAGAGCTAGTTCCACAACAGTCAGGGCTGCAGAGAAACTGTCTGGAAAAACCAAAAACATAAACGAAACAAACAAACAAACAAAAACACTTTGAATGATAAAGAGCCATGGTTTCAGCACATACAAATGTGGTTGTTTGTTTTTGCTCTTTTGGGGGCCAACAACACGGCTCCCAAATAAATCACACACAGAAGCTTATTCTTAATTAGAAATGCCCAGCCTTAGCTATGTTTGTTTCTTGCCAGCTTTCTTAAAATATCTCATCAGTTTTATGCCTCTGGGCTTTTACCTTTCTCGGTTTCTGTGTACCTTTCATTATTTCCCTCTCAGTGGCTGTCTGTGTAGCTGGGTGGCCATCCCTTGCCTCCTACTTCTCGGTCTTTGGTCTTTTTCTCTCAGATCTGTCCTTCCTTTTATTCTTTCCCTGCCCTCCAGCCTCACCTACCCTCCCTCCTGCCCAGCTATTGGCCATTCAGCTCTTTATTGCACCACAGGTGTTTTAGACAGGCAAAGCAACACAGCTTCACAGAGTTAAATAAGTGAAACTAAAGGAATACAACACATCTTTGCATCATTAAACAAACATTCCACAGCATAAACAAACGTAACAAACCTTAAAATAATATTCTACAACATGCAAGATTCTAGGTTCAATCCCTACCACAAAAAAAAACACCCCCCAAAAAAGTTTATCACAAGAAGTAAGTCTGTCAAGGCTTAAAATGCCTTGCCGGTACACCCCAAGCCATTGAGGCAGTGTTTTGTGGTGGGGAATGCTGACCCTAAGGAGGTATTTGGGCAGAGAAAGTATGCACTACAGAAGGCCAAAGAATAAACAGGAAAGACTCAGCCTGTGGTGCACAGCAAGCATCAATCTCCAGGGACAGAGCTAAGACATGGCTCAGGCATACATGGTCATGTAATCTTTTAAGTGTACACTGCAACTAGCATATCACATATTTTGCATAGGTGATGTTGATATGAGCATACCTGCTCAGAAGATGTGAACATGTGCACACAAACTTGTATCTCTGCTGCTGGTGAACACCTCTACAGAAATCAAATGAAGGTCAGTCACTTTAGGTTTCCATGATGACCCTAGGCATGCATCAGTAAAATGATGAATTTTCAAGGAAAAAAACACATCCCCAAATAAACCCAGATCATGTGTTCCCTGAAGAATTTCCTTAGAATATTCACTTTCTGAAACAAAGAGAGAGAGCAGCCCTCATTAGGAGTAAATCTCTCTTCCTGGCCCAAAGACCTCCAGCTGCTTTTCCCATTCATACTAGCTACATAGGGTAGCTCTAGGTGAGGAGGGCTTCTGTGGATTCCTTGTCCTAGCTCCTTGCCCAGGAAGAGTGACCTGAAGAAGTGGAGGAAACAGAAATCCAGATACCAGCTGCACTTTCCTTGGCCAAGATTGAATTGCTGAGCCCTAGATTCCTGCAAGTTAGGATTCCGGAAGCAGAACAGCCAAGGAGCCTGCAGCAGCAGAAGAGAGGCTCCATGACCCCACCCCACCCTTGTCTGCATCCCTGCTGGCACTGCTTCTGCTCTCTGTGCATTTGCTTACTCTGACACACATCTTTCACATCTTTCCCCAGTCATCATAATCCTTTGGCCAGCATCTCCAAGTCCCAGGTAGCTACCCTCCTAGTCTCTGCTTCAGAGAAACTGACATGCCTGGAATCCTCAGTAACATTGCTCCTCAGCAGGAATAAACTAGCAGGCTGAGAGGTAGAGATGATAGGAGACAGTCATTCATTATGCCCTCCCTGAATCCATTTCCCCTATGCCAGAAGACACCTCTTTGTTTCCCTGTCACTCTCCCCAAATGTCTTCCCCAGTAAATGGACCTAACAAAGTGCCCAGAGAAAAGCAGCCAGCAATAAAACTCACAGGCTCCTCTTGAATAAAGACATCACCCAGAAAATGCACTAAATTGGGATTTAATCGCGAGAAATTACTTTCAATTACAAAAAATTACGACAAATTACTTGTTGAATAGACACATTCTTTTACCACCATTAATAATTTTAAATTGCTAATTACATGTAATTGTCAGTAATTTTTGTTCTTTGGTGAGAAGCAAGGTGTTGTATTATGTAGGTCTTGCTTTTCAGGGCCTGGCCCCCACCCAGCCCAGCACCTCCTTGTGTGGCAGAGACCAAGACAGAGAGACCCAGGGAGAGTTGTGGTTCACCTTTCCTGAGACTCAAAGCTAATAAAAACATGATCAAGATGTGCAGCCCCAGTGGTCAACCAACAACTCAGTGCTTGGGGGCGGGCATCCTAACATCTGGCTTTCAGTCACTCAGATTCTACAGATAGCTTCTCCTTTCTTGTCTATGTCTCAAAATTATGCAGTCCAGCCTCCTGACTGTGGCTGATAGCTTCATCAACCACATTTCCTGTGTGGCTGTCACACAGCCAGCTCATTGGTATTTTTCCCACCTACACCCTTCTACCCTGATCCATTTGCCCACTTTATCCTCTCTCTTCAACTATGTTCCCTAATCCAGCTCTCCTTCATCCTACATCCCTCGTGTCTCTCAATGTCTTGTCTACCTAGAAATATTCTCTCTCCTCCAAGAGTGGTTCCACCCCTAGATGGCACTCAGTAAGTCTCCTTTTGCCTGGCTGCCATCCATATTCCATCAGTCTTACTGCTGATGCCCTTATCGATAAAGGTGGCCCTGTAGTTAACTATGAGCTTACAGAGTGTAGCAACCAAGTCTGTTAGGATCTCTGTCAAGGGGCTGAAGAGAGATCTGTTGATGAATCTGAATATGTCCTTGACAATCCTTGACAAGGCGAGAGTCCTCTGACAGGCCATATCTTTGCCCCGTACCCTGAGCATCCCCCGAGATGCTCAATGCTGCACCTAGTCCACAGAAAACACCTGCCAGTGATTTGATGCTTATGTCAGATCTTGACTCTGACATTGTGCTAGGGAAGAATAAGTCAGCTGTGCAACTCTCTGTCTCTCAGGAAGGGAACATCAGGTCACCAATTAGGAAGGGATTTTAGCAGTGCTGAGGTGGCAAAATGAGTGTCAGGCTCTCCAGAATGAGGCAAGGTCTCCACCTAACCAAAGCCTTTACTGGCCAGCTAAGCTACACAGTGACCCTGGCAAGAAGTACCAACCAAAGCATCCCCACCCCAGACTCTGCTGCACAATGCCTTATTCTCTTACAGGCACCAGTATGCACACCTGCATGCCTCATGCCAGGCGTGATTGGTCATTACTCTTAAGACCAAGTGGAGCAAAAGTGACCATGTTTAAAAAGTGGCCCCCAAGTCCTCAGGGTCCTCCCTAAATTAGTTTCTGGACCATATCAGTTGCAATCATATCAAAGAGCTGTAAAGAAGCAAGCATAGGGCTACCAGATGACCACCAAAAACTGTGCCCCCGACTACTTGTACCTGGAGGTTCCCTTGAGTGCCAGCACTCTCAATCAAAAGACCTTATGCTACTCCAAGGGGAAATTCACTGATGTAATCAAGAACAACATGGTGACCACAAGACCAATGTCCTATGGTCATGTCTCATTGCTCAGGACCTCATCAGCCATTAGACTACTCAGAATGTGTGTAATCTAGGAGCCCACCATTCCTAAGCCCAAGTGTGTCTGCTTTGTATCATCCCATGGGCAGTGAGTTTTTAGCATGCTGTACATTAGTGAGCCCAACCTTCCCTGCAATATCCAGCTCCACACCAGGGAAAGAGAGAAACTTCCTGTTCCCACATAACTGAAAAGGACAGGATAGAATAACTTCATCAGCCTCACTTCTGCTTCATGTCTGCTGGATTGTTCTACAGAGGAAAGGCCAAGGGCTTGAACACACGTCAGCACCATCGCCTCCCTCCTCCCTCCTCCCTGGCAAGGCACAGCCACCTCAAACATGTGAGGTAGGAAGAACCTCAAACATCCTGTAAAGATAAGTGTTTCTTCATACCTAGTGTCCATACAAGACAGAGGTGATGTCCACCCTCAAAATCGCTTCCTGGAGAAAGCAAGATCTATATGAAGCCAACATCTTTCCATTACGTTTCTCGTGACCTACTTCTAAAACATTTAGACAATCAAAAGGGGACATGGATCTTCTTCAAGAACATTTCCTATGAAACAAAAAAAGAATGCCAAATTTGCCTGCCATATGAGGTTACTATACAGCACAGGGCAAGATCAAGGTGAAATCCCATCACCAGCATCACCCAGACTCAAAGCTGCTGTCCCCATTACTTTAATTTCCAATAATTCCAATTACTTCATTGCTTCAATACGGTTTAGAAGCACCTGAACCCTAAGCAGAGGGGCAAACACTATCCTAAACAAATGCAAAAAAATACTGAGGTACATGCTTAATAGTCTTTGGGAAATCTGTTACCAAAAGCTAAGAAGCTGGGCAGAGCCTTTTGTATGGAAACAATAATTAATAAAATGCCATTGCATATAATCTGCCTTGTAGAAATAGGCTCAGGCTAGGTCCATGTGCCATGGAATATAGACCCTCAGCTCAGTTTCCACTGACCTTGACTTACAGATTCTGTGCTTTACCTTGCCCCAGTCCAGAACATTGCAGTCAGCGCATCGCATCCCTTGTCATTTGGAACAGAGTCAAGAATAGCTAAAATCCTTTCTGTCTTCTGGCAAGGAAGTTTCTCCACAAAGACTTCTGAACAGATATACATAAAAGCAGAATAAACCTTCCAAGTCTCTGGACCCCCCTAAGAATTTTTTTCTAAAAACAGCAGGACTTATAAAGGAGGGTGAAGGTCACTTGCCCCCACAGAAATCCGGAACTTGTCTTACAGGAAATCTGAGTATCTGCCAGGGGTTGGGCATACTGCATCTAAGAAAAAAAGATTCTTGCCCCTCCTTCAGCTAATAAGTCCTCGGGACCCCAAGAAACCTTCAAGAGCAATGAAATTAGCCTGGGGTCTCAGTGATAGTGTGCTCTGTGAGTGATGGATCTCTGTCTTCACTAGGGATCCTCTCTTCCTTCAATCCTTCCCCTTCTTTTTCCTTATTTCATTTTTAAAACAGTAGGGCAGAAGACAGAAGGTGCCTTCCCAGAACCTTCCGATCCTTTTTCTGCTATTTCAGACCAATTCTCACCCAAGATAATAACCTCAAGCTGTCAACTGGCTGTCAATCTCTTCCTGTCATCTTGAGAGACTGGCTTACCAAAAGTGAGAGGCTTTGTCTCAAATCTGAGATGAAGCCACATCCTTAAGAACATGAAGAAAAAGCTTCCAGTGCTCACTGGGGCAGCTGCCCCAGGAATGGACCTAAGCAGCAGACAGATCTCCCCTTGGATGTTATCCTCATGTGGGAAGTGTGTGAGGCGTGTTCCCAAGGTGGGGAGGCAGCTGCTTTAAGATATCCTGAGTACTGGGAGAGGTAACACAACTCAAGGGCCCCCAGCAGCTGCTGCAAGGCTGGCCTCTACCTGCCCATTCCTAAGACCATACCCCTAGCAGGAAGACAGAGAACAGACCCGGGTCAGACAAAGATGCATTAATGGGACATGTCATACCATAAGCACATGAAGAGAAGCCTGTACTTCAGTCTAACACTGCTATGGAAAGAAAATTAACTCCTGTTAGGATATGAACCAAGCTCTTGCAACAGGCTGGTTGAGGAGAAAACTGGGCCCTGAGACAGTTGTCTGTCTGTGGCTCACATGGTTCCTCTGGCCCAGATCGTGCAGGGTCACTGCTTCCTAGGTCATCATATATCTCAAAGGAACTTAGGACTATGCAGGAAGTCCAGTGAAGCCAGCATGTCTGGGAGAAGCAAGCAGAGAATGACAAACAGCTTAAGCTTGTTTCCCTCTAAAAATGATTGTCCTGGCTGTTTAAGGATTTTGTATTTAAAGAAACCAAAGTCAGATTGCATGTCTGTTAATAACATGGTGAAAACATGCCTTAAATAGGTGCTTCATAATCTATTTTAATATCATTGTATTTCTACTGTAGTTGATACTTAGTGTCCTCAAGTACACTTATACACATGTCTCTGTACACTTGCATGTATACAATAAGTATTACCTGTATGTATAATCAATGATTCATACAGTCAACTTTTACACTTCAAGAGAAATGCTAAATACTAAGAGTCAACAAGAAAGCACAGAGCATATCCACCAGCCAGACAAATGGGATATTCTGTAGGTATTAGGTTAGCTCAGCCTTCCAGGACCCTGTGAGGTAAATGTTGCTGAAATGTTTTCATTTCACAGATGAGAAAAACAGGGACAGACAGTGGTATCTTGCCATTCCTGACCCATAGAAGGAGACAAGGGTTGTCACAATCAGAGCCACATGCAGTGATATTGGTTAGACATACATAAAAGCAGCTCTTCAACTCTGTTTTAATCTCTGGGAGCCCTCAAGGACTTTGATTGACATGATCCTACCCTATCTGTCCATCCCTATGCCACACACACACACAGACACACACAGCTACAGGACAATCCATCCTGAGCCTCTACTGCCATTATCCTCAGTGACAGCTTACGCCTGTGGATGCGTGAAGATGACTGATATAGACTTCTAAGGATAGTGTGCTTAAATACACACCTGCATTGTATGCATTGTCTCCCTACACCAGACAGACACCTAGGAATGTTACTATCAGCAGTGTTCTCAGCATAAGCATGGCCAGAGTGTGCTGGTGTCTAAACTTTCCCAGTAAGAATAAAAACAACAGCCAAGACTCTCCTCTCAAGCTCTCCCAATTCCTTGGGGACTGTGCTTATTTGCTTTCAGGTAAAAATAAGCATTAGTACCTTGTCCTAGCCTTGAGAAATGCTGGTGAATTTAGTCTACCACTGTGAAATGTATGAGAAACTCTTCAGATATCAGGCAGCCACAAAAGGACTTGGGGTGTGTGTTGGGGGGGTGTCCCATGCTGAGAAGGGGAAGAATCATGGTGAACCAGACAACTGAGACACTGAGAGCCACTTCCTAAAGAAAGATGGCAAGAGAAACTGGCAAATGGCCTACAGTCAACATCTTCAAGAAAGTAGAAGAGGTAGCCAGCCCCCTGCCATCCCCTAATACCTACCTGACCCCAACATGGGACAGGTGTAACATCTACCTCTCTATTACCCTGAATCCACTCTGGTAGCAAGGCTACCCCTGGTATGTAGGCCTGCTCCTGTCTAGCCAGAGCACTGGCCAAAACCAGAACTCTCTATTCAGTGTCAGGATTTGGCACCCTGGTTCTGCTTCTACCATCTATGTGTATGACTTCAATGGTCCTGCATCTGCACAGGGGCTCTGCTTTACAAGGACAGGAACCCACTGTGAACCCATCATATACTCCCTTCATTCTGTGAGCTGTAGTCTCTTCCATATGTAATTTGTTGATCTTTTTTTCCCAAAACAAGAAAGGACTTGGATTTTATCAGGTTCTTTTCTACATCTATTGATATGACTGTTGGTTTCTTAGTCTTCTTTCTATGAATGTTGTATGTCCATTTGTATCTGTGGATCCACCAGAGATGATTGCAATTTAGTCATGGTTTTGGGTAAGCTGTTGAATTCAGTCTATATTTGAGACCCCTTCATATCCATAGCATTGGTACCACTGACTTCTATTGTGTGCAGCATTGTGGACTTTAGTCACATGGTTCTCACAGAAGGCATTTGGAAAAAATCTCTACCCTTGAATACAAAAGCTTGGGAAAAGTTCATATCAATTATTCCTAAGTGTTTGGTAAAATTCAACCATGAACCTCTCTAACCCTGAGTTTTTCTCTGATGAGAAATATTTTTTATTAGTAATTCAATTTCCTCATTAGTAATCTGTTCAGATTTTCTATTTCTTCATTTCAATCTCAGTCGACTGTATCTGTGACTTGTTTCCTCTAGGCATTGCAGACTTATGCACAGTCGTCTCTACAAGCACGTTGCATTTCTGTTCCAGGTTTAATGTTTTTCTTTCATTTCTAATTTGAAGGACTTTTTGTAGTTGTTCCTAGTTGTTAGTAGAGCTCAAGTTTTGTCTACTTTGTTAATGTTTTCCCATATTTATCTTTCCTGTTGTTTTTCTAGCTCATTCTGCTCTGATTATCATTAACTCTTATGGCTAACTTTTCATCTGCTGATGCTTGCTTACTGGGATGTTCTCTCTTATTAGGATTTTCACCATTGTGAAAGTTTTGTGTGATATTTCCACTCCTTAAAGTAGAATGCTAAAGTCTTCTCTCATTGTACTGTAGTCTGTTTCTCCCTTTAAGCTTATTGGCACCTCCTCTCTATATTTTCATGCCTCATTGCTTGGTACATGAACAACTGCACTTGTATCTTCTTGAGGAATTGAATCCTTTCTCATTATATAATAACTTCTTTTGTCATCTGTGACAGCTTTGCCTTAAAATCTATTTTATCTGATGGGAGTATTGTATTCCTACTCTCTTTTGGTGTTTCCAATTGCTTGGATTCTTTTCCAAACTCCTTCATTTTCAGTCTACATATAAATTTACAGGCAAAATCAGCCTCTTACAAGAAGCATTATAACTGAAGGCTTTTCTCTGTCCTACCCCATCCCACAGCCATTTATAAAATTTACTCAGAGGCTTATATTAATTATGTTTGGCTGATGGCTCAAGCCTATTACTAGCTAGCTCTTACATTTAAATTAACCAGTTTCTATTAATCTATAATTGCCACGTGGTCTGTGGATTACCGGTTCAATGGCATCTTGTTCCTTGGGTGGCTGATGCCTGCCCTGACTCTGTCCTTCTTCTCTCTCCTCAGTTTAAATATATGGCCTAATCTAATTATGACTTGCCATTGGCCAACACAGCGTTATTTATAAACTAATGACAGCAACACATATTTATAGCACACAGAAATAACATCCCACAGTAAAGCATATAGTTGGGTTTTTGTTTTGCATTTTTTTTTTGAGAAGGAGATATTTAATCCCTTGAAGTGCTCTATGCCTGGGGAATCTGATCTATGCAAATCAAAAGTACCTATTATAGGTAAAGAATTACAACTATCATCATTAACTTGTTTTGTAATATTTGTTCCTTTCTTTTTCTTCTGCTATCTTCGTTGGTGATTAGCTACTTTTTCTCATCAAATGATTTTATTTCTTTTATCATTTGTATTATCTACTATCAGTTTTTGCTTTGTGATTATATGACTCATAGAACATAATTATAATAGGCTATTTTGTGCTGATAACAACCTAATCTTGATCACATAGGAAAACTCCATATTATTATTCTTCCAACACAATTCAATTTTTGATATAATAATTCATCTTGTGTATTTTTCACAAATTACTGTAACTGTTATTTTAATACTTTTGTCTTTTCATCTTTAAAATAAATATATAAGCTACATACTCATCACCACTATACTATTATATTATTAATTTCATTATTTCATTTTACCAGTGAATTTTACACTTATGTGTTTTTATGCTATTAATATCCCTTTTCAGTTTCAAGCAACCCCTCAGCTTTTACTTGTATAAGAAGTCTTTATCATTTATCTTTGAAATACTTTATCACATTCTTGGATGCCAGAGATCTGTGTTTTGTTGTTGTTGTTTAGTCTTTTAGCATATAAAAAATTCTTCCTCACTGTCTAAGGATCAGTATGTTCTTCTAAGAATTCCCCTCTTGCCTCACTAGACCTCTGTCCTGTGTAATTTGCTTTCCTCTTATGTCCTTTAAGAGTCCTACAGCTTTGATTTTTAGAACTTGGTTACATGCTCTAGTATAACCCAGTTTAGAATGAATTTCAGTAGAAGATCCTGACCTTTATATAATTGAACATGTAAATGTTTCCCCAGATTTGGATTTTTTTCATCTACTATTTCTTTACATAAACTTTCAACCTCTTTGATTCTCTCCTCCTCCTCCTCCTCCTCCTCCTCCTTTTTCTTCCTTTATTTGGATGCTGTCTAATAAGTCATTCATCCATCTTTCTTCTCTTACTGCAAATAATCTGTATTCAAGTTCATAGATTCTTCTGATCCATCAGTTCTGCTACTAATGATATCAATTCATTCATTATATTTTTCTTGCTTTATTTAATTTTTATTAATTACATTTGTTTTTGACAAATTCCATGTGTGTATATAACTGAATCTGCTTATTCTGAGTTCTGACTGTGTTGGCTCATCAGTTCCCACTGGATGGTTCTAAACCCTTGGTCACACAGACAGCACTGGATAAGACATCATCTGAGATTGTTTAAAAAAAATCATTGGTTTTTTATTTTTATTTTTGTTTTTCAAAGTTTCAATCATTTTAAACTTAATTATACTTTTTTGCTTTGCCATTTGAATAGTACACATTTATTTAATCATTGTTCAGGCAACATATGGTTTTTATTATAAAAATATTTTGCCCATATTCATCCTACTCCCCCTGCCTCCCCTTCTCCCAGCCCTCCCCAGCCTCTCCCCACCCCACCACTCCATTCATTCCCCAGAGAGGGCAAGAAATCCCAAGGTGAGTCAATTCAGTCTGGCATATTCAGTTGAGGTAGGATTGAGTTCCTCCCCTCAGTATCAAGGCTGAGAAAGGTGTTCTCCTGCAGAAAATGGGCTCTGAGATGTCAGTTCATGTACCAGGAATAAACTCTAATCCTTCTGCAAGAGGCTCCAGAAGCTGCCCACACATTTTGACTGTCATCTCCATTTGGAGGGTTTAATATCCTTTCTGTGAAAATTCCTCAGCTATCATTTCAGAGTCAGTGAGCTCCCAATAGCTCAGGTCAGCCATCTCTGTAGGTCTGCTCTTCATGATCCTGATCCCTTTGCTCATACACTCATCTCTTCCTTTGGCTGGACCAGTAGCTCCACCCGGTGTTTAACTATGAATCTCTGTATCTGCCTCCATCAGTTGCTGAATGAAGGTTCTATAATGGCAATTAGGGTGGTCATTCATTTGATTAGAGAGGAAGGCCAGTTTAGGCACCCTCTCCACTATTGCTTGGAGTCCTAGCTGGGGTCATCTTGTGGGTTCTTGGGTGTTTCCCTAGCACCAGGTTTCTCTCTAACCCCACAATGGCTCCCTTTATCAAGATATCAACTTCGTTGCTGTCCATTTCTGGTGCTTCTCCTACTTAACCAACCCATTCTCTCACGTTCTCTTCCCACCTCCCCTTGCTCCCTCCCCCACCCTGTATGATCCCAATTTACTCAGAAGATTTTCTCTATTTCCTCCTCCAAGAGGGAACTATAGATATCTCTCTTAAGTTCCTCCTGTTACCTAGCTACTTGGGGATTGTGAATTGTAGCCTGATTATCCTTTGCTTTATGTCTAATATCCACTTATGAGTGAGTATATACCATGTCTATCTTTCTGGGTCTATGTTACCTCACTCAGGTTGATGATCTCCAGATCCATCCATTTGCCTGCAAATTTCAGGATGTATTTTTTTTTTTTTTTTTTTTTTTACTGCTGAGTAGTGTCTCATTGTGTAAATATACCACAATTTTTAATTCATTCTTCAGTTGAGGGATATCTACATTGTTTCCAGGTTCTGGCTGTTACAAATAATGCTGCTATGGGCATAGCTGAGCTAATGCCCTTGGGGTAAGAATGTGCATCCCTTGAGTATATGCCCAACAGAGGTATTGCTGGATCATTGGTAAGTTGATTCCACCATACTGATTTCCAAAGTGGCTGTAAAAGTTTACATTCCTACCAGCAATAAAGGACTGTTTCCTTTGCTCCAGTCCCTTCCTGCATAGGTTGTCCTCTGTGTTTTTGATCTTAGCCATTGTGACAGGTGAAAAATAGTATCTTGGAGTTGTTTTGATTTGCATTTCTTTGATGGTTAAGATCTCTAAAATATATAGAGAACTCAAGAAACTAGAGCCCAAAACCCTAAATAACCCAATCAAAAAATGGGGTTCAAAACTAAAAAGGGAATTCTCAGCAGAAGATTTACAAATGGCTGAAAGGCACTTGAAAAATTGCTCAACTTCCTTAGATCAGAGAAATGCGAATAAAAACAACTTTAAGATACTACCTGACACCTGTCAGAATGGCTAAGATTAAAATTCAGATGACAGCCTATGCTGGAGAGGATACAAAGCAAGAACACTCCTCCATTATTGGTGGGAGTGTAAACTTGTTCACCCACTCTGGAATGCAGTATGCCGGTTTCTCAGAAAACTGGGACTCAATCTCCTGAAGGATCTGGCAATACCACTCTTAGGCATATACTCTAAAGATGCACATTCGCACTTCAAAGGCATTAGCTCAACTATGTTCATAGCATCATTATTCATAATAGCAAGAACCTGGAAACAACCTAGATGCCCTTCAACTGAAGAATGGATTAACAAACTGTGGTATATATACACAATGGAATACTACTCAACAGTAAAAAACAAAAAAATGATATCCTAAAATTTGCAGGCAAATGGATGGATTTAGAGAATATCCTCCTGAGCGAGGTATCAGAAGGATATTCTGATAAGCAGGGGATGTACTCAGTCATTAGTGAACTTTAAATAAAAAGTAAAAACCACTCAAGCTGCAAACCACAACCACTGAACAGCTTGGGATCTGAAGGAACTTAAGAGAGACATCCAGAGAGTCCCCTGGGAAGAAAAAATAGAGAAGATCTCCTTAGCTAATTGGGAGCATAAGGGGTTGCAACCAAGAAGAGGTGGGAGCATCACAAGAGAAGGAGATGATTGAGAGAAACAACAAGGAGGGAGAAGAAAAAAGAGATGGAGATCTTAATAGAGGAAAAAATATGGGGTTGGAAACAGACCAGTGCTAGGGAAACCTCCAAGAACTCACAGGATGTCCCTGGCTAGGTTTCCAACCAATAGTGAAGGTGTTGCCTAAACAAGACTTTCCCTATCATCAAATGAATAACCACCCTAAGTGCCATCACAGAGCTTACATCCAACAATAAATAGAGGTAGATGCAGGGATACATGGCTGAGCACTGGTCTGAGACCCCGGTCCAGCTAATATGGGGAGGAGAGTCTATAGGAGCAAGAGGATAGGGACTATGAGAGAGATTCTCACAGTGATGGCTGGCTGGAGCTCTGGGGAGCTCACTGAATCAAGAACAGCCACCTGGGAACCATCTAGTAAAGGAACTAGGTCCTCCAAGGATAGGAAACTGTCCACTGGCATGGACAATATGTGGAGCCTCAAGGGGAGGGTTCAGACTGTGTTTCTGTGCACCTTGGACTGGCACCTTGAAGCCTATTCCCTCCAGAGGAACTAACTCAGTCTGGATATTAGGATGAGGAAATCGGACTTGCCTGGAGTGGATGCTGAACTAATCCACCTTGGGACCTCTTGCCCTTTCTGGGGAGGGGGTGGGGGTGGGGATGAGGGATGAGGAGGGGGAAGAGAGTTGGAACAAAAGGATACATAGATAAAAAAGATTTTATTCTATAAAAATAAAAAATAAAAAAAGATTGAGCAATTCTTTAAGTGTCTTTCAGCCATTTAGAGTTCTTCTGTTGAGAATTTCCTATTTAGCTATATACCTCATTTTTAATTGAATTATTAGGTTTTTTAACCTCTAGTGTTTTTTAGTTCTTTATATATTTTAAAGATCTGTCAGATGTAGGGTTGGTGAAGATCTTTTCCCATTCTGTAGGCTGTCATTTTGTCTTTTGACCATGTACTTTGCCTTGCAGAAGTTTCTTAGTTTCAGGAGGTCCCATTTATTAATTGTTGCACTCAGTGTCAGTGCTGCTGGTGTTATACTTAGAAAGTGGTCTCCCATGCCAATGTGTCCAAGGATATTTTCCACATTTTTTTTCTATTGGGTTCAGTATAGCTGGGTTTATGTTAGGTTTTTGATCCACTTGAACTTGAGTTTTGTGCAAAGTGATGGATCTACTTGCATTCTTCTACATAACACCATCCAGTTATAACAGCACCATTTGTTAAAGATGCTACCTTTTTCCATAGTATTTTTTTGACCTCTTTGTCAAAAATCATGTGTTTATGGGTGTATAAATCAATGTCAGGGTTTTCAATTTGATTTCATTGATCCACAAGTCTGTTTTTATGCCAGTGCCAAGCTGGTTTTATTACTGTAGCTCTGTAGCTCTCTAGTAGATCTAGTAGATCAAGTCAGAAATGGTGATGCCTCCCAAAGTTCTATTATCGAACAGGGTTGTTTTGTCAATACTGGGGGTCTTATTATTCCATATAGAGGTGAATATTATTATTTTGAGGTCTGTGAAGAATTGTGTTGAGATTTTGAAAGGTATTGCAACCAATTGGTAGATTGCTTTTTGGTAAGATTGTTATTTTTACTATGCTGATCCTACCTATCTATGAGCATGGGAGATCTTTCCATTTTTCTGATATCTTCAATTTCTTTTTTTCAATGACTTAAAGTTCTTGTAATACAGGTCTTTTGCTTCTTTGGTTAGAGTTATGCTAATTGTTATTTGCAGCTATTGTAAAGGGTTATATATCCCTGATTTCTTTTTCAGTTCTTTTATCATTTGTGTATAGAAGACCTATTAATTTTTTTGAGTTAATCCTGTATCCTGCTACATTGCTGAAGGTGTTTATCAGCTGTAGAAGTTCCCTGGTAGAATTTTGGAGGTCACTTATGTATATGATTATATGATCTACAAATAGAGATTGACTTCTTCCTTTCCAATTTGTATCCCCTTGAACTCCTTTTGTTCTCTTATTGCTCTAGCTAATACTTTGAGGACTATATTGAATAGATATGGCAAGAGTGAACAAACAGCCTTCTCTTGTTCCTAATTTTAGTGGGATTCCTTCGAGATTCTCTCCATTTAGTTTGGCATTGGCTGTTGGCTTGCTGTATATTGCCTTTATTATTTTTAGATATAATATAAATATCTGTATCTCTGATCTCTCCAGGATTTTTATCATAAAGGACTGTTGAATTTTTTCAAAGTCTTTTTCAACATCTAATAAGACGATCATGTGGTTTTTATTCTTCAGCTTGTTTATACGATGGATTTCATTAACAGTTTTATATATGTTGAACCATTCCTGAATCTCTAGGATGAAGCCTACTTGATCATGGTGGATGATACTTTTGGTATGTTCTTGAGTTTGATTTGCCAGTATTTCATTGAGTATTTTTGTATTAATGTTCCTGAAGGAGACTGGTATGTAATTCTCTTTCTTTGTTGTGTCTTTGTATGGTTTAGGTATCAGGGTGACTGTAGCCTCATAAAAAGAACTTGGCAATGTTCCTTCTGTTTCTATTTCAGATCTCTAAAATTATGTGGAAAAAACTGAGGATTTGAGGTATATTGACATTAGTTCTTCTTTGAAAATCTGGTAGGATTCTGTGTGGAAGCCATCTGGTCTTGAGCTTCTTTTGCTTGGAAGACTTTTAATAATTGCTTCTATTTCCTGGGGAGTTCTAAGTCTATTTAGGTTGTCTATCTGCTCTTGATTTAATTTTGTTAAATGGTACCTGTCTGGAAAGCTGTCTGTTTCTTTTAGATTTTTCAATTAAGTTGAGTACAGGTTTTTGAAGTATGACCTAATAATTCTCTGGATTTCCTCTGTGTCTGTTGTTATGCCCCCCCTTTTCATTTCTGATCTTGTTAATGTGAATATTTTCTCTGCCTTTTGGATAGTTTGAATTAGGGTTTGTCTATCTTGTTGACTTTCTCGAAGAACCAATTCTTTGATTCACTGATTCTTTGCATTATTTTCTTGTTTCAATTTTATTGAATTCAGCCCTGAGTTTGATTATTTCCTGCCTTTTACTCCTTCTGGGTGAGTTTGCATCTATTTGTTCTAGAGGTTTCAGCTTTGTTGTTAAGTCTCTTGTGAAATTTCTCCAAATTCTTTATGTAGGCACCTCGTGCTATGAACTTATCTCTTAGCACTGTTTTCATTGTGTCCCATAAGTTTGGATATGTTGTGAATTAATTTTCATCGAATTCTAGGAAGTCTTTAATTCCTTTCTTTATTTCTTTTTTTTATTCCAAAGTGGTTCAGTTGAGAGATGTTAAGCTTCCATAAGTTTACAGGCTTTCTGTGGTTTGTGTTGTTGTTGAACTCTAACTTTAGTCCATGGTGGTCTGATAGGATACAAGAGGTTATTCCCATTTTTTGTATCTATTCATATTTGCCTTATGACCAAATATGTGGTCAATTTTAGAGAAAGTTCAATGGGTTGTTGAGAAGAAGGTATAACTTTCTGTTTGGGTGAAAAGCTCTGTATATATCTATTAAGTCCATTTGAGTCATAACACTTGTTAGATCCCTTATTTCTCTGTTCAGTTTCTGTCTAATAGGCCTTTTCATTGGTGAGAGTGAGGTATTGAAATTTCTCACTATTAGTGTATAGGGTTTGATGTGAGGTTTAAGCTTTAGTAATGTTTCTTTTTCATATGTGGATACCTTTATATTGAGGACATAAATGTTCAGGATTGAGACTTCAACTTGATGAATTTTTCCTGAGATGAATAAGTAATGTCTTTCCTGATCTCTTTTGATTGAATTTAGTTTGAAGTCTATTTTGTTAGATGTTAGGATAGCAACACCAGCTTATTTCTTAAGTCCACTTGATTGGAAAGTCTTTTTCCAACCTTTTACTTTGAGTCAGTGTCTGTCTTTGAAGTTGAGGTGTATCTCTTGAATTCAGCAGAAGGATGGAATCTGTTTTCATAACCATTATGTTAACCTATGTCTTTTTACAGGTGAATTGAGTCCATTGATATCAAGGGATATTAATGATCAATGATAGTTAATTCCTGTTATTTTTGGTGGCTGTGTATTTCCCTTCTTTGGGTTTTCCTTCTGTGGAATTATCTATTGCTTGTGGCTTTGTGGGTATATAGCTTTCTTAGCTTTGAATTTTCCCCTCTACTGCTTTCTGTAGGGCTGAATTTGCTGAGAGGTATTGTTTAAATCTGGTTTTGTAGTGAAATATTTTGTTTACTCCATCTATGGTTATTGATAGTTTTGCTGGTTATAGTAGTGGTCTTTTAGTGTCTGTATAACATCTGATCAGGACCTTCTGGCTTTCATTATTTCCACTGAGTAATCTGGTGTTATTTAGATGGATCTGCCTTTATAAGTCACTTGCAGCTCTTAATATTATTTTTTATCTTGAATGTTTAGTGACTTGATTATTATGTTGTAAGCAGACTTTTGGGGGAATCTAGTCTATTTAGTGTTCTGTAAGTTTCTTGTATCTTTATAGGCATTTCCTTTTTGGGGTTAAGAAAGTTTACTTCTATGGTTTTTTTTAATATATTTTCTGTCCCTTTGAGCTAGTATTATGCTTCTTCTATTCTTATTATTCTTAGGTTTGGTCTTTTTATGGAGTCCAGATTTCCTGGACATTTTGTGTTATATCCTTTTTTTAACTTTAGACTTTTCTTTGATTGACATATCTATTTCCACTATTGAATCTTCCACACCAGAGATTCTCTTTTCCATCTCTTACATTCTGTTAGTTACACTTGCATCCATAGTCAGACTTTCCATTTCCAAAATTCCCTCAGTTTGTGTCTTATTAATTGCTTCTATTTCAGTTTTTAAATTAACTGTTTCCTTCATGTTTTTGATTGTTTTTTCTCAATTTTCTTTAAGGAATTTGTTGATCTCTTCCAATTTTTTTTTTGTTTGAATTGTCCTCTGTTTCTTTAAGGGAGTTTTTTATTTCTTCTTTTAAGACTTCTATTATCTCCATAAAGTTGTTTTTAAGGTCATTTCTTTCTGTTTCTCTTACATTGGCATATTCAGGTCTTGCTGTCGTAGAAGCACCAAGATTCTGGTGGAGTCGTATTATGTTGTTATATGTATTCTTGTACTGATACCTGTCCAGTGCTTTTTTGGATTGATGCTTGATTTGTCTGTATCTCAGGGAGCTTTTCTTGGTGCAATCTGCTAAGGCTGTGTCCATGTCTTAGAAAGTCTGTCTTGGTATAATCTGAATTCTTGGTCCATTTGGAGGTGGCATATTCTGTGTCTCGGTGAGCTGTTCTTGGTTTAATACAAACTGGATGTTTCTGTGTCTGGAGGATCCAATCTCGGTCCAATATGAGTTCTTGATCCAGTAGGAGCTCTTGATCCAATGGGGTCTCTTGATCCAGTAGGAGCTGGCAACTTCTGTGTCTCAGGGAGCTACTGAGGCCACTCTTGAATCAGTAGGGGCCACAGAGGTATCTGGGTGATGATATGGTTTGGGGAGGGGGTGGAATTTGTAGATGGGGGTAACAAACAAACTGGAGTGTTAATGGGAAGTTCCAGCCCACAAAAGTCTTCCCTCTGGCCTGGAATTAGAAGAGCAATGGGTGGAAATGGGGTTCCATGGATTGTGCTCTGAGGCCTAGGTCCCAGAGACCAGGCTCTCCAGCTAGGCTGGGTGAAGTGTCACTCACTTCTTGATCCAATAAGAGCTGGTGAACTGTTGGTCTCAGGGGGCTGCTGAAGTCACTGGGTGACCAGATAGTTTGGGGACTGGAGTATGGGATAAAATTTGTAGATAGAGGTGTCCAAAAAACTGTAGTGTTAATGGAGAGTTCTGGACCACAGGAGTTTTCCCTGCTGGCCTGGGATTAGGGGCATCATTGAGTTTTTCAATGAAAGAATATCTGTGTTTGATTTTGTTTTGTTGCTTGTTTTAATTGATTTCAATCTTTATTAAATTTCTCATTTGGCCACATACTTTCTGTTTTCCATTGTTTGTATATTCTTTGTGTTCACAAAACATACTTAAAACAATTATTTTTGAGGTTTTTGTCAAGAAGTTCTTTCACTTCTTTCTCTTTGTGATCATACACTGAGGGATGATTATGTGTTTGTTGATGATATTTTGCGTCTTTTTTAATATTTCATTCTCTATGATAATTCATGTATTTGAAAAAGTAGAATCTTATTTCAATTTTTATAAACTGTATTTTAAAAAAGCCCTTCACCAATCAAACTGTCTAGAGATTTAGGATAAGATATCTGGCATGATCCACATATGAGCTTGCTCTTAGTATCTTTAGGTAGGCTTGTCTGGTGCATAGGTCAGCCAAAGCATGGATCTGACACCCATGTCCATTATACTAGACCTGTTGACTTGAAGAAGTGGAACTGGAACATGAGTCTACAGACTCTTCTCTTCCAGCATTGCTGCCTGCAACACACTTTTATTTCTTGGACTGATTCCACTTCCTGTGTGCAGCACTTGTAGGCAGATGTCACACAGCGCTGGTAGTCCTAACAGCTGGGCATCACCAGTGCAATCCAGGCTTCACTTTCACAGCTTCACTCATTCACTTCAACTCACACATGGCCTGCTCTGCCACACATTGCCTGACCTCAGTAGCTCTCCTTAACTGTGGAGAAGAATGCCACCATTTCTTTACTCATGTGTCTGTCATGACTTTAAAGCCATGACCATGTGGACAATGCTGCCAATATCAACTAACCACTTGAGATGGAGCTTGGCCTCCATGGATCACATTTTTGTTACATTTTAAAGATAGAAAATTCCTCAGGCATTTTTCTTATTCAAGTTGACAGTTTCGCTAGATAGAGTCTTGCCATGAGGGTGTCCTCCCTTCAGTTCATTTTGGATCAGATCTCTTCTTAATCTCCTTATCTATTCCTGCACATGCCTTGACTTCAAAATCAAATTACCACATGCTCTTTTTTTCTTCAAACTGTACATGCTGTACTTCTTTTTGATCTGCCTATTCCTTTTCATTGAAGATCTGCATAAGAGTGGTCACTAATAACCACATGACAGAGTTAACATCAGGCTTTTTTCAGACCTCTTCTGCCCTCCCCCCAAAATAATCCATTATATTTCAATTTAGCCTCAGGAAAACTCTTAGTTCAAGAGCAGAAAATAGGTATATTCTTTACCAAAATATAGTAAGAATGGTCTCTCACTCAGTTGATAATATTGTTCCCCTCTGAAGGCCTTGAGCTAGACCTCCACAGCCTGCGTAGCTCTTATCAGTACTGTCATCTGAGATCCTACTAGGATGGCTCATTAAACTCTAATCACAACATTCAGCCATATTTCTAGTCCAAAAGCCCAAGTTTTACACCTTCTAAAGAACAAGACAAATAAACAAAAGAACAACAACAAAAATACACAGTCAGATTTGACATGGAAACAACCCCACTCCCTGGTACTAACTCTTTGTGAATTGCTTTTCTATTGCTATTACAAAATTTATGAATAAGCAACATATGAAAGAAAATGGTTAATAGGGCTTGTGGTTTCAGTTAGAGTGCATGATGGTGGAGCCACGCCACGACAGCAGGAATATCTAAGAGCTTACGTTTTAACCCACAAGGCTGAGGCAGAAAGGAAAGACTGGGAAAAGCATTCGTGTTTTGAAACATCAAAGCCTGCCCCCAGTGACATACCTCCTCCAACAAGACCACACCTCCTATTCCTTCCCAAACAGGTCTACCCATTGGAGACCAAGTATTCAAGTATATCAGCCTATGGGAGCCGTTCTCTGACCTACACATACATGCTGTAGTATATATGTTCCCACAAACACATTATATATGCATACATTAATAGTAAATAAAACTTTCAAGAAACATGCTTTATGATGAACAGTTTTCCAAATGGATGTCACTGTAGGAGAAAAACACTGAACAGCTTGATTCTACTGTTGGCACTCACCACCAATAAACGTTAACTATATAACCAGCCTTAAGATACTCAGGGAAATGGGCATTTGACTCTTTAAGAAACTCAAGAGCACAATGTAGATACTCTTTGCTAAATGAGGAAAAGGATTAGATTTGTTAAATACAGAGATGCCTGTACAGCTAGATATTTCCACTATGGAAAATGAGGGAGACATATCCCACCATGCAGTGTTTCGCTGGCACATCTTCATTCTATACCAAGTGGCAAGGATGCAACAGCTTTTATTGATGTAGAACTTCACAATTTCCCAAACACATTTAGCTGTATTAATCTTTCTGATGTTGAGAACAACTTTAGTCATCTTGTTATATCATATTTAAGATTTCTGAACATCTTTCCACATGAAGATCTACTGACTTTTATAGTGTGGCTATTATTCTTTTGACATATAATGCCATGTAATTTGTACCAAATTGTACCTATCTATAGTTCTGTAAATATTTTTAAATTCCAGTTATTGTTGTATGTTTATATTAACTTCATTTTTAATATTTTTGTCCTAAGGTCTAGGGATAGGTTCCTATGAATTTTGATAAATAATCTAGGTCTTATTTGGCTCCTAATGTTTTACAAAACGTTTATTCACCTGACCTTTATATAGAAACATAGACTCACTAACTAAAGCAAAGCTGTATACCAAGAAGTAAGCCTGTATTAGAACAGACAGATACTGGACTGCTCTAGCACTCTTGATCATCTGACTTTTGGTTTGTAATCATCTTTAGAGGAGGCTGAATGCAGTGTTAAAAAGAAACCTTCTGTATGCACCAGTGCTCCTGCACTTTGTAATTCAATTCTTGACTTCAGATAAAAGTAATTCTTCATAAGGCTCTGCCATTTACTGATACAGCCAGAGAATGTCACCAGAAGCCTACAGAATCACAGGAAAGTTTGACTCGGGGACAGAGAGATGAGAGAAAGAAAAGGAGGGGGAAACCATTTCCAAAATAAGAGGTGCAGAAATCAATGCGTAATTATCTGCCCACACAAGTCCAAAGGCTTTTATTTGATAAGGCAAGTAATACACAAGCCTATAATGTGAATTATTTCAAAGAATAAAAGCCTGATTGTCTCCGTGACCTATATAGCCTTCAGTGAAGTTTAAGACAAAATTGAACTCCACACAGCCGGTGAAAGGCCCACTCGCCCCACCTGTCTGCTTCTTTAAGAAATGCCAGAGTTTTCAGTGCCATCTGGTGGCTTCCAGCCTAAAATCATTCTCAGTTTCCTCCTGTTGGTACATCTAATTCTCCTGGGTGAGAAATGAAGCCCATTAGACCAGGACTGTCCCTGCTCCAGGGTATCCAAAAGCAGATGGAGCTTGCCTCCTCCTTGCAAGGCTTCCCATTAGCACTAAATAGTGCCCTAAATCAAGCTTTTAGCCTTTTAAGGTTTAAGTGAGTAAAGTCTACAAAATTAGAAGGCAAAATCTAATGTTTGCACCAGAGGAAAAAAATACAAGCTATTGAAGCATAGTGCCATAAGACATAATTTTAGTTATGGAAATGGTACAGTTGATTGGTATTTCTTGACTCTACAAGAATATATAAACATCTTATAAAAGGCAAAATATGATTCTCCATCACACAGAAACAGGCATGATTTTTGCTTTGCCAAGTGATGAGATTGCATCACTGATTCTGTATCTGGTTCCTGGCTCTGACTAAGCCATTTGTGGACACTAAAGTTTCAGCTCAATGTCTTACTAATTGTATCTTTGCCCAGAATGTCCATGTCTGCTCAGCTGCAAAAACAAGTCCATGACTCCCAACTCCTCATTTAAAACCTCTCCT
>PVIH01001603.1:204379-226326 GCA_004025045.1 Sigmodon hispidus
GGGATGGAAAAAAAAAATTCAGAGGGAAAGATGAACACAAAGAAAATATAGGTGTAGCAATCTTATTTGTATGTCTACCCTTGATAAGCCATGCTTATCATTCTTATCCTCTATATAGTTATTGTTAACTCTTCCACATTTTAAATTCTTTTTACTGTGTTTTTTTTAATAAATACAAAATAAAGAAAAAAAAATAAAACCTCTCCTAAACTTTATTTATTTTATTATTTATTTATTTGCCTTGGTGTTTTGCCTGGAACTGGAACTACAGACAGTTGTTAGCTGCCATGTGGGTGCTGGGAATCGAACCCGGGTCCTCTGGAAGAGCAGAGGGTGCTCTTAACCGCTGAGCCATCTCTCCAGCCCCTTAAAACCTCTCAATGGCAGCACAAGGTATAGCTCAGGATAGAACCAGATGGAGAAAACATCAAGCAGAAAGAATTGAGAATGTGAGTGAGGGGGAAGAACATTCCTGTGAGGAGGGAGGCATCATGGGAGATATTCACCGATGGAGAAGCATGAAACCACAAAATAGATTTGTGTTTTTATTCTAAACCCTCTTGGTTTTCATTAAAGCATGTTTTTCATTCTAAGGCAGCATCCTGGGCCAGAAGTGTGCTGTGAGACCACAGTTGTCAGACTACTGGATCATAGTGATCCTGGGGAAGACATACATTCCACCCTGAGAAAGTTCAGAGGACAGACTAGTGTCAATGTGGTTCATCAGGAGAGAAACTTCCACTAGCCAGAAGGCAGTGTCCTGATACAAACACTGTGAGGACATGTGCCTTCCTTATTATTCTGCTTCCTAAGATATAATGGAAGAATTCTGTGAGTTCTTATAATCCACCTCCATAAGGGACTAGCTTCCGATACCAGAACTCCAAAGTGCTCAGGGTAAGCCATAAAACCATTATTGTATTTTCTATTCCAACTACAATGATCTTCTCTTCATTTCAGACTGAGCAACATTGAAAAGTACCTGCCAGTTCTCAGCATTTCAGCATTCTGCCCTGACAAAGGTGGCCCAGAAACCAGGTCCACATGATCCAGATGAGCCAGGAACCAGGTTTGAGGGATGCTGCTCTAAGTAACCTTCCAGAAATGTGGTAGGTGGTGACACTGCCAGGCCCCTTTGTTCACATAATTTCCTTTCTGTTTCATCAACCCTCCCTCAATCCACAGCCTAGTACTTTGAACTTGATCCTTCTTTCTGTTGTAGATTCAGACAGAACATCTCGTCTTTGGAAGTTTTCATGGATGTCTCCTTTGATTTTAAAACTCGATATTAAGGAGTATCCTTCAGAGCTGCCAAGCATATGGTCCAACTAATCTGGACTTCACAATCAGAAGATTTCTGCTAGTCAGATTTCTGTTGTTATGCCAATATTGCCCAATGCAACAACCTTAACGGAAGGTTTATTTTGGTTTCAGGAGGCTTCAGTGCCTCATTGGTTGACTCCATTGATACGGCAGAGTGTTATGGCAGAAAGTGCACAGTAGAGTAGAGGTGCTTACCCATGGCAGCTAATGAGCAGAGAGAGAGAGAATAGGGAGAGGACCTTCAAAGCCTTCTACACAAACTACTTCCTCTAGCAGGTTTCACTCTTAATGCTCTACTGGGCTATGGACTCATACATAGACAGCAAAGCTGTTCCCTTGTGATCCAGTCACCTCCAGTCACTAGCTGGGAACAAATCATTCAGGAAAATATTCACATCCAGATTGCAGTAGTTAATTTCAGAACACTATTAAATGGTCCATGTTCAGCCAGATGATAGTTCTGCAGTTTAGTGCACCACACAAATCGTTTCTAGAGCACACGTGCTGTCACACCAGACACTCCTGTCATATTATGTCCCCTTGCAGGCTTTAGAGACTATGGCAATGGGACAGTCAGAGACAGGGTTCCTACAGCTTGTGCAAACTTGCCCTCACATAACTTGCAACACTGATTGTGTTTGGGGTTGGGGTTTGGATTTTATTTATTTATTGAAAGAGTTTTCTACCATGCAGTCCATGTCAGCTTCAAACTTGTAACCCTCTTGCCTTATATAATTATAGGGGTATACGTTACCATACCCAGAAATTTTTAAATGTCTATAGTCAGATTCAAGTTTTATAGACCTTTTGGAGCCACTTTTTTTCTATTATAATTTTTTAATGGCCTCTTCAATTTTTTCTTAAAATGAAGACATTAATTAACATTCCCCAGGGTCTTATAAACTCAACTTAGAAGTGATGTTGCCGAAAACATGTAACCCTTTCTCTGGAGAGCCGTGTTTCTTTTACAAGCTAAATGGATGCTGGGTGTTCTCACTATTATGTCTTGCCATAGTTTTTATGTCTTTCAGTAGACTGAGCTCAAAACAAAGTATATTATTTCCAATGTAAATTTGGGTTTACTTACATCAATATTGTATTTGCATCTTTTCTTTTGTTACAATATTGTTGGTTTTGAGCTATATTTTATTTGTTTGTTTTCTCCATTACATGGGACATAGTCTTAAAATGATAATAGTACCTGACTTTTAATAAATGCTCTTTAGTGAGTGATTAAAAAAAAAGAAGTGATATTGCCTGTTTGCCACGAGCCATTGTATTTTTATGCTCCTTTTCTAGTTACTGAACAGAAATGGTCCCATAAATCTTTTCAAATAACTAGAATTTTTGTATTCTTGATCCTTGACACAGTTTTTTTTTGTCAATTTTATTGTCTTTTATTCACCATCATTTCTCTCTTTCTCATGTCTTAATTTTTACTGGTCTTTTTATTGTTTAATGTTTCGTAAATGCAAAAGAGAATAAAATAATAGCATAATCCCTATGAATTATTGTTCATTACTGTGGGTTTGGTGATCAAAGCTGGCATGTGAGTTAGCAGTAAAAATCCTTCCTGAGACAAGACAGGAGCTATAGAGAGAAGGCTGGGGTTCATTGTGCTATGTGACATGCTGAGGTTGCTGAACCAGAAAAGAACACTGTACAGAATCTAAAAACACACTGTGGACGGGGCCTGTACAACAGGCTTCTTTCCTGCAGCTCTCCTCCCAGAAAAAAGCATGCCCTCCACTCACACAGTTCACATGCAGACACAGACATGTGCCTCCTTGTGCACAGAAGGGTAATTTGTAATACGAAACTAGATGTGAAAGAGCTATACTGTAGTTATTTCACTCAGCTGGTTTTTATTGTTCAAACAGTTTTGTTGGTGATGCTCCAAACTGTTCTGGGTTCAGATCATCACTTGGAATGTCCATTCTGGCAAATCTATAGTCAGTGGTTTATTTTACATTTTCTGAATTGAGTGAGGTTCAGCAACCTTTATTCTCAACGGTAGGCATGCTTCATGCTCTGAGTAAATACACACTGCAAATAAATGTCATCTTCTTCCATAGGGCCTACTTCTGATAAACAAACATTTTAAATTATAACATCTCAGTTGATTTTGTATTTCCCTGTCCTGTATTTTTGCATCTTCCTAAGAAGCTTACTATAGAAGGTCCTTTAATCACATCCATTAATGGAAAGCTTTCTCCTCTCTGTTATTATGGCCCTTGAGTCACAGTTTGTATACACATTCAATTCTGAGTCTGTTGTTTTTCTCAGCACTTGAAGAGCTGTCTATACATTTCTGCCTTTGTTGCTGTTTAGAAATAGAGAATCTCCTCTCCTCTTGGACTCCTCCTGGTCTTTGCTGAGGCTCTGGTCTCCGCAGCTACACTGGTATGTGTCCATGGATCACTTTTCAACACATGTTGGTGAGCACCTGTGTGACCACTTCGGTCACAATAGCATGTTCATGTCTATAAAGTCTGCAGTCATGCCCTCAAGCTCTGCCTCTCTGCATTCTTCCCTCTTCCTCAAGAAGTTTTATTTTGTCACTTAGGCCTTTTCATTTCTCTCGTCTGCTCTGTATAGTTTCCATTTCTCACCTCCCAAGCTTGCACTTCTCTTTTGCTGTGCTTTTCAGTTCAATAATCTCTTCATGTTCATCTAATCTACTCACAGACTAATTTCTACGACCATAATTTTTACCCCCAAAAACCCTAGTTATTATGCTTTGGTAGTTCATTCTTTATGCCGCCATGTTTTTTCTGAGCTTGTATCTTTTCCTTGTTGTTCAGCTGAACAGCCAGCAGGGGGCTCTTCCAGATTGTCCTGCAGCTTCCAGTTCTGAGTGAGCCTCTGCTGCCTCAGTTTCCCTCTTGGCCATGGAGTGTTTGTTGCTCCTGTGCCCTATGCTTTTCAACTATTTTGGTTGACTGTTTTCCCTATGCTTCTGCTTGGCCTCCATGATCCCAAAGTTCTAGAATCATACTTCAGGAACAGTCAGGGACCCTTGGAAGCAATCATCACAATACAGCCAAGCTTCAAAATTATTTGAGGGGTTATTTTTCAGAAACTGTAAACAATTGATTTTTTTTTTTTTGGATTTTCTTTTTCAATAGTGAAAACCTTCCTGGTTGTTTTACTTATCTGACTCCAAAACACAATTAATATTCTAAAATATTCCACAGAGAAATGCCCTGTATGCATGAAAGAACTGAGCAGATGGAGCATAGTCCCCTGCCAGTATTTTCAAAGCTGTTTTTCAGATGAGCTGTGTGTGCAGAAGCAACAGGAAGAGCCACTGGGGACCCTCCAAGGCTTGCACTCTAAGGATGGACCTCTTGCAGCCCAGTTGGACTTAGGAGGAGTCCCTCAACAGGACTTCAGAGAGCCACTCAGGGAAGAGGAGCTCTCACGCTCCATGTCGCAGAGATTCTGAACCACACCACCTGTCCATATTGCTTCAGGCAACACTATTGAGCACCAGCTTATCAGAGGAACACAGTTGTGTGATGTCAAGAATTAGCTGGGTGCCTTCCTTGCTGACTTGGACTGCTTTGGGCACCCTTGAAGGGTTTATGGCCATGTGCCAGAAGTCCTCCCCACATGGATGTCTTCCAGCTATGGGACATTGTGTCATGTTCTCACCTTCATCCTGCAGTCTGATTGACATATCAAAGGCAGATACAGGCTGACCATTTGCCCCACTTTCAAGATGATGTAGCATTAGGAGAAAGTGTCAAGCAAGAGAGGCTGTGCTATGCCAACTCGGAGTGGGGTCCTCATTTCTATCCTGCTCTAATAGCTTTTGCCACATGCAAGACCCTGACATCTCAGGTCTAGGATATATTTATATACCTAATGAAAACTCCTAAAAGCAGCCTTGCTTCCCACAAGCTCTGGCCTTTCTCACACTGTCACCCTTGCCCCCATGACATGCTGGGTTGAAGCTATCCAGAGATGCCAAGTAGTATGGCTCCCAGTCTCTAAGGTCTTCAGTTCTCCAGTACAACCGACTAATTTCCACTGTGAGCTGGAGCTCTGTTGCTGAAGAGCTTTGAAGGCTTGTCACAGGCCTTTCCAGTGGATGCTTGCTAGAGTGTCCCAAAGCCTAAGTGCCAGAGGGGGCGCTGGCACTCCTGAGGAGCTGGCAATGGCACCACCCACTTTAAACCTTAGGAAACACTCACAAGATGACTGCTCTGCATCCTGCTAGAGCAACCCCAACAGTTGACTACCATGGTGCCAGCATATTCCATCTAGTTTGTTTAGAAAGCCTTGGTGCACAGAAAACTGAAACCAAGGAGACTGTGTGTGCCACCCACAGAAATACAGCTCCGAAGTGCACCTCTGACATATAACCAACTTCATCTTGACCCTGATCCCACATCCCCCAACAAGAGTCATCTTGACCCTGATCCCACATCCCCCAACAAGAGTCAACCTGAATTGTGGGGTAGCAGGACTCAGAGAGGGTTCACACCTCTAAATTCTCAGAGCAGAGACCTGTATTCATTCAAACAGGAAGAGCTTTGCTGTGGCCCATGCTGTGTTGTGCTCCATTTCTTTTTGTTTACAGTTATTTTCATTCTCTTTTTAAGGAATTATGACACCATACTACATTATCTTTATAAATTTCCTTTTTCTACTTTTTTCTTTTGACACATACAGCTCAATACGTGGGGAAAGTCCTGCCAGCAAATAACTCATTGTTTTCATGACAGAAAATTACATGCCAACAAGTGACATTTAAATTCTCAATTTTAATGGCTTGTCAAAAAGTGAGATGTAGTTTTTAAAAATTTAATGTGAGAGAGCAGTGTGTCTGCCCATATAGACAGGAATGTTAAAACAAAGTGAATGTGTTTTGTTCCTTGATGTATATACATTTGTGTGGAAGAAAAAAGTTGCGTAATTAAATCTCATTTACCTTTTCTTCTTCGTGTGGAAAGCCCCAGAAGGCAGTGCACATACACTGTCAGAAGCCAATACATCAAGAAGCAGCTGGGACAGAGAGTAGCATTCCACCAGTGCTGCTGTGATAAGGTTCACAAGGCAGATTGAGTCCTTGTAATCTGACTCTCTAGCCCCAGAAATACTCTTCTGATGGGATAACCAAGCTCATGACCCCCACTAGCCAAAAAAATTTGCCCTCCAGCATGCAGCACATCTAGTACCCTAGAGGATAAGCCATAAGGAGCCTACATAGTCAGGTCTAAAACCCTGAAAGGCCCAGGGTGAGTGATGAATACAGAGACTAGGTAAAACCAGCTAGACAAGTCAGATCACATGATACTGCACGAAGAAGGGGGTGCCACTGAGCTTTAGGAATGCACATGTGTATGTACATGCACTGTGCAGGTATATGGGAATGTACTTGTGTGTATATGTGCAGTATCTGTTTATGTAAGTATGTGCCTGTGTGTAATGCCAAGTATAAACTTGTAACTGTGTAGGAGTGTACAACATATATGGGGCATCTGTCAGTTTGACACACAATCATATCTCCTCATGCCATGATTAATTTCCAAATGAAAATAACAATAAACAATAACAAATAACAATAACCAGGTCGTAATTCTACTGAACTTGATATAACTATCCCACATACAATTGCAAATGCTTCATATATTTAGAATAGATGTCAATATTCCCTGAGGAATTCTTGGTCTTTTGATGTCTCATAAATTGAAAATGATAACATAGATTTATAGCACCAAGCCACTGGTATTATTTTAGCCAATGTAGAGGAAAGGAAATGCAAATATCAGCTTAAAATATTTGTATATCTGCACAAACATGGTCTTAACAAACAGGCAGGAATATTTCAGTCAATTATAATTCTTGATTCTGCAATTGTTCATGTGGCTTTAGCCTCTATTTATAACTACCTTCCTCTAGTACCCATTCTACAATTCTGCTGCATTCTGATAACTTCAGAGATTGACCTAACTAGGGTGATGAGGAACAAAAGAAATATCAGAAACATAGACATGCACAGGTGGGATCAGCTAGACTGTACTCACTCTGATGGAGGGCACCAATTAAAACCCCATACCTCAGTGTGTTTGTTCTGTACAGCTGAATCTCCAGGAGGCAAGTTTCTTATCTATAGCTAAATACGGACATGGGTTTATGGTACACAACTGAGCAAACAGACAGGATTAGATAATCTTGATAGGATGTTTCTCTGTAGGGGAGCAGTCTCAGGTTACAGTCATCAGGAGGTGGAACCTGATGTTGTTAGTTGTAAAGACTAAAACTTGGACTAGAAGAGGGCTCTGCCATACACCTGAGCCTTACTCAGAAAAGACTTTACCATGGCCACAGGTCTGAGGCACTGGAGTCTTAAACATGACTATGCTCATATCAGCAACACTTATACACTTAGGACTTCATCTGACCCTTACACATTCACTCAAGATCTCCATAACGCCCAACATATTTTCTCCACTATACATCCAAGCAAGTCTTGGTTTGTTTCCTAGAGGAGTGACCCATACTTTCATCCTTGAAAGATCTGGGACCTTTGTCACTCTGTGTGGATTGAGTTATTATAGTTTCCCATTGTTTTAACCATAAGACACAGTAACAAAAAGACATCCTAAGGATCTCTTATACTCCAGACACAATCTTCCTTACTCCAATGGAGAAGCAATCCAATTTCCCTTTGGTTGTCTAGATCAATCATGCTTTTTAACACTGTTATTTCTTTCTTATCTGGTTGGCTCAAGGGCATCCGAAGCCCAGACTGTCCAGGGAGAAGGAAGTCTGTGCTTCTAGTTCAATGAGATGTGCAGGAGCATTACCCTGTCTAGAAACAGAACTTAGAGGCATGGTAACAAAAAGCAAAAACTTTCCTAGTAGGCCATTAGTAGTTAATGAGTGGAACCATTCCAATTTCTACTCTTTGATTTCTAGGCCCATGAATTACAGATATAGAAGCTATAATACCATATGTAGAATGCTGATTCAAAGCATATACTTGTAGCGGGAAATCAGGAACTATATATGTGAACGATCGCGTCATAGGACTGGAGACGAGCGGGGCGTGGTTAACTGAAAAGGATTCGGGAAGTAGACCTTCGAGGGAGGGGACCAGGACAGGAAGTCGTCATTCTCTCGCGAGAGTTCCCCGACCGAGTGTGCAGTTCGCCCCAGCTGCCCGGGAGTTCGGACGTACGGCGTGGAGATGAAGAATCTTCCTTAGAAAGGCTCTGACGCGCTGCAATCTCATCCTGTCATCTTCTCTTAAAACCGGCTCTGTTTTATAAGCAATTTTCACCAAATAAACCCTGTTTAAAACATATCTCAGGGCGGGTTTTTACCGCGATATATACTCCCTTAATAATAACTGCACCAGCTCTCCATGCTACTGACATCTAATTGGTGCAGTTAACTTTGTCTTCCAAAGAACATTCCACTATTGTAGCAACCAACTGCTTTAGGATGGTGGGAAATATAATAGGACCAATAGATTTCATGAGCATGGCCACTGTCACACTTCTATGAAGGCAGTTCCTTAGTCTGAAGCAATGCTGTGTGGAATACCATGATGGTGGATAAGGAATTCTATAAGTCTGTGATATGGATAGTAGCTTTGGCTGAAGCACTATGTACAAGAAAGGGAAATTAATAACCATATGAAGCATCTGTCCCACCAAAGACAAAGTACTGTATTTTTTATGAAAGAAGTGATCTAGGACAGTAGACCAGGTCACTGTCTGTTCACCATCGTAAATGGTGATTATTGGGGGTTCAGTGTTTATATTTTCTGCTGGCATATCTGGCACTCAGCACCAGTTGTAGCCAGGTCAGTCCTAGTGAGAAAAAGTCCATGTTGTTGAACTGGTGAATAACCTTCATATCTGCCACCATGGCCACTTTGTTCATGGGCCCATTGAACAATGACAGGGTTGTCTGGAGAAAGAGGCTGACTATCCATAGAATGTATCATCCTATCTACTTAATTATTGAAATCTCCCTCTTCTGAATTCACCTTTTAGTGAGCATTTATATGAGATACAATTATCTTTGCATCCTTTGTCCATTCAGAAGGATCTAGACACATACTAATTTCCCAGATGTCTTTCTCACCAATTTCTAATCATACTCTTTCCAAGTCCCTGGCCATCCAGCCAATCCATTTGCTTTAGCCATGAATCAGTGAACAATCACACATCTGACCATTTTTCTTTCCAAGCAAAATGTGTGATTGTATGTACTGCCTGAAGTTCTTCTCTGTGGGATAATCACCCTTCACTGCTGTCTTTTAGAAAAGGGGTTGTAATGCTGCACCCCTCTACTTCTTGGTGATGCCTACATAACTTACAGAACCTTCAGTAAACCAAGGCCTAGCTTTTTCTTCCTCCATCAACCAACCATATGACATAGCCAATCAGACATGCTTGGGAGCAAAAGGCATTGGAACAGGAGTAGAAACCATATGCATTTGGGAAATGTCTTTAAGTAACTTGCTTGTGCCCTCAGGACCTTACTCAGAGCCCATCACATATATATCACTTCTATTTGATAATGGATTGTTGCTGTGCATGTCCTACTTGGTGAACCAGATAATATCCAGCATATAATAGGCACCTAAGTTCATAGGGTAAACTTGGTGACCCATTGTCAGTTTCCACTAAGGCCCAATAGCAGGTCAAGATCTGTCTCCCAAATACAGAATAGTTGTCTTGAGGTAAACCCCATCATCCCAAAGGTCTCCTGTGTGATTCACTTATAAGGACCTACCAAAAGCTCCAAGTAGCATCCATATATTCCACTAACACCTCAAATACATTTAGATTTTCTGGATTCTATGGTTCAAGTGCTAGAACAAACTTCAAAACATTTTGGATCTGTTAAAGAGCCTGTTTCAGGCCCCAAGGAAAGTCAGAAGATTTCTAAGTCATGTGGTTTATGGGCTAGGTAACACATTCAAGTGAGGGATATACTGTACGCAGAATCCAAAGAGCCCCACTAAGCATTGTACTTCTTTCTTGGTGGTGTAAGAAACCATGTGCCAAAACTTATTTTTCACATTAAAAGGAATATTGCTACATGAATCACACTACTGATTGACTAGAAATTTTATTGAGGTAGAAGCCCCTTGGATTTGGCTGGACTTATTTCCAATCTTTTGATGTACATATATGTTACCAACAAGTGCAAAGTAGTTGCTATCCCCTGTTCACTTAGTCCACTCATCATAATGTCAATGTCAATGTAGACCAGTGTAATGTTTTGTGGAAGAGACAGATCATCAAATCCTTTCTGTAAGCATTACAGCTCGGATAAAAAATATCCTACAGCTGGGAGCCCAAAAATAGCATCAAGTTACAATGCACAACAAACCTCACATAAGGGATTTATTAGAAGGAGAATAAGAGAAAGCTGGCTGTCCCTTCTCAGGTGAGAAACAGCAGCAAACTAAACAGGATACAGGGCTTATATAGAGTTTCTTCTGATGAGAATAGAACTTTTTAGGGTAGAACTTTCCAGGGTGGAGATTGGTGGATTTCATGTCTAGAAATGGGGCTTTTTGCTCTGTAGTGTAGGGCCATGGTCCAGTAGTTGGGGCAGTTAGGTATTCTGTGGTTAAAACCTGGCAGTTAGAGATCTTCAGAGGAGAAGGGTAGCCATTTGTGTAGGTTGAAGGGCTTACATTATTCCATTCTTGTTTATTATTGATAAACAATCAGGTCATTGAATGTTACCATTGAACTACTTCCTTCTTAATCAGGGCATTGAAGTCCTTTGGCCAAACATGATCTTCACCATTGGGGTATGATCAGGAGTCACTACCCTCAGCCTCTGTAGCTAGGGGCCAGTAATCCCACAATAGCAACTGGTTAAAGGTCTGCTTAGAGCTCTTTGAGTCTATTGTTGAAGAATTCTATACAAAAAGTTTATAAGGCAGGGTACAACTAGTAACTCGAAGAAAAACGGAAGAAATGAGGTTAAGAAGGGGAGTATCTAATTCCATGTTGGACTTCAGTGAGCCACTATCCAAAGGCATCAAACTGTTTTTTACATTTTTGAAGATCCACCTGGAGTTGTCAGATCTCATCTTTTACTATATCTCACTGGTTTACATAGAAGCAACATCCTCCCTGGGGAAGAAACAAAGATTATCTCTTTCTGCTGTTAGTGAATCCAATCATCTCCAATTTTGTAGCAGGGTCTGTTTGGCCCTGGAGCATAAAGATTGTCTGAGCCACCCATTGGAAATCCTAGATGAACTGAAAGCAAAATCAAGGGTAAATAGCTATGAAAGGATTCAGTCCCAGGTTTGGGCACCAAAATGTGAGTGTTATGGCTTTGATAGAAAGGCATTCTGGCAGTGGAAGCCAAGGATTAACTACAGCTTGGATAGGAAATATCCTGGCACACCTGTGTGGCTTTCATAGCAAAAATAACCAAAGCATGTGGTGGGAATGGTCGTGTGTATGCTGTAAATAAAGGAACTGTTTTGGCCTGTGTGGAGCACCATAGAAGTAGGTGGGGAATCAGAAGAGAGACAGGTAGAAGGAAGGCAGAGTCAGGCAGACACGATTCTGCCGCCAAAAAAGAAGCATGTAGGACTACAAGTGAACTAGAGGCCACAGGCCACATGGCAGAACAGATTCAGGAAAATGCATTGAATTAAGACAAAAGAGCTAGCTACCAATGTGCCTAAGACACAGGCCAAACAGGATGAAACTAATATAAGCATCTGAATCATTTTGGGGGGGAAGCTGCTGAGGGCAGGTCACACCTCTGGCCCATAGGGGTTGGAAATCTCTTACAACAAAAGCGGAAAGCTCCATAGTGACACTTGCCCAGTAGAAGGGGAGAAACAAGTGGAAAGGGCAGGTAGAGGAGGAAGTGCAAGTGTCTCTAATAAAAGTAGAATTGCACACCTGGTAGGGCCTTGAAGGGCGCTGCAGGGAATATGCACACACTGTGGGCAGCCCAAAGGGCATAGAAGATTCTTAAAAGGTCAAAAAGAGATGGAGATCTTAATAAAGGAAGCCAATATGGGGCTGGAAAAAGACCCGGGTGCTAGGGTAACCTACAAGAACTCACAGGATGTCCCTGACTAGTTCTCCAACCAATAGTGAAGATGTTGCCTAGATAGGACTTTCCCTATAATCAAATGAATAGCCACCCCAAGCAGGGGAGAAGTGTCTATATGAGCAAGGGGATAGGGCTTATGAGGAAAACTCCCACAGTGATGGCTGGCTGGAGCTTTGGGGAGCTCAATGAATCAAGAACAGCCACTGGGGAACCTTCAAGAAAAGGAAGTAGGCCCTCCAAGGATAGGCAGCTGTCCACTGACAGGGGCAGTATGTGGAGCCTCGAGGGGAGGGATCAGACTGTGTTTCTGTGCATAGATTGGCACTTCATAGCCCATTCTCCCCAGAGGAACACCTAACCTAGTCATGACATTAGGGTGAGGAAATCAGACCTTCCTGGAGTGGATGCTGAGCTGATACACCTTGGGACTCTTTGCCCTTTTTTGAAGAAGGAATGAGGGATGAGGAGGAGGGAGGCTGAAGGGAGGGGAAGGGAGGGAGAGCAAGGGGATACATAAAAAAGGACTTTATTTTCTAAAAATATAAAATCAAATAAATAAATAAAAGAGATTCATTTTCTTAGTCTAGGGCATGTTTTTACTACTGGACAATTGCCTTCCCTTTGGATAAGAATAACTTATGACTTTTAAAATGTGTTTATGAATAAATTGACAAATAGATAAATATAAAAAGGGTCTGAGATAAAAGGCTTAAGTCCTCTGGGGCTATGGAAAGTGCGCACTGAACCTGGGTGATGTATTTGGTGGGTTTGATGAGGCTGGTAAAGCTGTAACCCTGACAATAGGGGAGCAAGAAGGTGTGGGTCTCCAGACTCCCTCAGGACTACATAAGTGGCTCCAGTGTCCGGAAGGAGAGAGACAGATCACACACATACTATGATGTCTACCTGAGACTCCCAGTGTGAGATGGCAGTGGTCAGTCATCCATGACCAGACCTAGGAGGTCAGCTGAAAGGCCATTGGGGTTTGATGTCTCCACACTACCAGGGACATAGGTGTATAAGAGGGTAGTCAACACCCCATTGCCCTTACTGATGGTCCCCTTGGACATGGTCTGTTCAGTGACCCTCCTGACTGCAATAGAAACA
The DNA here is from genome assembly GCA_004025045.1 of Sigmodon hispidus. Lineage (NCBI taxonomy): Eukaryota > Metazoa > Chordata > Mammalia > Rodentia > Cricetidae > Sigmodon > Sigmodon hispidus. Next base: position 217,877 of record PVIH01001603.1, read on the forward strand.
GTAACCCAGAAGTTCTTGGGTTTTGGAAGGCCAGGGAGGCTGGGAAGTTGCTATGGCTAGTCAAAAAGGCCTTTAGTCATCAGGTCTTTTTGTTCTGGGTCTTTTCATCTTTCCTATGGTGCACTTTAAAGGCCATTGCTAACACTTCTGCCTATGGAGTCTGGGATCCTTTGTGCAGACATGTAAGTTTGGCCTGAATGTCAGGGAAACTGTAAGAAGTTGTTCCCCATTTGTGGTCTCAGGATCCAGCTAGTGTACTGTACAAGAACCTTTGTGAGGCAGACTAGGAATGGAAATGTGATATCATGACTACCCTGACTGATCTCTCTGACTTTTTTTCATAATTTACCTCTTTAAGGGTGGCTAGCTAGGAGGCAAGTTACAAACTGATTCCTGGCAAAGATGCCCTCTGGGATATTGTAATTGGTCATGGACCGCCTCAGCTCTGACTGTGTGGGCAGTTTGTTGCTAGGGAGAGAGAATGAGAAATTAGAGTGGCTGGAGAGAAGAAGGAACTGTGGGTTGAGGCTTGTTAATGTGATTGAAAACAGTAGAGGCGTCATCTGCTTTGGGCCTCACAGCTAGGAGGATGTAGAAGAGGATCCTCGGATGGCTTATGTCATATGGTCACTTTTATCAAGATAGAAGGGGGGCCACATGGCAAAGTTCATCCTTTCCAGCCCTAGCAAAGATGGCTGTCGGCCACGTGGCTACCTCCATGATGGGGAGAGCAGCTGATGTGGCAGCGCAACAAGTTTCCTTTAAGATTACCTATGTGTAAAGCTTTAACTATAAACCCTGGTGTTATGAGTCTTAAAATAACCCTTTCGTTTTAGATTTTACAGGGTTTTAATAGACCCAATATGCTTACAAATCTTGAGGTACAGGAAATTTACACAACAGTTTTACAAATCTTGAGATAAGACTTAGATACACTTCAGTAAAAGTTTTAGAGAGTTAAACCAAAACCAAAAGAGTGTGAAATGAGCAGCTAAAGCTCCCAGGGGGACTAACTGTCCCTTTGTTTTGTTTTACTCTCTGTCATTCAGCAGATGGCTCTATGACACAGGACGGGGACTTTGAAAGAAATGTTTAAACAAAAATGCTTGGTTCTAGAGGCGAGGAGACATACCTTAACTATAGAGGCAGATTTTAATCCAAGTAGGACAACATAAAACAACAGCCTAATGCCGCTCACACCTAAGACAGCTGAATCCCTGTAAAACTGACTCTAATAAGCTGAAGACAAAAGAAGGCTTAGAGACAGGAAAATTTTGAGTCCTGGCTACAGACAAAGGATACTGCAGGAAGGAACTGAGAGAAGCACCCGCCAGGGAGGGGTGTGTGCATATTGCTGCGGCCCACTTCTCTGCTTTCTCCCCCTCCTGATAGGTCTGGCTCCTAGATCCTACAGATGCATCTATGATAACTTAAAAGACAGACTATTTACATAAGGGGTGGGACTAGACAAAACAAACAGGGCTTGGAGCCAATAGCGAAGGGGAACTCTTTCCATTTTCCCTGTCACTCACAGTATTTGTAAAGGTCTCAAGTAATATTAGGATCTAAGGTTCCATTAGATGGCCCTTTGCATTAATTATCTAAGGGGTACTAAGGCCAAATTTTATGGCAAAAGCAAATAAATTAGGGCCCTTTCCAGTCAGATGTCAGGCGGAGATGCTGGAGGTTTTCTAAGAGGCGTCCCCCAAAATAATGAGAAGGCATGGAAGACATGCTCCCAAGGATGAAAGAAAAGGAAAATGTCACAGCAGCCTGTGGCTGTAGGCATCCCCATGACTCGGGAAGGACTGAGTGAGGACCCAGCCATTAAATGGGCCATCACACTCAATGGGGGGCAGAGGCTTAGATACTCAGCACCTAGTGCCAGGACTTTTGTAGAGGCCAGAAGGCAAGAATGAAAACCAAGCTTTGCGAGAAGAGGTCTCTTCCACAGGCCAGGGTTGGGGAATGGAGTCACAAAAGCCATAAGGTCCTAAAGGAGCTGTGGGATTATGGAGCTCTGGGGGTGGGGGGAGGGGGAGACAGGAAAAGATACAATCACCCAGTTAGGCCTAAGGAAACTGCTGAATTGCAGCCTCAAGGGTGAAAGATGGGGTCAGGTAAAGAGGACTAGCCATAGCCTGTGACTGGAGAGTACTTCCACTTCCAAGAGTTCTTGAGGGTACTGCACAATAAACCGTCACTTCTTCAGATTCAAAGAAACGTTTACACTGACTGAAGGGGAAAGCCTACCTAATTGCTGATGGTGGATAGCGTAGGGCAAAAGGACCAGTCAAAGAAACAGAAACAAACAAACAAACAAAACCTGCCCTAGCCCTGTAACCAGAACTAGTGAAAGAAACCCACCCTGGCTCTGAAACCAGAGCAAATGGGGCTGGGTGGGGGGACTCCCTGGATCTGAGACATTTTGGCCTTAGAATCAGAGCCAGCAAAAGAAATATGCCCTGGCCCTGAGATTAGAGCCAAAAAGCCCAAAAGAGCTGGTGAAAGAAACATACTTTGGCCCTGAAACCAGAGCCAAATCTGCCATGGAAAAACCTAATCAATCCCTGAGCAGAGAAAATAAACCATTAACCATTCTCTGAGCAGAAAACCAACCAATCCCTGAGCATGCACTCTAGACATCAGAGCTCACCCTGGAAATCTTCTCCCTGGAAAAGATCCACCCTCAAGAATCTGCTATCTTCCACCCACCCCAGCACTGGCAGCCACTCTCCTGGATTCTTTCCTCCCAATAAATCTTTTGAATGAGGTTTGGGTGACAATCTTCTTTCACCAGGGCAGGAGCAGTGATGGAGCCTGGACAGCTGAGAGAAGCAAAGCAAAACACTTTCTCTGAGGAAACCTTCCCCTAAGGGAGCCAAGTTGTTAAACTCCAGGAAACCAGAGCAGGACTCTAACAACATCAACATCACCCGGGAAGCCCTACCCTGCTGTTGCAGAGCTGGTACATTGAGGGGAAGGTTACTTCCCCTGAAGCAGAACTGTAAGCTGTGGTATTCATTGACTGCCCTAATACTTTTCCATCTGAGCGGTACTAATACTTACAGATGGGGTGCTAAGTGACTGGTAAGTCACAATATGAGTCTGTTATAGCTGGAGATGAGGGATAAGGTCTCAATGCAGCTTAGAACATGAGGGGAAACACAGGCACCAGGAGAGCCTATCCAAGTCATGACACCGAATGTACGCATTACAGCTCAGATGGTAAGGTATCCTAGAAGCTGGGAGTCAAATACCACAAAGTCACACTGTACAACAAACCTCACACAAGAGATTTATTGGGAAGGGAAAAGCAGGAGGGTAGCTGCCTCTGCTTAGGCAAGAAACAGCGGCAAATTAAATAGGATACAGAGCTTAGAGAGTTTCTTGGGCAGGGGATGGAATGTTTTATGGTGGAGCTTTCCAGGGTGGAGATTGGTAGGATTTCCTGTCCAGAGATTGGGCTTTTTACTCTGCAGGGTAGGAGCATGGCCCAAAAGGGCAGTTAGAGTATTCTGTGGGTGGAATCTGGAAGTTAGAGGTCCTCCAAGGAGGGGCCTGCCTCCGAGTCTTACACCTGCTAACTGAGTTATGACAGTGGACTGGAAAATCAACACAGTCTTGAGATAAAGGTGTAAAGTCTACTGTGGGCCTTGTCAGATGAAAGCTGTTGGAGAATATTAAAGATATTCCATTCCTTTATGCTGTGGAACATTTGTTTGATGAGGCAAAGATGTGTTGAATTGTTTTATGTTGCATGTTTAATTCTGTGAAGCTGTGTTACTTTGCCTGACTAAAACACCTTACTGATCTAATTAAAACCTGAACAGATAGCTAGGCAAAAAAAAAAAAAAAAAAAAGATGGGAGAGGCTGGCAGGCAGAGAGAATAAGTAAGAGACAAAACCTGAGAAGAGGAGATGGAAGAGGAAGAAAAGAGAACATCAAGGACCTGCCAAGCAGCTGCACAATCAACCATGGAGTAAGAAGGAAAGAAAGGTATATAGAATAGAGAAGGATAAAAGCCCAGAGTCAAAAAGTAGACAGAATAATAGAAGTTAATAGAAGTTAGCTAGAAACAAAACAAACTAAACAGGGCATTAATAAATAAAAATAAGACTCCATACTTAATTTAAAAGCTGGATAGCAGGCCCTCTAAAAAGTAAAAAGATAAAAGAAAAAAGGGATACGGTTCCTTTAAGAAGTTCTGCTATACAACAAAACACTTAAACAACCCTTTTGATGCTAAATAGAAAAAAAAAGCCACCTGCCACTGTGCTGGGTACTGGCATTCCAGAGCTGGGGGTTTGAGTGCAGTTCCTGGCCAAAAGGGCCTCCACCCATCCAAGAGCTTTAGGCTTGGTTCTCACAACTGAGAAGCAGGCAGAGCCAGCTGTCAAAGCCTTGAGGAGGTCCTAGCAGTGTTGCTTAGCAGTTATTTTGCTCATGCAGATAAAAACAGACTAGAGGTATGCAGTAAAAACAGATTCAGACAGAAGAAACTCTAGATAGGTTATAGTGTGTTTAACAATGGCATAGGCTTAAGAAAGAAAAGAAAATGGGTATAGGCAGTCATCAAAAGAAATGAATAGTTTAAAAATAATGAAGTCTTTAAAAGGAGAAGTAAAGTAATAAGAACAAAAATTAAGCCACATGGAGATGTGTAATCTGAAGTTTTTTATTCAGTCTGGGCCCCTTGGGCTGCACAAAGCTTCCTATCTGCAGTCCCACAGCTGCTTAGAAAATAATGAATCAGAAGCTTGTTTTAATTACAAACTGTTTGACCATTTTTATTAATCTATGGTATTGCCACATGGCTCATGGCTTACAGGTACTTTTATATCCTGCTTCTTGAGTGGCGGGATCATGTCTCGCAAACTCTGCCCTTCTCTTTTAACTCTGTTTGAATTTCCCTCCTGCCTCTAAGCTGCCTTGCCATAGGCCAAAACAGCTTCTTTATTAGCCAATTGTAGTAAGCATATTACCATATACAGAAAGGCATCCCACATCCAAGATGGGAAATACACAAGGAGTATGGATCCTGTATGTTGTTATACTTTTTTGATTGCTAATTAGCAAAAGCCAGCTAAGAGACATGAGATTGAAGAGGGACCTATGAAATAAACTAGTCTAGACATTTTAAGAATGTCTTAACATTTAAATGGAACTCAAAAGAGGGCACAGATCCCTCCAAGAAAGAATGGGAGAAAGGCTAACAGTAAAAGTCTTAGATATTTTACAAGTTCCTTCCTAGGGGGGACCTGGTCATCACTTCAGGCATATAAGTCTAAAAACAGGTTCAAGTCTGGAAACCAGTTTATAGGACAAGATCCCCTATTAATACAAACCAAAATAATTTTTCTTTATTTTTCAAGAATTTTTCTGATTATATAGAATCAACAAAATATAGTAGACCTATTTCAATCCTGGAAATACCATAATTGGTTAGCTAGTCCCAAAGGTTCGTGCCCGTCACGGAAGTCTTCCACCATCATGGAAGTCCCTGTGAGCGGGGCTAGTACATCTTGTTTGTGTGTGCTACCACTTGGCCTCTGCTACTTCAAAGCACAATTAAGCAACAACATCTCCAATCCCAAAACAGCAGCTCTCAACCTTACTAATAACACTGCCATCCTTTAATCTAATTCCTCATGTTGTGGTGACCCCTATGCAAAAAATTATTTTGTTGATACTTTATAACTGTAAATTTTTCTACCATTATGAATGATAATGTAAATATGATATGCACAATATCTAACATTTGATCCCAAAGGGGTCATGACCCACAGGTTAAGAACTACTGCTCTAAGGTCTGTCACAAGAAACAAAGAACTGATATACCTCTTCAAATGTGTTGGTGAAAATTAATGAATGGCATCTCTTCTGGTTCCACTATTGTGAGGAATTAGGTTTTGCATAGTGCACTCACTCTAAAATCACAGTTTTCCTGAGACTTAAATAAAGTCCTTTCATTAACACTATGCCAAGATATATATCAGGCTAATCCAGCTCCTTTTCAGAAAACCATCTTTTAATAAATGCTTAAACCAATCAATCATATAAATTTGACACTTTTTTTAACTGTTCAAGCTTCCATATTAAATCTAGAATCTCCATTCTGCAGGCTAATATCAGTAACTCAGCCTGACACACTTTTACGTTCTTTCCATCATTACACACATATTCCTCCTTAAATCCATTTCTACACATATTCTTCAGACTTCTGCATGAATTAATTAGCAAACTTTTTAAGCTCCTTGGTTGTATAATAATATCCTTATGGTCTACACTTTCTACCTCCCTTCTAGAATCCTTCTTAGCATTAAGTCTGGTTGTAAGTGTAGAGACAACCATTTGTGGGTCCTGAGAGATATCAGGATTGTCTTGCCTGGCATTTCTTTCAGTGGAGATCACCACCTGCTCAACAATGCATGATTAAGTCTCACAGGAAATTGTGGAGAAGGCAATACGAACGGGACTAGAAGTGTAGTTGTATCCTTTACTAAAGGTGGAAAGATTAGTCCCTCAAGTGAGACAAACCTTTAAGAACCTTAGGGTTCAAAGTCCTCACTCTCATGAGGGTCCCTTTACATGTTTCTAATTTAAGTTATGGAATCCCATTCTTTTCCACTCAGTGCCTTTATGTTAACTGCCAAGACACTTTGAATCTGAGACTTACCATTTCTGCTGAACAGTGACCCATGGGACACAATAGTCTACCATGCCACAAGAACAGTGCCTGTTAGTTATGAGCCTCCGTTGTAACCACTGCCTACCATACAAAGTTTTCCTGACTAGACAAGACAGTATCAATAAACTATGGTCATAAACAATTGTTTCAAATGTAATCTAATGGGCACATCACATCCATTTAGCAGTAACAGTGGTCTTCTCCCTATGTCCTGTGACCTCAGCAGGCATGGGCTGCTGCCTTGGCTTATAAAATTAAACTCCTATAGACTTGGTCTTAAATTCAATCAGAAAGCAGCTGGTTGAACCCTTTTAGAAATAGTACTGTTGCATCAGACAGCATATACCTGTATGTAGATAGCATTAACACACCATGTCCATAGGTGAGCAGGACCATTATTGATGATTCTCTCCCAGTAAACCACATAGCATTGTCAAGCACTATGAAGGCTAGACAACAGGAACAAAACTTCATCTCAGTCCCAGATTGATTTCTCTTTATTGTATAACCAGAACATATTGTGCTTTTAGAAATAGTCTTACTATCTGAAGAGTGGGGTCATTCCTCACCTGTATCTATGACAAGTTCCCTGGTCTAGCAGTCCCTGGGCACATTAACTCTCCACTGTCTACATGTAGCAGCTGTAAGGGCCTTGGGCTGGGAAAACAATCTCCATCCCTGTCACAGTCCTAGAGCCAATGGGGTTCTGGAAGAATGCAGCCAATGAATGAGGCAGACAAAAGTTTCATTTAATAGCCAACTTAATCTCAGAGGCATTGGACAATTTATACTCTGAGGGACAAGAAAAATCACATGAGAAAATTCTTATAAGTTCAAGCTGTATATAATCACAAGGACTAGCCACACCTGACCAGAACAAACCTGTTTTTACAAAGAGGCATATAAAGGATAGTTTAAAGATTTCATTAAATAGCAATAACTAGCACTTGGAAGTGAACTCATTCCTTTCCCCTACACCTGGGGGAGCACAAAACACATTCCAAGAATAATTCCATGCTTTGGAGAAACTTAGGTCACAAGAAAAACTCTTGTTTTCTTCGAGTATTCTCACAAGCACTCAGGATTCCCCTCACAGAACTCTATTCCTGGACTGCATTCTGACATATCCCCACAGAAGAATTGTATACAGAATGTTCTAGGTGAGGGCAGCTGCTCACCCCCAGCGGTTGAATATTTTGGGCATGCGGTACTCCCTTTCCATACCCATTTTCTGATACTGATTGCTCCTGGTGTTCTTGAGGCCTACAAGGGATCAGGCAGGGCTCTAGGTCCCAGTATCCACCCAAGCCAAAACACTGTGCCCATAGGTAAGGGACCAAACAATTCTTGATTCAAAATAGGTCCAGATACTGTATAGGGTTATCACTTTTAGGTAATTTTGCCCATCTTGTTAAGGAAGTGGCTGAGGGAGTTTCTACTGACAAGATCACCATTCTCTACAGGCAGGTAGATCTCTATGAATTATAGCCCAGTCTGTTCTACATAATAAGTTCCAGGACAGCCAGGGCTATGTAGAGAGACACTGTCTCAAAAACTTCAGAGAGAGAGAGAGAGAGAGAGAGAGAGAGAGAGAGAGAGAGAGAGAGAGAGAGAGAGAGGGGGAGGAAAAAAAACAGGAGAAAGCAATGAAGGAATTAAAAAAAAAAGAAAAAGAAAGAAATCTTGTTCCAAAGGATTAAATAAGATAAAGAAAATTCATATTTTAAAAGATGCCACTTGCATCTTGGAGCCCATTTT
>PVIH01001604.1:0-226117 GCA_004025045.1 Sigmodon hispidus
GGGGGCTGGAGAGATGGCTCAGCGGTTAAGAGCACCGTCTGCTCTTCCAGAGGACCCGGGTTCAATTCCCAGCACCCACATGGCAGCTAACAACTGTCTGTAGTTCCAGTTCCAGGCAAACACCAAGGCAAATAAATAAATGAATAAAGTTTTAAAAAAAAAAAAAAAAAAAAAAAAAAAAAAAAAAAAAAAAAAAAAAAAAAAAAAAAAAAAAAAAAAAAAAAAAGGCCCAGTGTGGGCAGCATGTGTGGTGAGCCCTGGGTGTGGGTGTCTGAGGGTGACTGGGGACTCAGTTGCTCCACTTCTGCTGGTGCCCTCAGGATTTACGGATTTACTTTGTATCTGTTGGGGCATTTTTATTTTGTTTTTATCAGATTCATTGAAAATCAAAATAGATAATATTCTCTCCTGCCATAATCCCAGAGGGGAACAAATGTTGAAACAGTGAGAAATATGTTCACACTGTGAAAAGTACACAAATCCCACTAGGTTGTGTAAACGAGAAACAGGAGTCATGCATGGTTCTGTTTATTCTTGGACAGCATGAAAACCACCAACCATTTTTTTTTTTTATCAAGATGAAAAATAAAAATCTGGCATCGGCCCTTGTTATTCTAGGCATGTTGGGCATCTGTTAGGGCAGATCTGAATTTCAGGGATGTGAGTTTGAGATAGTTCTGGACTTGAGGAGCTTAAGCGTCCAAGTGCAGGACAGTGCTTTGTCATCATGAAGCATGGGGTAAATGTGGGCTGGGGCGTAGCTCCGTAGCAGAGTGCAGTGATAGATTTTATATTTAATAAAATCAGCCTGGAGTATTGGAGAGAGGAAACAGACCACAGCCATTTGTCACCCAGCCATCTTCTCAGGGTAAAAGCTGTCTTCCAGCTTCCTCAACCTTGCTTCTTATCATTTCTACAGAATACCTCAATGTCTGCCTATGAGTACCTTAAATATCTTCTTCACCCAGTTGTTTCACTTCTGGGCTCAACTCTGCATTATAATTCTAGAGTTAGGATTAAAGGCATGAGCTACTACTATTTGGTAGCTAGCCTTGAACTCACAGAAACACAGCAAGATCTGTCTCTGGAGTTATGGGGTTAAAGGTCACGACTCCCGGTCTGTCTTTTCCCTGCTCGGATTAAAGTTGTGGGTTACCAGCTTTTGTTCTTGTGCTGGAATTAAAGGCGTGAGTTTCCACCCTCTGACCCTCTTGGCTTGGCTGTGGGTGAATCTGTTCCCTGATATTTCAGGCTGATTTTATTAAATATAAAATATATCATCATGGCAGAGTGTTTGTCCAGCAAGCACATGATTCTGGGTACCAACCCCACCCAGCACCGTGTTTATAAAAAAAGAGCTCAGTATGGTGATGCATACCTGTGATCCCAGCACTTGGGAGTCAGAGGTGAGACAATTGCTGTGACTTTAAGGCCAGCCAACTTGGGCTACAGAATGAGACCTCACCATTGTTCCCCTGAAATAATAAAACAGACAGCTACACATGAGATCATGTTCTTTCAATCCCTATATTTAAGAGGAACAGAGGACCAGGAGAAGTTGAAGGTTATTGTCAGTTATAGGTAGTTGAAGGCCACTGTGAGTGAGCTCCATCAGACCCTGGCCCAAATAGTAATAGCAAAAGACAACAAACGAAAAGCTCCATCTGGGGAGTTCCTTCTAAGAACTCCTTAGAGCCTGCGCGGTGGCCCACACTTCAATCCCAGCATTCAGGCAGAGGCTGGAGGACCTTTGTGAGCTTGAGCCTAGCTTGATTTACACATTGAGTTCCAGGACAGTCAGGACCATAGAGAGATCCTGTTCCCCCCCAAAAAAAAAAATATTAAAAAAGAAAGAAATCCTGTAGAGCAGATATAGTGATATGCATGTAACTCTGGTTCTCAGGGAGATTGCAGCTAGCCTGGGCTTCACAGCAGAATTCTATATCAAAAACATACTGGAGAAAAGCAAGCCTTTGTGTTGTGTATGTATGCTTCGTATTTCATTATTCTTTCTAGTTAGCATATAGAATATAGGTTTCACAATGACGTTTTCACACATGCTCCTTTTTCTGCCTGTTCATGTTCTCGCCCACTGTGTTCCCCACATTAAAGAAAACCTTTAAAATGAAGTCGAGGGCTGTTGTCCAAGGTACTTTTAGGAAAAAGTAATGAGCTCACAAGTACATAAGTATTCTTTTGACTTTGTTGTTATAAAATAAAAAATGGTTTAAATATTCAGCATTTCATAAATTTAAATTGTAGGCTGTAAAATTCTAAATGTCTTACCTTCATCAAGTTTAGAGTATTCTCTTCAGTATTGTTTTGTCTGGGCATCAGGGTTCTTCTTTTGACTTTTATCAGTTTGCTCCATCCGCAAAATTGGTCTTCAGTCGTGTGTCTCCCCCCCCCCCCAGCGTCTAGAGCTCTAGTTCTTTGTCTCCAGTGCCTGTCCCTTGCTGCTGTTGAATTTCATGCTACCCTGTAACAGAGAAGAACTATTAGCTAGTTACCACTCAGGGACGTTCAGGTTGGTTTCCAGCTCTTTGTGAACACTGTTGAAATGAACATCCTGTACGTGTATTTCTGTAAAATAGGTTCCAGGAAGTGGGATTTCTAGGCTTCAGGATTAGTATGTTTTAAATTTTAATATATGGTTTCAAGCTGACTTCTGGAATGGAGTTCACTGTGCACAGTTGTTACACTGTATCCCAGTAATGTGTCTGAAAGCGCTTTTTTCATATCCCTTCCAAGACTGTATCATTTATCTTTTTTGGATTTTTGAGACAGGGTTTCTTTATATAACAGCTCTAGCTGTCCTGGAACTCACTGTGTAGACCCAGGCTGGTCTTGAACTCAGAGATCCACCTGAGTCTGCCTCTCCAGTGCTGGGATAAAAAGGCGTGCTCTCCATCACTGCTTGGCTATGTCCTCATTCATCTTTAACAGTTTATTTATTTATTTATTTATTTATTTATTTGATGTGTGTGTTTGTAGGCATATGCACATGAAGCTCATGCAGACGTCTGAGGACAGCTCTCTGAGTTGGTTCCCTTCTTGACCACATGGGTTCTGGTTAAGGAACTTCCTTGGTCATCTTGCTGGTCCTCTTTGGTCTTTAAGGTCTCACTATGTAGCCACGGCTGGCCTGGAACTTGCTGTGTAGACCAGGCTGGCCCCAAACTCACAGAGCCTATTTCTGCTTCCTGTGTGCTAGAGTTAAAGAGGTACCTCTTTCATCTTTTAGACACTAGGCAAGTTGACACAGTGCAAAATGATACACAATAATTAGAATTTTTTTCTCTAATCACAAGTGAGACAAAATATCCTCTTATCGCCTCTTTACCTGTTGTTTATTTTTAAGACAGAGTCTCATGTCTTAAATACTGGCTGCTTTTGAACATGTGCAGCACAGGCTGGCCTTGTCTCCTGCCTCCAGCTCTCAAGCACTAAGATAGCAGATGTATTTCACCTTTCCTGGCCCCGTCACCTCTTTATTAGTAATTGTGTCTTTTCAGTGAATTGCTTCTTTGTACCATTTATTTAATTTTCTTTGGGGATTTTATTTTTTTCTTTATACTTTGTAAAATCTCTTTGAAGTCTGGCAGTGGTGGCACACACCTTTAATTCCAATACTCAGGAGGTAGAGGCAGGAGGATCTCTGTGAGTTCAAGGCCAGCCTGGTCCACAGAGTGAGTTCCAGGACAGCTAGGGCTGTTATGCAGAGAAACCCTGTCTTGAAAAACAAAACAAAACAACAACAACAAACTCTTTGAAATACAAATAATCTCTCTGAAGGAGTAAAAAAAAAAAACTAGAGTTTTTAGATTTCTATGTGGTCCATGAGTAGGTTCCAGAAAAACTATTCACCTAGCACCCAAGCAAACAGTGAGCATGTTCTGCTAGGGGCATTGGCTTGCTTTGTGTCAGTTGCTTTCATTATCACTGAGTGTGTGTGTGTGTGTGAATTTGTTTTTATTATCACTGAGTGTGTGTGTGTGTGTGAATTTGTTTTCATTATCACTGAGTGTGTGTGTGTGTGTGTGTGTGAGTGTGTACGCACGCGCATGTTTCTGATAGCTCCTGGCTCTCCCATCCACTTGAGGTACCTGTCCAGGGTAGATGGTGAGCAGTTACTGTGTAAAGCATTGGTAGGAGGGATCCATTCCTGGAAGGTCGGTATAAGGCTTATCACCCTCTGACTTCTTTAGCTAGAGTGCAGGGGTCAGGGAGCTGCTACCTCAGGCTAGTGCAGACCTTTGACCATTTTTATAAAGAAGGTTTTCCTTGAGCCACATCATGTGGGTTTGCTCACGTGTTGTTTGTGGATGTTTTCGTGCTGCAGGCTGCAGTCATGACAGAGACCATATGGCCCACAAAGACAGAAATGTTTACTGTCTGTCCCTTTATGGAAAACACTTGCCAACCTTCCATCTAGAGGCTCCAAGAAGCTACACCACTGTTCTCCACTTGAGGGCAGAGGGTCATCGCCCCCAGAGGACCCCCCCCCAGTATCTGGTTGTTCAGGCTAGCTCTCTAAGCACTTTGAGTCATCCCCAGCCCTACCCCCAGGCTGCAGGGCTCTCCTTGTCCTTCTCATGGGTCCTGATCTCACGAGAATAGACCCTGAAAGGGAATGGGTAGCGAGTTGTTGAGGACAGACTGAAGCCGTTAGGCAGTGTGCCTAGCTTTCTGCTGAGCAGGGCTGAATCTGATTCTGACACAGCCCAGGCCTTTAAAAAGCAGAACTGTCAGGAGCAGTCCCGAGACACAGCACTGGCCGTACAATGACACTTGCTGTTTGTGTCTCCAGTTCGTGTTTTCATTTTGGGGACAAAGGCGTCTTCAAGGTTGCCTTAGAACTCTCTAAATCAAATCTACAAGAGCTTTTAAACAGAGAATGGCTCCTTGATAACCTGGGAATGTGAGGGAATGTGTTGTCAGGGAAACCTTCATGTGGGGACTTTCTCAGGCCCAAGGGGCTTTGTATGACCTGGGCTGTGGGCTGTTCACTCATTGGTGGAAAGGGGCCTCAAGTTGGCAAAATGCCTTTTCCTCACAGACCAGGAGGATGTGGCCCATAACTCACACCCCCACCCTCATCTCCTACACTCTACCCTCACAGAGCCTTGGGAGGCTGTGCTCTGTCTATGCACATTATAGCCTTTCCTCTAGTGTGGAGGTTCAGAGGATATCTGACAGTCAGGGCTGCTTCTCTCAAGTCTTTTGCAGCATGAGGCATGGGTATCCCTGAGGGGAGGTACACGCCTATCCACTGGTGCGGACGAGCATACACCCCATGGTGTGGAGCTTTGGCCTCCCCCGGACATCTGGTCAGCATACTCGCGTCTGTTTGCTTAATGTCTCTAGTTTGTACAGCCCTTTAGCTCCGATCCATTAGCTGAAGCACAAACACTGGCCAGCGGTTGAGGTGGCGTCTTTGGGCCACCACCTCACAATCCAGGGCCTGAGTTGCTTAGAGATGGGAGCAGATGCAGCCAAAATTGTGAACATATCTTTTCCACTTCATTAGCCTGACCCTTGTTAGTGTGGGCGGGATGAAGAGTTCTAGTCGGGTTTGAAACCTTCACAGAAAACTGGTTACAGAATGTTCAGGAAAAAAATATCTCTGTGGGCTTTTCCCATTTTATTTGTTGAAGTTTGGCCTTAAACCCAAGGGAGAAATGATCCCATGGGTACTTGACTAGAGTTTGAAGAATACACATCCCTCTCTTTAAAGACCTGAGGGAGGTGTGAAAGGAAATGGCCCCCTTGGGTGGATGGGAGGCCTTCGGTCTTCCTGATCAGCCCCACTCTACAATCAGGCAGAGTTTCATTTGCTTCCCTACCTGAAGAGCCCAAGTGCCAGGCTACCAGTTAGGATTCAGGGTACCAGAACCCATGTAGCCTCTAATTAACTATTTCCAGCCATACCTTGGGAAACCAAAACAGTCAGCTGGTGAATGTCAGCCTGGGAAAAATTGGCCACCAGAGAGGTTCTACCTCATGAATTTGCTCCACATGGCATGTGCTAAGGTTGACGGGGCAGTGGAGGTGTCAGCAGTGATCGGGGCCGGCAGGTGGAACGGGAGGCAGCCGGGAGAAGGCAGTTTTCCCTCTCCACCCCTGCACCAGTGAAGTGGAAAGGTGACTGCAAGGACCTTCCCAGTGATGTGTGCTGAAGGGGACCTGCATTTTTCAGTTAGGGAACAGCCCAGCTTTGCCGAATCCACTTGTTCAGACTAGCTCTTGGTTAGATAGTCTGGACAAGATAGGCTGGAACCTGACCTATATGGGTTTTACTGAATTCAGGGGTATGTACCAGCCACCTGGGTACAAGAGTCATCTCTGTAAAGGACCACAGGCCTAGAAATGTCAGCCCTCACCTACTGCTTGGCTCTGACTTCATTAGAGAGGGCAAGTGGATTCAGGAGGCCTTGGATATGAACAGGGAGCCTCCCCGGGGCTGGAGAGATGGCTCAGCGGTTAAGAGCACCATCTGCTCTTCCAGAGGACCTGGGTTCGATTCCCAGCACCCACATGGCAGCTGGCAGCTGTCTGTAGTTCCAGTTCCAAGCAAAACACCAAGGCAAATAAATGAATAAATAAAAAGTTTTTAAAAAAAAAAAAAAGAAAAGAAAAGAAAAGAAAAGGGAGCCTCCCCTTGAGGGTTCCCATGCAAAAAAGGTCCTTAAGAAAGATGGCCCAAACTGTTTTTGGCTGTGACCTCTGGGGATCCTGTCTAGTGGCCTGAACACCAGGGGAGGGGCTGCCAGCAGCTGCTGTTTCCCGCTGGGAATGTGATACAGCTGGGCCTGTTTATGGTACAGCTGAGTGGCTGAGGGAGGGTGAGTCATGGGGCTGAGGGAAGGCCTACATGAGGCTCAGGAGCCCAGGCATGGAGGACAGGTTTTGTCTAGAAAATAGGGGCAGCAAAATGACTGAGAATAAACTGGAGCCGGAGAGGGATGTGAACTGCTCCAGGGAGCAGCTTCTGAGTGTTTCCCCGGCACCTGCAGCCGCAGCATGGCTCCAGTTCCCTGCTTGGCAGCAGAGCTGGTTCTGCCAGCCGGCTAAGACAGTCGGCTTAACACTCACTCCATCTCATTATGTGTGTGCGGAGACTGGGCAGAGGCAGGAGGAGGAGGAGGGGGGAATAAACAAGGAGGGACCAGGGCCCAGAGCTGGAACAAACACATCCCTGGGTGATACGATCCTGGATCCCAGCGGTCAGGCTGAGGGCTGAGGCTGGTAGGTCTAAAAGAAGATGTAAGAATTCCCAGGGAGCTGGAATCAGACAGGATGCTTAATAAGGGAGAGAGATGACATGTGAACGGCGCTTGAGAACCGAACGGAAGTGTCAGGCCAGGCCTTGATCTGGCTATACCTTTGAATCCTATATTTACCCTTCACCAGCTTGATTCCAGTTTGGCTCTTAAGTGTTTTTTTGGTCTAGGATATGGTCCCGTGTAACTCAGGCAGGCCGAGGATGACCATAAATTTCTGGATCTTCCATCTCCACCTCCTGAGGGCTGGGATTCCAGGTGTGTGCCACCCTGCCCAGTGTAGACTCTGATGAGTCTTATGTGGGTGAATGAAGATGTCAAGGAGCATTTAGACAGTTGTTTTTAGGTTTTTAAAGATGCTATAGAAAACAGGTGGTAAAATTAGTTGCTGTTAGTATAACATACTATTTAATGGGATGAAATCTGAGCAAGCTGCCCCTGAGCCAGCCAATGAGGGAGATCTCTAGCAGACAGGACAGCTTTGGAAAGAGGAGAAGGACCCAGCCTGAGGGAGAAAACACAGTTACCTTTACCACTGAGGTACAAAGTAACCAAAACCACTGGGAAACCCGCTCTGGCTGGGCTGCACTCTGCTATGGTCGGGATGTTCATGCTTTGGGTTTCCTTAGTCAAGGTCAGCCCTGCTCTCCTTACAGAGCAGGTGCAGCGCTCAGTAGTCCCTAAACCAAAACACACTTGGACTAATCTCCCACCCTTTCCCAAGTTTTTGAAACAGAGTTAAAGGCATTTAACTGAGAGTCTTCTGTACTCTATTCTCCAGTCTTCACTGTGTAAGTGCTAGGATTACAGAAGTATACCATTATACCCAGCTTGATCACCTATTTAAAATACATCTTTTTGTTAATTTTTTTTAAAAGAGTACAAAAAAATTCATACTAAGGAAATTAGATTACAAATAAAAACATACAATGTGAGGACATACTGATTGACTTATTTTTGTTAATTTTTCATTAGTGTACACAATAATACGTTTATCAAGACATGCTCATAAACTTAATTATTGTGCCTTGCTGGTGTTTGGTTGCTGATGTTTGTACTCTACTACTTTCTTCCAGACCTTCTTCCTCAAAAACACGTTTTCAGTGCTTCAGATTAAACCTAGGACCTCACACATGCTAGGCTAGCTCTCACCCACTGACCTGACACTCTCCGACCAGGACTGTCTTTAATACATAAAAGAAGGCATGGTCAGGTTTTTTTTCATCTGTACCACCATCAGATTATTTAAATCAACTGCCCAGTGATTGATTTCATCCATATATGCAGCTAAGTGTATGTTTTAAGCGCATGGTAATGAGGATTGGATGCGGGGCTCTAGCACATACCAGGCACAAGCATTTGAAAACAAGAATGTTGGTGGAGTGGCTGATGTTAAAGGTACATGCACATTGTTGGCGGGCTATCAGTTGGTGCATCTCTTCTGGAAAGCAGTTTAGTTTGTCAGAGACCTGTAAATTCCTAGAAAGTGTGCACTCCATTCTCCTTAAAAATTCTCCCTCTGGAGATTTGCCTTGAGATAAAAGCCACCTGTACTTACCTTCATCTTTGAGATTGTTCATTGAGCTGAGTGGGGCTCATGCTCGTAATCTCAATACTTAGGAGGCTGAGGCAGAAAGGCTGAGGCAGAAAGAGCTAGAGTTCAAGTCCATACCAGATAATATTTGAAGACTCTGTTTTTACAGTTAGCCACGCCTCAAATCCAGGAACTGTAATCCTAGTAATTTGGGAGGCTGGGGTTGAGGATTGTAAATTAAAGGTTTGCTTGGGGTGTGGAGTGAGTTCGAGGCCAGCCTGGGTAAATTAGTGAGGCCCTATTTTAAAAGAAAAAGCAAGGGCTGGAGAGATGGCTCAGTGGTTAAGAGCACCGTCTGCTCTTCCAGAGGACCCCGGTTCGATTCCCACATGGCAGCTAACAACTGTCTGTAGTTCCAGTTCCAGGCAAAACACCACGGCAAATAAATAAATAAAGTTTAAAAAAAAAAAAGAAAAAGAAAAAGGAAGGCTGGAGATGTAGTCCAGGGGATAGAGCATCTGCCTAACATGCACAGACAGGCCTTTTGTTACAGACCCAGCACTGCCACGCACCTCCCCCCAAACTGACTGAAATCCTTCTATGAATAAAGGTGAAGGAACCTAAGATCTAAAACCAGAGATAGGGTTTTCTAAATTATAGATCATTCACAGATAAGGAGAAACCGAGCAATCATTTCAGATTGTGTCAGAAAGGAACAGTAAATAGTTTCAGAAAACACTTTATAATAATATATCAGGTTAGACAAGAAAAGTGACACATGCCTGTAATTCTGCTTCTTAGGGAGGGGATGGCAGAAAACCATCTCTTCAGCCCCTAATAGCAAGTTTGAAGCTAACCTGGGCTACATGAGACCCTGTCTCAAAAAACGAGCAAAAGCAAAAAAACAGGGTATAGGGGTTGGAGAGATGGTTTGTCAGTGAAGACCAGTGGCTGTTCCTCTAGAGGACCCGTCTGGGTTTGGTTCCCAGCGCTCACATGGCAGCTCACAACCATCTGTAACTCCAGTTTCAGGGTGTCCAAACCTTCTCTGGCCTCCGTGGATACCTGCATGCAAGTGGTGCATAAACATACGTGCAGGCAAAACACCCATACACAGAATAAAACAAAATATTAACCAAAAAAAGGAAGTAAAGAAGCCAAGTGTGGTGGTGCATGCCTTTAAACACAGCACCCCAGAGGCAGTTCAAGGCCAGCCTGGTCTACAAAGTGAGTTCCGGGTCAGCTAGGGCTGCTATACAGAGACAGTTGTACATCCCTGTTGTCCCACATGTTTGATAGAGTAAGGCAGAAAAATGACCTGTGCCTGGGAGTTCAAGACCAGTGTTGGCAGCATAGTGCAACTTCTTAAAAAAAAAAAAAGGGGGGGGGAGTTTATAAAACAGTATGTTGGGCTGTGAGATGGCACAGTGGTTAAAGGTGCCTGCTGCCAAGCCTGATGGCCCAGGTTCAATCCCTAGGACCCACATAGTAGAAGGAAAGACCCAATTCCCAAAAGTTGTCTTTTTGTTCCAAATGTTTTGCAATAGACAGATATTCCTTTTCTAATTAGGAAAAGTATTCATAATTTAAAATACAGGATATAGGTGTTGGCGGGAAGGTGAGTGTGGTTTACCCTGAGGCTCTGTGCTGGCCAAAATAACATGAATTGTCTTGGTTTGGTAACACTGTTCCGGGTAGAAGTCTGGGTGTGGTGGCCCATGCCAGCCAGTATTCGCAGCACTTTGGGAGAGCAGGGTCGAGATCATGGGAAACCTTGTCTCGGAAGAACAAATCCGAAAAGGAATACTCCAGACAGGTGACAGGAAGGATAGCTTGGCTGATGCCATTGGGCTTGCGCAGAGCAAATGGCTTCCTTATGAACAGGTGAACAGATCTCTGTCCCCGGCCTGAGTCTGGTGTAAGGAGTTCAGAGCAGGGCCACATGTCATCTCAAACCCTTTCTTTGTTGGCCTTTATCTTGGGTGAGGGTTAAGGAAGGCTTGGGGTGAAGAAAGACAAAGAGAAGGGCCAACCACCGTGTGCTCTGGTTTTTTTTTTTAGGGGGGGGTGTGGTTCCTAGCTGTGGTGAAGAGGTTCTGCCCAGGGCTGATTCTGATGTGGGGAATTTTCCCTAAGGGCAGGATGGCTGTGTGTGTGTGTGTGCATGACTTCATGCTCTGAGTTCCCCAGCTTGATCCTGCCTGGAGGCCCGGAGCTTTGCTTCTGATCCCTCTGATCTCTTTCTTTCTGCACTTGTCCTGACTGGGTTAGTATCCCCTGCGGGTGTATTTCCCTTTTGCCACAGACGGGAGTCATCTTTTGAGTCCTTCCTCCTTGGCTCCATGATGCCTTTCCTACCTTATGCTTTGCTCCCTGAAAGCATGCATTTGGGAGGAGGATGTCCTTGAAGGGCTGCGTTCCTTCCCGCAGGTGTGCAGCAAGTACAGCTAGCCACCTTCCATGCTCCCCTGGGTGTGTTGGTGCACATTAGCCAAGTCACAGTTCCTTTGTCTCCCTATGCCCCTCCATGTCCCCCTCACCCTTCCCAGAAAGTCAAGAATGACAGGAAAAAGCTTTTGGCGTGTTAAGAATTTGGGAGGAGGGGCTGGAGAAATGGCTTAGCGGTTAAGGGCACTGACTGTTCTTCCGGAGGACCTAAGTTCGATTCCCAGCATCTACATGGCAGCTAACAACTGTCTGTAATTCTAAGATCTGACACCCTTATACAGTTATACATGCAGGCAAAACACTAATTCACATAAAATAAAAATTAAAAAAAAAAAAAAGAATTTGGGAGGAAACTTGATCACCCTGGTCTCTTACCACTAAAACTTATAGAATTGTTAATGTTCCTTTTTAGTCCTGTGATATCCCCCCAAACAGTCCTCTTCCTTACCTATATTTTGAAAAGCATCACTGACCTATAGTTCACATACCATTCATTTCGCAGAGCATGTGCACATTCAGTGAGAGTTAGCGTATCCACACAGGTGTGGCGTCATCATGTCAGTCAGCTGCATCACCCCAACAGAGGCCCGGTTAGCCACTGGCAGTCCTCTCTTTGGTGTCTGGCCTTTGTCTCTCTCTAATCTACTCTTTGTCTCTTTGGATTTGTCAACTTGGGACATTTCATACAATGAACTCATGTAACCCATGCTCTTTTAAGAAATTTATGTGTAGCTTTTTTTTTACCCCCGACATCTTAGGAAGGCTGCGGTGGTTGTCGCCACTCTCCCTGCTCCACCATGCCTCCCAAGGATGACGAGAAGAAGAAAGATGCCAGAAAGTCGGCCAAAAAAGACAAAGACCCAGTAAATAAGTCTGGTGGCAAGGCCAAAAAGAAGTGGTCCAAGGGCAAAGTTCGAGACAAGCTCAACAATCTAGTCCTATTTGACAAAGCTACATATGACAGACTCTGTAAGGAAGTGCCCAACTATAAGCTTATTACTCCAGCTGTAGTCTCTGAGAGACTGAAGATTCAAGGGTCTGTGGCCAGGGCAGCCCTTCAGGAGCTGCTTAGTAAAGGGCTTATCAAGCTGGTTTCAAAACACAGAGCCCAAGTAATTTACACCAGAAACACAGAGGGTGGAGATGCCCCAGCTGCTGGAGATGCATGAGCAGGCTCAATCAGCTGTACATTTGGAAAAATAAAACTTTTATTAAATCAAAAAAAGAAAAAAGAAAGAAATTTATGTGTAAAGGTATTTTGCTTGCATTTGCATGCATGTATACACCACATGCTTGGAGTTCAGAAGAAGGGCCGGATAGATCCCCTGGAACTGGAGTTACAGGTGGTCCTAGGCTAGCATGTGGGTGCTGGCAGGAGGCCCCTCTCCTGGTTCTCTCTCTGAGCTCCCGTTGTAGCATGTGTGACTGCTTTCTGTCCTCTCTGTAATTATGTATCTGTCACCTTATGTTCACCTCCTTATCTTGATGGGCATTAAGTTGTTCCAGTTTTTGCTATTATGAAGAATGCTTTCCTAAACATTCATGTAACACATACTTTTATTTCTCTTAGGGATGTACCTAGCAGTAGAGTTTTTGGGTTATGTGGTTGTTTTAACTGTCTGAAAAACCAACTCTGTTTGCAAAAAAAAAAGTCTATAGCTTCATATTCCGACCTGAAGGTTTATATCTCCTGGTGGTTCTTGCTGCTGGTTCTCAGCAACTCTTGTTACTATCTAACTTCCTAGAGTAGCCACCCTAGGGGTCTGTGTGAGCATGCGCTCTTGTGGAGGTCGGAGGACGGCTTGTTAGAGTTGGTTCTCTTTTGCCTTGTGGGTCTCGGGGGTTGAACTCGGGTAGTTAGGCTTGGCAGAAAGCGCCTTTTCCCACTGAGCTATCCATCACCTGTCTGTTATTCCATCCATCTCTCCATCCATCTATCTAATGTACCGAGACAGCCCTCTTGGCCTTAACTCACAAAGATCAACTGTGTGTGCCTTTGCCTCCCAAGTGCTGGGAGTACAGGTTGAGGCTGGATCTTGTTACCTGGTCCTAGTCGGCCTGAAGTTAACTACATGGACCGGCTGATCTCACACTTGTGTGACCCTTCTGTCTCTGCTATCTTGAAGCATAGACATTAAAAATTTTTTGATAATGTTAATTGCTTATTTATTTAATCGTGAGCAAAAAGCAGGCAGAAATAATGAGAGCGTCCCAATTGCCCCCGTTTTAGTAGCAAGAAACAGGCTTTCAGTGACCTTCTTGATGGGATCTTGCTGAGTCTCAGCTGGCCTAGAACTTGGAGAGCCTCTTTCTTAGCCGACTGGGTGCTGGGGTCCTCTGTGCTCAGGCTGCAGTCACACGGATGAAACAAAAATGATCCCAGGCAGGGACGAAAGGGTGGATTAAGTGAGGTAGGCGGCCATAACTCTCAAGAGAATGTCCCAGCACCAGTGACTGCTTCATGACATGGTACCGGCTCCCGAGATGGTAGGACAGCTGTGAGGAGGGCATGCTTTGTCCAGTGTGTTGGATTCTATTGATGCTGTGTTGTGGTAACTAAAATTTATTTAAGCTTGTGGAGGCAGGGAAGCACTCCTAAAGGTCGGAAGAAGACTTGGGAATCAGTTCTCTGGTACATGTGTATCCTGGGGTCCAGCTCAGTCTGCCGGGCTTGACGAAAACACCTTTAGTCTCTGTGCTGCATCCCTCCAGCAAAATGGGTTGGACCTTCTTTTTTTTGATACTTTATTTCATGTGTATGAGCATTTTTGTCTATATGTGCATATATATGTATGCACATGTACAGTACACAGAGGCCCGAAGACGTACTATGAGCCACCCTGTCAGTGCTGAGAACCAAACTCAGTTCCTGTGCAAGAGCAAGTGTTTTTAACCACCAAGCCACGGCTTCCAGCCTTTGTTGTGTCCACCAGGCCCGGGAATCACTGGGGTTTTGCCTGAACTCATTTCAGATGGGCCCGCTCCTGGTTTACACCCACACTCGGAGTGCTTATATTAAAACAGTCCTGAGCCTTCCTAATCATGGCTTTCTGGAGGCAACTCCCACGTGGAGTGTCCAGGTGGAGAGAACCCTCTACTTATGCTCAAACACTCTGAGGCAGGAGTCTTGTTAGGATTATGATTGGCGCCTTTCAGAACCATACTCTCAAAACCGAAAGCAGCTTTTAAAAGCTGACATCTGGTCCTTTCTGGGACTCTGATATTTTTATTTATAAAATAACACTCATTTCCCCGAATAGAATCTTATTTTTAACAGGCATTTTCCCTTTGAGGGGTGTCTAAGGCTCACAGCTTTACTCTCTGATCCCCCCTTCAAATATACATGGCAAATATGGTAAGGGCCCTGGTCCATGTCAGATACGGGGTTGGGGCGCTGGGCAGACAGTCAAGGCCATGTCTTTTCTTCTGGAATTAGTAGCATTGCCTAGGCTGCTGTGCTGAGCTCCGCGGTGGAAGAGCAGGTGAGCCGTGCTGCCTGCCATTGCTAGCTGCCCTCTTCCGTCTCCCTCAGGCCAGTGCAGCCACGATTGCAGACCAACACAAAGTCATAAGCTCACCTAAAGACGAGACCTTCTTGGCATTCTTGTAAACTCAATTGCATAGTTCTCTGGTATGAATTTTGCAGATGACAGTGTTTCACAATGTCAAAAGATGAGCCACACCTGTGACCTAAGCCTTCCTTCCCTCCATCCCCTCAGCTACCCAATATGTTCGGTGACCTTCGGTCTACGTTTATCGCCTTGATGATTGGATCCTATGCTTCCTCAGCAGTTACCTTCCCAGGAATCAAGGTGAGGGTGTGGCCAGCCAGCTCTTTTTCTAACTCATACTTTATCCTAGCAGCTGGGCAGAGGCCTTTGCCTAGGCTGCTGCAGCCTCTCTGAAGAGAACTCATTATGGGCATCAGGGATGGCCCCTCAGTTGCCCCTCCCACCTGGTCAGGATGCACCTGGTACCACAGGAGCAAGGAAAGAAAACCGCTGGGCCCTGAAGGGGCGGGCTTGAGTGTTGTACTGTGGTGTGTGACCACAGGCTGGTTGGGAAAGGGAAATAGGGTGAGTGAGCTGGCCCGTGGTCCTGGGAGTGAGTCTCCAGCATGTTGATGTTGGGCCGATACTCTCGTTAGCCAGAGCTCTGCTGTCCGCCAAGTTGGTCCAGCTGTTTCCCTCCCAGGCAGGATTCTGAGCCTGTGGAAGTCCCATAGATCAGCAAGCAGCAGTTCCCAGTCTCCTGGGCCGAGTTTTCCCTCCTGTGTCAGGGTCTCACCAGGGGCTTTTCCCTCCAAGGTGAAGCTAACTCTAGGAGTATGGGGTGCTATGATGACGAGAGGGAACCCAGATGTAGGCCGGGAACCTGGGAGCCCATATGGTGGGTGGTAGGATCGAGGACCAGCCATCCCGTGAACGTTCTCGTGCTCCTGGATGGATGAAGAAGCAGACACTCCTTGTCTTCTGTATAGACATCATGCTGGGCTCCATCCTAGGGAGCTGGGCAGCCACATGATAGGATACATAGGGGACCCTCACATTGGGCCTGGTGAGAACTGAGGATGTTCAAGACAGACCTGGGGACATAGACCTGTAATCATAACTGCTAAGGAAGCTGAGGCAGGGCGAGATGGCAAGTGTAAGGCCTTCTTGGGCTACATAGCAAGTTCAAGGGCAGCTGGGCAAGTTAGTTAGTAATTGTCTTAGAGGTTTTTGTTTGGGTTTTTTTGAGTGTGTTTGTTTGAGGAATGGTTTCTCTGTGTTGCCCTGGCTGTTCTAAAACTAGCTCTGTAGACCAGGCTGGCCTTTAACTCACAAGAGATCTGCCTGCCTCTACCTCCTGAGTGCAGGGATTAAAGGCATGGGCCACCACTGCCTGGCTCGTCGCACAGATTTTTCAGGGCCAGTGGTAAAGCTCACTGGTAGACCCTTGGTCAGTACACAGGAGACCCTAAGTTCAGTTCTCATAGAAAAAAAAAATGGTGACAATCCGTGCTAAAAGGCACAGCAACATGTCCTCTGCCAGGGTCACCACTGGCCAAGACACCCTTTGAGCAGCGCAGTGTCATAGAGGGGCTAAAGGAGCTATGTCATTGGCCTCTTGAGGATCTTGGAACACCTGCCATGTATATTCTGAAAGGCTAGAGAGCCGGTGGTGGTGGCCCACGCCTTTAATTCCAGCACTGGGAGGCAGAGGCAGGAAGATCTCTGTGAGTTCAAGGCCAGCCTGGTCTACAGAGCTAGTTTTAGAACAGCCAGGGCAACACAGAGAAATCCTGTCTCCAGAATTGGTTCAAATTGGATTGGGGCGGGGGGGGGGGGGAGCAGAAAGGTTGGGCTTAGCAGAATATAGAGTTGCTGATGGCCAAGCAGCTTAGCTCACAGGCTTGTGCCTCTTCACATAGCACAGGACAATGGGAACTCCCAGCTGCCCTTTGCCCATCCTGGCTTCCAACTGCTAACTCTGTCCCCTCCCCTAACAGCTCATCTATGATGCTGGGGCCTCCTTCATTGTCATCCTGGTGGTCTGGGCTGCCTGCTCTGGCCTGGTCTTTCTCAACTGCTTCTTCAACTGGCCGCTAGAGCCCTTCCCAGGACCAGAGGACATGGACTACTCGTAAGTTGGTGGTGTGTGCTCTCTGCCTTACCCTCACACCAGCCCGGGTTCCAAGCAGCACCAGCAAACACCCTCCCTGTGGCCTCTAGGGTGAAGATCAAGTTCAGCTGGCTGGGCTTTGACCACAAGATCACAGGAAAGCAGTTCTACAAGCAGGTGACCACAGTGGGGCGCCGCCTGAGCGTGGGCAGCTCCATGAGGAGCGCCAAGGAGCAGGCTGCACTGCAGGAGGGTCACAAGCTGTGCTTGTCCACTGTCGACCTAGAGGTGAAGTGCCAGCCCGATACTGCAGGTACTCACACCCGACTCTCACCTTCTAGGTTGACCCGAGAGATCTATGGGGCTTCCTCACTTACACTGCAGGGGTATCCCAGGGCCCCTTGGTTGGGAATCATTGGCTGAGACTCTGAAGGTATCCTCGTCCTGCTCAGTTCTAATTCTGTCTCTAAAGGAGCAGAGGCACCACCTGTCCTGCTTTACAGACACACAGACCACTGAGTTTAGGGAATCTGCTGATGAGCATCAACACCATGGACCTCACCATGAGGTTGGCCATCCTCCTGGGTCTCTGCAGTCAGCACTCCGGGCCTTCCTCCCTCCCCCTGGTGCTGGATGCTGGATGGGCCATGTTTCCTGGCCCTGAGCCCCATGCCTTGTTCCCACAGCGGCCCCCTCATTCATGCACAGTGTGTTCAGCCCCATCTTGCTGCTCAGCCTGGTCACCATGTGCGTCACACAGCTGCGGCTCATCTTCTACATGGGGGCGATGAACAGCATTCTTGAGTTCTTAGTCAGCGGTGACCAGAAGACAGGTAAGTGTCACCTGGACCCTTCAGGGTGGGATGATGCTCTCAGTAGCCCCACAGCTAAAGGTACCTGTTGAGCTAGGTCAGGGCTGTGGAATTGTAGTGTCTGAGGCCCTGTTTGTGTCTGTCACAGACAGCCTGACTGTTCTTTCATGCCCTCATCAGGGTTTCCAGGCCAAGGAGAGAGAGGACTGAAATAGCTCCGTATGTTTAGGGTGTGGGGTGTATGTTTCCAGTGTCAGTGGGGAGGGCCATGTCTGTACCAAAAACACACTGCCCGGGGCAGACCGGCCCCACCCACTCACATCTCTGATCTAAAAGGACTGGCTTGGCACTTGGACAACCTGGGGGCTGAGGGAAGGACCTTTGTCCGGGCAGAGGACTCTGGGTCAGTGGAGGCCCTTTCTGGGACCAGTGTCCCGCCCTGAGAACTAGGGAACACAGAGGCTTCCAGGAACTAGTAATCCAGTTGAGGCTTGTTCACTCTGAGAAACAGAACTGATAACCCACAGGAAAACAGCAGCAGTTCTTCAGCTGACAAGGGGCTTTGCTTCACAGAGAAAGTCAGTGCTTCCCCAGGGCCTGGCTGACTCAGCTTTAGTCATCCTGAGCAAGCAGGACAAACACATTCGGCAAATCCTCTCTGTTGGCAGCTCCCTCAGCCTGCCACTTTCTTTTGTTGGCTAACTTGTTTTTACCGAGGGAAAGATAACGCAGACTTTGCAAGGAGCCAAATACCAGTTTACCACAGGGACAGGAAGAAGGAAGAAGGCTGGCTTTCACAGAGGGAAAAGCTCCAGGCATCTACTGTCTCCTCAGAAGGGAGAGAATAGAAAGGAGCTGAATATAAGGAGCAAAAAAAAAAAAAAAAAAAAAAAAATCATGATGAGGCACAGTAATGGCCTCAGGGTCCTTATGGGAGAAAAAGACCTTTAACTTGGTTTAGTCCAATGGTAATTTCTTAACCTTATACCACCAAAGCCGTTTTGTTTTGTTTTAAGATACGGGGTCTTGAACTGGAAATGCGGCTCACTTGGTAGTGTTTTCTTAGCAAGCATGAAGCCCATGGCTCTCCCAGTACCACACACACCGATGTGGTGATGAATGCCTGCAATCCCAGCACTCCACAGGTAGAAGCAGCAGGATCGAATGTTCAAAGGCATCTGAGGTTACATAGCAAAGTGGAGGTCTGTCTGGGTTAAGAGAAGTGAATCTGGGTGGGTCTCGGTGCCTCACCTAGAGCCACACTCCTCCAGTCTCCTGTACCTTTGACTACCCGTTTTACACCACCACCCTATGGTAAAACTCTCCTGTTTTTCTGAGATGTGGTAGCCTAGGCTGGCATGGAACTTGCTTAGTAGACCAGGTTGGTCTCACTGTAGGGGATTCTCCTGTCTCAGCCAGGTACTGGAATTACTATCATGCCAGCTTAATCTTTGGTATTTCCCTTAAATAAAAGTCTTTGGCTGGGACCATCTCAGATGGTAAAGATGCTGGTTATGCCTATGGACCTCAGACCACAGCTCTGAGGGGTCAGTCCTGTGTCTGAGCCCCGCATCCCCTACTTCAGAGACGGCTTGGGTCTGAGCATTTCATGACAAGCACTGTAGCTCTTAAGACATCTCACTAGCCCTATTTTTTTTTCCTTTTAATTTTGTTGGACATGGTGACACAGTTCTTTAATCCTTGCATTCAGGAGACGGAGGCAGGTCGATCTCTGTGAGTTCACGATCAGCTCAATAGTCTTTGTCTTCAAAAAAAAAAAAAAGTTTTAAAATGGACATTCAGTGCATGGTGGTGATGCACAACTTTAATCCCAGAACTTGAGAGACAGAGGCAGGTGGATCTCTTGAGTTTAAGGCCAACCTGGTCTACAAAATGAGTTCTAGGACAGCCAGGGCTGCTACACAGACAAATCATGTCTAGAAAACCAAAAAGATGGACATCCTCATTTCCTCTTATAATCTCAGGTACTAGGCAGGCCGAGGCAGGAATATTATGATTTTGAGGTCAGCTGGACCTGAGATCTTAAAAGCCCCTCCTAACCCCCCAAAAAGGTCAGCTTCAAGAAGCCAATAGAAACAGGAGAGGAAGTCTGAGGTGGCTCTGTTCCTCCGGTCCCTGGCATCTGACATCCACAGGCCTGGCTCTGCTCGGAAGGGTGGCCTCGGGGTCAGGGAGCCAGTGAGCGAAGAAGACTGGCCGTCTAGGGAGAAGTGTGGTATCAAGTGACTGACTGTGTGGCTGGCACACATCCTTTGACCTTTCCTTCTTCTCTCTGAGTGCAGCGGGAGCTAACAGTGACAGAGCAGCATTCCCACAGGGCCACACGGTAGAAGTCTGATTCTGCCAGGCCTCTGCCTTCAGCTTGCCACTTCCCTGTCCTGGTGCCTGGCCAGGGCCATGGGCCTGACTCACCAGCCGCCAGTGATGAGTAACCAGTAGCCAGGAGGATATCAGCTGGGCCGGGCTCCTTACATCCATCGCTGGGGCTGGAGAGGGCAAGGCCTTCATTGGGTGCTCTGGGGGTCTCACGGGAAGGGGAGTGTGTGCTGCTGGCCTGGGCTAGCCCATCGCTTGATTCTGTGGTTCTAGCACTAACCTCCTTTCTGCTTTCCACCCTTGCTTCTCGGTGAAGTGATGGCAACTGGTAAGCAAGGGGTGTCAGGGAGCCTTGCAACCCCCCTCAAAGCTACTCTCTGTTCAGGCCAGAGACGTCCCATCTCAAACCCAAACATCCTGACTCAACAGGTGGGGCAAGAGTGGAATTTTAGTGGTCAACTATTTTTTCACTCCCCACCCCCTACAATTTTAAGTTTCTTTGAAGATGGGAGGCCCTGACGTCAGAGTCCCTGTGAACGGTGCCCTCCTGGTGCATTTCTGGGACAGAAAAGGATAGTTAGTCACATATAAAACCCAGTCATGGACACTGGTGATTCTGTGGTTCCTAAGTCAGAGTAACTTCCTGAAATTTTGGTGTGGGGGAGAGGGTGACATTGTGACACCCGAGGTGTCATTAGCTGTTACAGGAGAAGCAGGGGACGTTTGGGGCACAAAAGTGGCCTTTGTTCTAGCTTTCACTTCAGAAGCTAAGGTTTCCGTAGGTTCTCTTCAACCCACCCAGTGACCAGGGGGCTGTGAGGATTCTAAGGGCTGTGTGCCTGGAGCTCCCGTGACGTGCCGTCTCCCTTCCCAGTTGCCCTCTATACCTCCGTCTTCGGTGTGCTTCAGCTACTCTGCCTACTGACAGCCCCTGTCATCGGCTACATCATGGACTGGAGGCTGAAGGAGTGTGAAGATACCTCTGAGGAGCCTGAGGAGAAAGATACCACTCAGTATGTAGGCCACAGCCTGCTCTCGGCCCCCAGAGAAAGACAGTGGGTCATATTGCGTGTTAGGCAGGGCCTGGTGGGCAGGAGGGACAAAAGGTGCCCCTCAGCACCCCGGCAAGCCCAGCACCCATTATTCCCACCTCTTTGGAAACTCTGTGGTGTGATGAAGTATGGCAGCCACTGAGGTGGATGGATGCAGAGGTGAACCCAGGACCCCAGGTTGGCACAAGCTGCACAAGGGAGCATTTTAATGCCACTTCCTGCTGGGGTTAGTTTCCCTTTCTTGAGTTGTGCTGATGAAGTGCTGATTCTGAAGATGAGACAAGGCTCTGGAGGCCTGCTTTATGGAAGGAAGGGCTGGGCTCCCAGAGCCGAGGGTGAGGTAAATGCTGTCTTCTGCAGTTCCCATCATGTGATAGGCTGTTATTTATTGTGTCAGGCCCAATGCCAAGCACTCAGCACACAATGTCTCACTTCAGCCTGGTACCATGATGCAACATGTGTTAGCGTTGTACCCATTTTACAGATGACAGGACCACGGCTAGGTGTTCGTATCTTCTTGCAGAGGTGCTACGGTTAGAAAGTGGTGGGCCTGGGAATTTGCTGCCCTCCCATTTGAACATTTACCATCCATTCCTGTGATTATCCATGGGGTTTCGGTGTGGGTGGCAAGGCTGGAATCAGTAATGGCTAATCCACAAGGAAATGATTACAGAGACTCTCTGTTATCTAGGTTAGGCCCTACAGCCAAAAGGCTATTTGCCACCCTGGTTCCATCTGCTATGTGTTTGTTTCTCCTCACCCCATCCTGCCCCCCAAGGGGAAACCAACTCACTCCCTTATTTAGCTTATTATCTGGCTTATTACCAGCTTCCTGCAAGATACAGGTGCAGCGAGGCTTTGCTGCACTCTCGCTGGGGCACACTCTGCTCCTCCCCCTCCCTGACATCAGCTGAGCTCACTGAGCAGGGTTGCTGGGATGGAGGGCTGGTTGGGTGGGGGGATGGGAAAGGGGGGTGTTTCTCACCTGTGAGAGCCTTCGTGACCTCTCACCTGAGAGGGCAGCCCAGAGAGTGTCCTAGTGCTGGTCTAAGGGGTGGTTGAGTGGCCTGGGAAACTTGCAGCAGTCCACATCCTGGGATCCCCATATCTGACTTTGGGGAGGCCTCACTTTGCCCCAGGGAACTTCACCCCTATCCCAAGGCCTATGTGTTTTTTCTCCATAGAGGTGAAAAGAAGCAGAAACGAGACAGACAGATCCAGAAAGTTACTAATGCCATGCGGGCCTTCGCCTTTACAAACCTGCTGCTTGTGGGCTTTGGGGTGACCTGCCTCATTCCTAATCTGCCTCTACAGGTAGGTCTGGGGAGAGATCGTGTAGCAGATGGGACACAGATGAGGGATGTTTAGAGGCTGAAACATGCATGTGACTTAACTCATTCAGTTTGGCCAGCTGCCAGTATTAGCTGGAGGTCGGCTTTGCCTCTGCCACACCCCAGCTTTGGGTTGGAGAGGAGAATGAGCTGTGAAGACCAGTTTTCTTTCATAGGACTCTTCTCCAAGAAGGCACATTGTTCTCTGTCCTTAGGCACCTCGCATGCCCTGGGCATGACCATTGTCTGTTTCCGGGAACTGTGTTATACTGCGTTTTCTCAGACACTTGAAATCTGATGTCTAAAGAGGTTTGGCCAAGGCTGAGTGTGGCGGCACACACTTGTAATTCCAGCCCTCTTAGTGGCAGAGACAACAGTGTCCACATGACTGCTACTCTAGAGAGAACAGAGAATGACTGATCCTGGCTGGGTGTCAGGGCTCAAAGGCTTACTACTTTCTTTATACAAGAATTCTTTTGTCTTTTGAGACGGTCTTTCTGTGTAGCCCAGGCTGGCCTCAGACTTGATTCTCTTGCCTTGGCCCTGCAAGTACTGGGATTACAAGAACACATCACCATGTTTTGCCTTGCACAAGATTTCTGAGTTTTCTGAACCCTGACTTGCTGGAGTTTTATAAGCCAAGTAGACTTTGCACCTGCCCGGCCCCACCCTTTGATCTGAGAAGACATTCTTTAGCAGCCCATTTGGGCCCCGTTTACAAGATGAAGGGATGCACCTGATAACACTGCTTCCCAGTGGGTGTAGTCCAAGTGCAGATGTGTCTCATGCCAGCTCGGGGGAAGAAAAGAAGAGGCTCTTTGTTTACCAGATGCCAGGTGTTGAGCTACATTGAGCACAGCCACAGGTACTGTAACATCCGTGCTGGCACCGGGTGTGGAGACCAGAGTCAGCCATGGGAGACTTAGACCAGTTTGGGGGCGGGGCATTACAGACCTCTGTCATGGCCATCTTGTCCAGTCATGGGACTGGTGCTCAGTGGCAGACAGCCATCCAGTTTTTGTTCTAACTCAGTTCTCATTGAAGGCCGGTTCTGAAAAGGAGGAAGAGCCAGGGCTGTGTAAATCCACATCTGTACAATCTCTCAAGCCTGTCAGGAGTGGCCCTGGCCCCAGCACTACCCACAGTCCTGGGCGCTGGTTTTGTCTGCTAATGCAGGATGGCAGGGATGCATCTGAAAGAAGCAAAGGACAAACTCAGGACCTGTGGTGGCAGGCTAGTGCCTTTCAGGGGTCCTTAACTAACAAGGCCTTTCCAGAGACTGCTAACAGGAAGAGGCCTTTCAAAACCTGTGTAGAGATTTTAAGGCAGATGAAGACAGCCCCTTGCCAGTAGGGCCTGGATCACCAGGCAAGGAGACCTCTGGGAAAATTCTCACATAAATATAGATTCTTTGGGTTGGGCAAGAGGATTGTAAGCCTTCATGCATTTGCTTGAAGTGTTGATAGTATGAATACTTTTGTTGCGGCTGATGACATACGATATGTGGAAGATGCCTTTAGAGCAAACTGTAGTAATTCTGGGGAAAGAATTAGGAATTGATAAACTGATCATTTGTTTGTTTGTTTGTTTGTTTACTTTTGAGACAGGGTTTCTCTGTGTAACAGCCCTGGCTGTCCTGAAACTCTTTGTAGACCAGGCTGGCATCACATTTACAGAGATCCACCTGCCTCTGCCTCCCAAATGCTAGAATTAACGTGAGCGCCATCAAACCTGGCCGTTTTTTTTTTTTTTTTTTTTTTTAATTAAAAAAAATGTTATGATTAGTGGTGTTTTGCCTACCTGTGTGTCTGTATGAGCTTATTGGATCCCCTGGAACTGGAGTTACAGACAGTTGTGAGCTGCCATGTGGGTGCTGGGAACTAGCCCTGTCCTCTGGAAGAGCAGCGAGTGCTCTTAACTGCTGAGCCATCTCTCCAGCCTCACCCCTGAGCTAGCTTCTTAGTTGTAAGTTCATATACTTTAATTTTTCATAATGACTGTTTAGCAGCTGGCTACAGAATTCATGAAGGGGTCGTCAGGTGGCTTAGTGGTGAAGGTTCGGCTACAAGCCTGATGATTTTGACTTTGACCTTGGGACCCACATGGCAGGAGGAGAGAACCAACCCCTGAGAGTTGTCCTCTGACTTCCACACTTGCACATGTGAAATAATAAATGTAATGTCAAGACACAGTTTAGGGCTGGAGAGATGGCTCAGAGGTTAAGAGCACTGGCTGTTCTTCCAGAGGTCCTGAGTTCAATTCCCAGCAACCACATGGTGGCTCTCAACCATCTATGATGACATCTGGTTCCCTCTTCTGGTGTGTGTATACATAATAAATAAATCTTTTTTTTTTTTAACATTTTTATTTATTTATTTAATTATTTGCCTTGGTGTTTGCCTGGAACTGAAACTACAGACAGTTGTGAGCTGCCATGTGGATGCTGAGAATCAAACCTGTGTCCTCTGGAAGAGCGAGAGAGAAGAAAAACTTCTTTTGTGTGTGTGTGAGTCCACATGTGTAAGTCTTGGTACCAAGTGTGTGCCTGGTGCCCAGAGTGGCCAGGAGTCATCTGCTCCCCTCAAACTGGAGTTGCAGGCAGCTGTAAGTCACCGTGCGGGTGCCGGGGATTGAACCAGGTCCTCTGGGAGAGCAGCAGCGTCCTTGACTGCTGCTGAGCTGTCTCTCTAGTCCCAATGTAATATTATTTACACTGTATTTTTAAATTAGAAAACGAGGACCTGGAGAGATGGTTCAGTGGATAAGAGCACTGGGTGCTCTTGTACAAGGACCTGGGTTTGGTTCCCAGCACCACATGGTGACTTACAACTGTCTGTAACTCCAGTTTCAAGGGATCTGGTGCCTTCTTCTGGACTCTGGCACCAGGTTACACATGGTACACATACATTCAGGCTTAACACTGATACACATGAACTTAAATATACACACACACACATATACACACACACACACACACACACACACACACATCTGTGTGTGTATTCAAAGAGAAAGAGAGAAAGGCAGGCCTATGGTTATTAGGCTGTGACTATTAAAGATTTGGATTTTCGGGGCTGGAGAGATGGCTCAGCGGTTAAGAGCACCATCTGCTCTTCCAGAGGACCCGAGTTTGATTCCCAGCACCCACATGGCAGCTAACAACTGTCTGTAGTTCCAGTTCCAGGCAAACACCAAGGCAAATAAATAAATAAATAAGTAAATAAATAAAGTTTAAAAAAAAAGAATCTTTAAAAAAAAAAAAAGATTTGGATTTTCGTTGTTTTGCTTTGTTATTACAAAAAGTTTTATCAAGGATGGGCATGGTGGTACATGACTTTAATTTCAGCACTGTGGAGGTAGTAGTAAGGGTGTCTTTGGTAGTTTGAGATCAGCCTGGAGAGTCCTAGGACAGCCACGGATGAAACCTTGTCTTTTTAAAAAATAATAATAAAGGGGCTGGAGAGATGGCTCAGCGGTTAAGAGCACCGTCTGCTCTTCCAGAGGACCCGGGTTCGATTTCCAGCACCCACATGGCAGCTAACAACTGTCTGTACTTCCAGTTCCAGGCAAAACACCAAGGCAAATAAATAAAGTTTTTAAAAAAATAAATAATAATAATAATAATAATAATTTATTAATTTTCATTTTATGTGCATTGGTGTTTTTGCTTGCATGTATGTCTGTGTGAGGGTGTCCCCTGGAACTGGACAGTCATGAGCTGCCATGTGGGTGCTGGGAATTGAACTCAGGTCCTCTGGAAGAGTAGTCAGTGCTCTTAACCACTGAGCCATCTCTCCAGCTCCCCCCATTTTTTTTTTTTTTTTTAATTTATTAAGTATATAACATTCTGCCTCCATTATGCCTGTGTGCCAGAAGAGGGCACCAGATGTCATCATAGATGGCTGTGACCCACCATGTGGATGCTGGGAATTGAACTCAGGACCTTTGGAAGAACAGTCAGTGCTCTTAACCTGAGCCATCTCTCCAGCTCCGAAACCCTGTCTTAAAAAAAAAAAAGCATTATGCACTGGCTACCTGGTAGCAGCCAGCTGCAGGTGCCTGAGTTCCCAGGAGCCAGAGGGGAAGGGCAGAGGGGTCCCGAGGGTCTCCTGCTCATGCTCTGTTCTTCCTCCTTCCCTCCCTCAGATCTTCTCCTTCGTCCTGCACACAATTGTGCGAGGTTTCATCCACTCCGCAGTAGGTGGCCTCTATGCTGCTGTGTAAGTCCTGGAAGCCCTGGGTGGTTATGGTGGCCCTGACCCAAGGGGCTGCTGATGGCATGGAGACCCTGAAACTGGCTTCTCCTACCCTTCTGGCTTGTTTCCTTTTTTATCAGGGACAAGTGCTAGGGTTTCTGCTGTCAGTACGGCCACCATACATACTGACAGCAGGTGAGGCAGTAGGCAGACAGCTGGGTGCCCACGAGCCATGGCATTTAACACGAAGTCAGTCTCTCAGATAGAGTTATAGTGCCCTAGGGCCTCAGGGGTTGCTGTTGAGCCAAGTCCTGGCACTGTCCCTGGCTGCTCACTGGGACAGGGTTGGGTTCTGGCTGCCTGAAGGGAAATACTAAAGTGTAAATAGTCCTTGGTAGGGACAGTGACATGGATAACTAGTCCCAGAAGTACTGGGCTGTCCTCACCCAGGGCCTCAAAGGGCCCATTTGCTGGCCACAGCATCCTTGAACCCTGCTTACATTGACACCTACATCTTTTCCAAGAAGCTTCGCAGCTGGTCTTCCTCCTTTTGCCCAGGGCTTGGCCCACAAGTGGAAACCTAAGTCCCCCCATTCACCGTCTGTGACCACGAATGCAGCTCGTACTTGCTCAGGACTCCCTTGTAACTTGGGGGCAGCAGAGCCTAATGTTACCCAAGATTAGGCCCAGGACTTCTTTCCTCTTTGAGCAGCATCCTACCGGGGTTATTCCAGGTCGGTCTGCCTGTCTCCGTCCTGTGGTCCCCCCACCAGGCGTGGAGGAGGAAGTTGTGGTTGCCCTGGCAGGGTGTAGGGAGTCGGGCAGGAGCCGTGATGCTGAGTTTCCGTGATTGTGCAATGCTTGGAGGGGGGTACAGCAGAGCCAGGCTTAGTCTCCAACCTGCTTCTCGGGAACGTTTCCCTCGATCCTGCTGGCACCATGCTCTCTGCTCTGCTCGGCCCTCCACCCCCAGGCTGAGTATGGGAGAGGCTTTCTCCAGAGTCTGAAGCCTCAGGGGCCAGCACCCAACCATTCTGAGGCTGCCCCTGCCTCTTCCCACAGGAGCGGATGGTGCAGCCCCAGTTACCAGAATACCTGAACCAGGCCAATGAGGGGTTTGGGAAGCCTGAGAAGGGCACTGGCTGTGACAGGTCTCATTGTCCCAACAGGTACCCCTCCACACAGTTTGGTAGCCTCACAGGACTGCAGTCTCTGGTCAGTGCGCTCTTTGCTCTCCTGCAGCAGCCACTGTTTCTGGCCATGATGGGTCCTCTCGAAGGAGACCCTCTGTGGGTAAGTACAGCCTCTACTCTGCTCTTGGGAAGGGGGGGCCCCAAAGATAAGAGGCAGTGTGGGAATTTTGGGTAAAACCCACTCAGGGGTCCCTTGTGAACTAGTAGCCAGGCAGGAGGAGAAAGATGGCCTCTCTGGACCTGATCCTAGGGCAAATCCCAGGCTTTCCATCTGTAGACTAGTATTCTAATCCATGTACTATGGGCCTCCCAACCCCAGCCCAGACTCTGAAGGCTGCTGAATGGCACGTGGAGATCTGGGGGATTCAGATATGGGTTGACAGCCCTGGGACGTCTGGAACCTTGGTGTTTCGTTTTCACTCTTGGTTGTGGGAGGGCACGGCCCTGTGGTGAATACCCTTCCTCATGGCAGCCCGCTCCCACCCTCCCAGGTGAATGTGGGTCTGCTCATCATGAGCATGCTAGGCTTCTGCCTGCCGCTTTACCTGATTTGCTACCGGCGCCAGCTGGAGAGGCAGCTTCACCAGAAGAGGGAAGACAGCAAGCTCTTCCTCAAGGTCAATGGCTCATCCAACCGCGAGGCTTTCGTGTAGTGTCCACCACCTCAGAGCCGTGGACTCCTGCCTGTGCTTCAGTGACTGACGCTGTCATCTCCCCGCCCCAGAGGATCCTACCCTTCACCACACCGGAGCCCACACTTCCTCACAAAGTCTTGGTCCTACCATGGAGTGCTGGTGTGGAAGGCCAGGAGAGGGCCAAGATAAATGAAACTCCCACTGCCAGATACTGGGCCGGCCTGGCCTAGCTGTCACCCCAAGGGCTCTGGGGCCTGTACCTGGAGCCAAGGGGAGCCCCCAGCAAGCAGGTTCCTCCCTTATCCATATGGATTCTGCCTCTTGCCAAAGCAGAAGGACCTGCCACCCTCTCCTCACGCTACCTGCCCCTGAGCTGCATGCCCACCAAGCACGCCTACCTGAGGACAAAGGCGGCTTGCACTGTCTGCACTCCCCTTCCCTGGCCCCTTACCTCCCCTGGCCAGTCTGTGGCTGCCCTAGGAAGGAAGGACCCGCTTCCTGTTGTTGGTGCTAACCCCTTTGTAATCCCATTGCTCCCCCCTCCACCTCCATGACTAGTCCCTGGCCTGTCTTTCCCTTGCCGGGCCCATTGAGAAGTCCTTCTGTGTCAGTCTGGGGAAGGGATGGGGAACAGAATAGTTACACAGATCCTCAGAAGCCATGGGTGAGGCTTCTTCCTCAGAGTCTGGGAAAGTACATCTTCTGGTACCCATGTTCCAGCCTGCGACCTGAAAGGAACTGAGGAGACATTACAAGGGCACCCTTCCACTCGTGAACATCTGTTTTTCTGGGGTGGAAATCATGGAGAGCCAGGCCTAAGTAGGGGAGACGGGTAGAAAGTAACTGGGGGTGTGTGTTTGTGTGGTGTGTGTGTACGTGTGCATATGTGGTAGGAGGGGTGTCCCAGGACCTGCTTTCAGGGAGAGTGGGCCAGGCCTGCAGCAGGCTCAAGATGGAAGAGTCAGCCTTGCTTTATGATGGGGACTTTGTGTGTAGCTGTGCGGTCGCAGCGCCCCCTGCTGACAAACTTATCAGGGCACTAGAACTGTTTGGGAGAAGCCTGGCTCAATAACCCACTTCCATTGAGGGCCCCTAGAGACCTTGTCTGAGACTTCTTGGGGGACAATAGGGGTGAGTTAGTTTTTAAGTCTATGGTTTTCTCTTGTTTTATCAGGATTCTTTTTATGAAGCAATAAATCCATTTTCCTGTTGGTAATGGATGACACTACTCACATATCAGTTGACATATGACATGTGCCTGTTTTAAGATTAAGAGGGACAGACAGGACAAGAGAGTCTGCCAGGAAAAAAAAAGTAAAAAGCCAGACAGTGGCACATGTTAACCTCAGCACTTGGGAGGCTGAAGCAGGCAGAGTTTGAGGCCAGCCTGGTCTACACGGAGAGTTCAGGGCTAGTGAGATTCTATAGATGTTCTGTGGTGACAAGCCCAATTGCACATAGGTGCTCTGTCCTGAGTGGCATGTCCAGGGAGGGGTATGGGCAAAGAAAAGCCCTGACCAAGCCATACTCTAGGCATGTGGGGCTATGGAAAGGTGGAGACTGTCTTGCCTGCTGTCAGGCTAATCCAGGAATCTTGCTCTACTGTTTTCTGGCAGCTCAGCCCCATGGGTTGCTACATGGTAATGACTCCAGGAGAGCCACAGGCTAAATAGCTTTAGGATGGAGTAGGGGCAGACACAGTCAGGACACCCATATCAAGTCCAAGCTCTGTAGTGATAGTGGACTGAAGTCATGACTCCAGTCTGTCCAGACATTAAAATCGTTTCCCCTACAACGAGCTGATGGAAGCCCGGCTCTGTGGCTTCTCATGGTTCAGTGGTAGAGTTCACTCATCATGGACAAGGCCTTAGCTTCTGTGTCCCAAAAGATCCGGATTGACATTTTCCAAAAATACTCCTCAGAACATTTTCTTTTGGAAAGTGCCTAGTCAGATGTCGAGTATGCAGAGTTAGGGTACCCAAAACGCGTTCCCCGTGTTCCTGAACATTGTAGTGTCTGAGAAGGGTGCAGCAGGTGTGATGGCAAGAGCACCTGTAAGGTTGAGGCCAGCCTGGTCTACATCAGGAGTTTCAGGCTAGTCAAGACTACACAATGAGACACTTTTGTTTTTGTTTTTTTTACAAGAACCCACAAGTGCTTACAAGGATGTGAGGAAAATTGAAAGTTTTATGCATTGTTGTCAGAATGGAAGAGCCATGAAAATGTGGCACAGGCCTATAATGCCAGCATCAGTAGGCAAAGAAAGAAATGTTGGGGCCTGAACTGTAACTGCTCATACAAGGTTGTGGTGTGCAGCTGAGTGGTGGGTGACTAATCAGGGCCATGCCGGTTCTGCCGTGTTCCACAGTGGCCACTTGGAGAAGGTCCTGCCATGTTAGGACTAGACTGCAGGGCAAGTGAGAATATCATTGAGTTGCTGGCCAGCCTGCTTGCCTTGCTTACACAAAGCCCCAGGTTTGATGCCCAGCCCCAAATAAAATAGGCACATGGTGGCACATGCCTGTTAACCCAGCCCTTGGGATATGGTGACATCAGGATCAGGGGTTGAAGCCATCTTGTAAGTGTACCATGGTCGCACAGTAAGTTTGAAGCCAACCTGGAGATCCCATCCTAACACAGGACTGTGGGTCTGTGTCTTGGTTTGATTCTGGTGCCTCCCAGAGGTTCAGATGCACAAGTGCAGAGGACAGCAGTGTGGTTAGACATGAGCTGTGCTGTTCCCAGCAACACTGGTGGCCCACACTTCTTGAGCGTGACAATTTATGGAAATCTCCTATGATTGGGGAACCAGTTGGAAGAGCCCAAAGCCAACACTGCTGAGAATCAGAGGTGCAGCGGACCAGATGAGCTGGGGACTCCCTAGTCAAGGGTTATTCTGCCCTGACTTGACACAAAGCTGACATGTTTTTCTAGTGTCTGAATCATGTAGCAGCCTAGAGTAGATGCTTGGACAACAGTCCCAAAGAGGGAGAATAAGTTGCTCACAGTAAGAAAAGGGACTCTCATGTGCCTCTGGGCAGCTAAGGCCCTCTAGGCCAGGACGTCCCAGTCCCATTGGAAGCAGCAACCCAGGGGGCGCAAGCTCAGGATGGTTGCCATGTCTCAGAGCTAAAGCTCTCTCAGGTATGGAGCAGGCTCTGTGCACAAGGGTCATTTTAGCTACTGAGATAGGGACAGAACCTCAGGCTAGACACAGGCAAGCCACCAGGGGCCCCAGACCTATCCCTGTGTTCTGTAAGCTCTGGAGATACAACAGAAAGTGATGCCCAACCTTGTGGCCTCACCTGGTGAGGGAGGCAGAGCCAGTCCCACTAACACCTGTGGAGGCCCAGGCCCGCCTTTTGTGGTCTAGGCACTCATCAAGAGTGGCTTCCCCTGGGCCTCTGCCCTCCTCATTGTGCTAGGGCCTCTTCATAGCTGGCTCCAGCCTTCACGATCAAAGGCAAAGCACAGACCCTTGGGGGCTACTTTCTGTGTTTGTCCTCTTGTGCCCACATCCAGAAGTTAAGGTCAAAACAGTCAGTGGTGTCACAGCACTAGGGAAGGGAGGCAGAGGCAGACAGATCTCCGAGTTCAAGGTCACCCTGGTCTGTCTACAGATTGAGTTCCAGGACACCTAAGGCTATACAGAGAAACCCTGTCTCAACCCTCTCCTCCCAAAAAAGCAAAAACCAAACACTTGCATGTAAACCCTTATGATCTTATACAGCCTGGGCAGTCTAAAAGGACTGGCCTAGGCCCCGTGAACGCTGGGAATGGGCAGAGTGATACATCCACTATTGCAGTCTCATGGACAGGACTGTCCCAGACAGCAGCACAAACACATTTGGCTAAGTAGAAGCCTGGGAGTCTTTTTGTTTTGCTTCGAGGCAAGATCCCACTTGTCTGTTTAGCTGGCCTAGACCTGACCATCTTCGAGCCTCAGCTTCCTGATGCTTGGGATTGTAGGTGTAACACCGATATGTCTTGCTCGGTGGCATCTATTGCACTTTCCTGTCAGCCTGTGTGAACCCAGGCAGAGAGACCATCTGGAATGACTGGTGATGGGTGGGGACAAGCTTATGACAGCCTGTGGTGAGGGTATCTTGCTCAGAGCTCTGCAGTCATCTCCACAGAGCCAGGCTCTAGGGGCCATTACCACCTCAGCTCTGTTCCCTATGAAGGGCACTAAAATAGGTTCCCATGGGCTTTGAGGGCAACGAGGTTCCTTATCTGTGCAAGTTACCAGGATCCACCCTAAGTGCATTGGCTACTTCCCTCACACACAGACCATGGCCTGTGAGGATAAGAGCACCTGCCTGCTTCAGGGGTGCTTGCTTATCCTCTGGCTATAGCCCTTCCCCGGGAGGTGAGACTATATCCCTACCCTCCTGAGAGTGCCCTCTATAAGGAAGGCATCATGGCCAGCACAGCCACCATCTGTGCCCTTGGTCTCTGCAGTGAGTCATTCTTACATGGACAGATCCAAGACAGGACAATGAATGCTTCCTGACCTTGACTGTTCTCTGAGGGAAGCACAGAGGTTAGCAGCCACGTGTCATTTTCAGGGAAAGCTTTGAGTGTCATATCCTCCAAAGAAATGGAGGCATCCATGCGCTCACAGTGTGGCTAAGTCACATGAGCACAGTGTATGCAGCACTGACGCACCCCTCCCTCCCGCCATGACAGGATGCTAACTAACGGTGACAGGTCACGTCAGAGCAATGGTCAAATAAAAATGGAAAGGTAGGTGCCACAGATTTCAGTCCCCACAGAACTTCTAGAGTGGAGCTTTAAATTCTGCCCTGGCCATTTTGTCTTTCATACTTTGGTAGGCTTAGCCAAAGAGTTTTGGGGTCAAAAGTCCCAGCCCTGGGGTGGCCCTTCTAAACCACTTTTTTGAATGACTGCTTGGCAGAGTGCGCGCGCATGCGTGCGTGCATGTATGTGTGTGCTGGTTTGAGATGTAGTGTCCCTGTGTCAAGAGAAATGTATGTTTAGGCATGCCTGTGTGCTCTGACACTTGCAAGTATGTATGTGTGCATTATGAGATGTTCTGGTGTGTTTGTGTTGAGACATGTATAGGAGAACCTGTACATTTGTGTGTGTGTGTTCTGAGATGATCATCTGTGTTGAGACGTGTAGGGGTGCCTATGTACTGTAATATTTGCCTGTGTGTGTTCCAGAATGTTATTGTGTGTCTGTGCTGAGCCATGTGAGGTGCCTGTGTGCTGTAACACCTGGAGTTGGAGATAGGAAAGGGCCATTGCTTCTCTGTGTTACTAGGAGCGGAGTGGCTATGCAGGTCAGAATCCAGGCCATGTCAAAGGCCCAGCCCAAGCCTTAGAGTAAGGCCTGAGGTGTGCTCTTAGGTTCACCAGGGTCACTTAATGTCACTGATAACTAACTCAGCAGCTGACCTCTGTTGGCTCTTCTCCTCACGTTACTGTTCCTAGACCCCAACACACTCCTTGGCACACATTAAGCACTTAATAAATGTATGCTGAGAATGTCTGAGAACCCCTGTGGCTCTGTGTCTCTTTGTGACAGCATCACACCACCCTGGGTCATGCTCCAACCTGTGAGGGAGGGGCCCAGAAGCCTGAGAGGGAGCAGGCAGAAGGAGGAGGCCACTCAGGAAGGGATGCAAGGTACAGATTCTAGGAGGTGAGGTGCGGCCTTTGCCCGCCCCGCCTTTTCTTTATCACTGCCCCCCACCCACCCTCACCTGCTTTGAATGGAGGCAGAGCAGACATCTCTTTGTCCAGGATAAGCAGAGTCACAGCATAAGCTCTCTGACCAGGCAGGAGCAGGTTGACTTTGACCTTGACCTCAAGGACGAACCAGGAGGTGGAGACTGCAGCCCCCACTTAGGGAGACACCCAGTTCCTGTCAGGTGGGAATGGGCCCCAGGGGGCCAGATCTTTTGATATTTTTTTTTCCATTGAGAAGCTAGGCATCCTGGGTTTTACATAAAATATCGGCCTTTTCAAATGTTAGCTCAAAATAAGTTTTTAAAGAAAAATATCACAGCTGCTCAGATCTGTTTTAACCCTGTATAGGCCGGTGTGAGGGAAGAGTGTGAGGTGACAAGTCCCCCTGCCCCATGGGACACCAGGGCTCCTTCCTGCCCTTCCCACTAGGCTCAGCAGATGTTCTCTGCCTCCACACAAGGGGTGGTTTTTGTTTGTTTGTCTTGGTTTTTAATTGCCTCTATTTATTTCTGTCTCTCCAAGCCTGGCTCATAACAAGAAATGCTGTTCAGGGGCTGGAGAGATGGCTCAGAGGTTAAGAGCACTGACTGTTCTTCCAGAGGACCTGAGTTCAATTCCCAGCAACCACATGGTGGCTCATAACCATCTATGATGAGGTCTGGTGCCCACTTCTGTAAAACTGTATGCATAATAGGGCTAGAGGGATGGCTCAGCGGTTAAGAGTACTGTCTGCTCTTCCAGAGGACCCGGGTTCGATTCCCAGCACCCACATGGCAGCTAACAACT
Source organism: Sigmodon hispidus (assembly GCA_004025045.1). Classification (NCBI taxonomy): domain Eukaryota; kingdom Metazoa; phylum Chordata; class Mammalia; order Rodentia; family Cricetidae; genus Sigmodon; species Sigmodon hispidus. The sequence goes on from PVIH01001604.1 coordinate 34,926, forward strand.
GTCTGTAGTTCCAGTTCCAGGCAAACACCAAGGCAAATAAATAAATAAATAAATAAAGTTAAAAAAAATTAAAAAAAAAACAAAAACAAAACAAACAAACAAAAAAAAAAGAAATTACCTCTGAAGATTTTTAGCCAGTTGTGGTGTCCCATGCCTTTAATCTCCTGCCTCTGCCTCCCAAATGCTGGGATTAACGGCATGTGCCACCACCGCTTGGCACCTCCTGGAATCTTAACCAGCACAGACCTTCCTGTCATGCATGGTCACCTTTGTCACAGACTACTTTAAACTGATGTCCCTGAGCTCCGGATGTGAGGAATTACACATTCTGATTGTATGTGAGTGTGTGTGTGTGTGTGTAGTGTTTGTTTGAGACAGATTTTCACTATGTAGCCCTGGTTGGCCTAGAATTCTCTATGTAGAACAGGCTAGCTTCTAACTCATTGGGATTTATCTAACTCTGCCTCTCAAGTGCCATGACTAATGGCTTTTATTTTTAATTTATTTGTTTTTGATTTTTTTCTTTTTTTTAAAAAAAAATATTTATTTCATATATAGTGTTCCACCTGCATATTTTCCTGCAGGCCAGAAGAGGGCGCCAGATGTCATTACAGATGGTTGTGCGCCACCATGCAGTTGCTGGGAATTGAACTCCGGACCTCTGGAAGAACAGTCAGTGCTCTTAACCTCTGAGTCATCTCTCCAACCTGTTTTTAGTTTTCTTTTTTTTTTTTTTAAACTTTATTTATTTATTTGCCTTGGTGTTTGCCTGGAACTGGAACTACAGACAGTTGTTAGCTGCCATGTGGGTGCTGGGAATTGAACCCGGGTCCTCTGGAAGAGCAGACGGTGCTCTTAACCGCTGAGCCATCTCTCCAGCCCCCTGTTTTTAGTTTTCAAGACAGGGTTTCTTTGTGGAGTCCAAGCTGTCTGAAACTAGCTTTGTAGGTCAAGCTGTTCTCAAACTCACAGAATGTGCCTGCCTCTGCTTCCTGAGTTCTAGGATTATTTAAAGTGTGTGTCACCTCAGCCTACTGGGTTTTTGTTTTGTTTTTTCGATATTTATTTTATCATGTATATAGTGTTCTGCTTGTACGTATGCCTGTACTCCAGAAGAGGGCGCCAGATCTCTTTATAGATGGTTGTGAGTCACCATGTGGTGGCTGGGAATTGAACTTAGGACCTCTGGAAAAGCAGCTAGTGCTCTTCTGAGCTATCTCTCTAGCCCCTGATTTCCTTTTAAAATATTATGTGTCTGTGTCTGTGTATGAGTATGTGCACATGAGTATAGAAGCTGGAAGCCGAGGCATCAGATCTCCAGGAGGTTACAATTACAGGTGGTTGCTGCTTGACGTGGGTGCTGGGTGACATGAGTGCTGACATAGGTGGTCCAGTCTTCTGGAAGAGTGGCAAGCACTCTTAACCAAACTAAGCCATGTTTCTAGCCCTTTGGTTTACACACACACACAGAGACAGATTTTGTGTAGCACAATACTAGCTTCAAACTGAATGGGTAGTGGAGGATGACCTTAGGCTTCCTGTCTCTCAGAAGTGTGGGGATTACAGGCGGCATGAGCTTCCAGAACTGGTGTTATGTGGTATTGGGAGCTGAATTCAGGACTTCATGCCAGGCAAGCATTCTGCAAGGGGAGGGGACGGGGGTATGCCTCCAGCCTTGATGCCGTTTTGTTTATAAGTTCGTCTAGTGTGCAGAGCTGCCTCCCCATCTCATGCCTCAGCCTTTATCAACTAATTAGCAGCAGTTCCTCTAAATATCAGTTAATGCTGCCCCCGAGCTCAGTCACAGAGTTCACACTGGTGTCTTCCGAAAGCCCTTTCTGTTTGTATTGTGTTTCCCTCCATTCAGCACGGGAAGGACTTGTTTGCTTGGTCATCCCTTGTGTCTTAAGTGCCTAGGAAAGACCTAGGACAGGGCCAGGTTCTCAATCAATATTTATTGAGTGGATGAGTAAATGTAACTAGACTGCAAGTTCCTGGGGTGGGGGCAGGATCTGGTTACTTCCTGGAGAGAGCCAGCATTTTCTAGAGAACCATTCATTGATACTATGGATGAGAAAAAGCCCTGTGTTGGAGGGCTGGAGGACCAGGGGTCAGGCCATTTCCTGGATCTTTCTCTTCGGGTCCTTGCCTTGGATTTCCGGAGCTATCCTGCTTGTGTCATAGTCTGAGGAATACATGGAGCATTTTGGGCAGCCCTGGTTACTGGGCACAGCTGGGGAACAGTTTAGCCACCCGTTCCCCAGATCCTTCCTAGCAGCCATCTTGGGTACTTCACTCTTGCGCCAGACGCCCTTCACACACCCCTCTCTAGTGAGTTCCACCTGCAGCCCGTTTTGGTGTTCTGAGGACAGTACTAGTCACTCAGGCTCCCAGGCCCCTGAACCTTGTCAGGTTTTCTCATTCCCCTGCTTTCATCCTCTTGGCAATTTGTCCCTCCTCCTCCTCCTCCTCCTCCTCTTCCTTTTTTTTTTGGTTTTTCGAGACAGGCTTTCTCTGTGTAGCCCTTGCTGTCCTGGAACTCACATGCTCTGTAGATTAGATTGCCCTCAGAGCTCTGCCTGCCTCTGCTTTAGGAATGCTGGGATTAAGGGCATGTGCTACCACCAGCGCCCATTTTTGTTTCTTTTTTTTCCTGTCCTCAATGCTGCCCGGACTTCTGCAGCTGCCTCTCTTTTCTTCCTGCCCCAAACATTCAGAGGGAAACTTCACACCATAAATCTGGTATCATCGCTGAAATCCTCAAATGCCCTCTCATGGCCTGTAGTTCATAAAACCATCGCCCACGAGGAACCTTACCCTTCCCAGTTCTCCGGCCTCCAAACTCAACGCTCCAGTTATCTCTTCTAGTCATGTGCTAGTCTTTTTTTTTTTTTTCATCAATTTGGCACAAGCTAGGGTCATCTGTGATGAGGAAACTTTAGTTGAGAACATGTTCCCATCAGATTTGTCTGTAGGCAAGGCATGGGGGCATTGTCTAATGATTGATGTGGGAGAATACAGTTCACTCTGGGCGGTACCTCCACTCGGCAGGTGGTCCTGGGTTGTACAAGAAAGCCAGCTGAGTAGGTCAGTAAGCAGCTTCCTCCATAGCCTCTGCTTCAGGTCCCGCCCTGTTTTCCCTTGATAATGGACTCTAACCTCAAAGATGTAATAAACTCTTGCCTCCCCAAGTTACTTTTGGTCATGCTCATTACTACAGCAATAGAAAACCAGACCAGGACAAGTCCCCCAATCCTCTTCTCCCAGACTACAGCCTTTACACCCGCTCACACTGTTGGCTATTCTTCAGTCTCCAGCACCTCACAGATCTACCCTTAAGTCTTGGCTGCCGGAATGCCTTCCCTGGGATTCCTCACATCAGGTGCCATCCTGTGTAAACCATCAAGTACAAGTATCACCTCTCGGGCCTGATGACTTGTTTCCTTTATAGTCTTGTGGTTCCGGGATTGAACTCAGGGCCTTCTGCATATTAGGCAAGTGCTGGACCACTGAGCTGTATCCCAGCCCTCTCCTTACCTTTTATGAGACAGTGGCTTACTAAGTTAGTCAAGCGGGCTTTGAACTTTCCACCCTCCAACCTCAGCTCCCAAATCACAGCCTGGCAGCCCCTTTCATTGTAGATACCTGTTACCTTCAGCCATCACCTGGCTCATTTTGATCTCCAGTCCCTAAGGGCAGGATAGTACCAACCTTGTTCTATCTAGGATAGCACAAGCCTCGCCGCACAGCAGACCCTCAGCCAATGTTTATTGAATGGATGAGAAGACACTGGGTTAGAATCTCAGCTAAACGCAGCACTCAGGAGCCAGAGACAGGTGAGTGTGAGTTCAAGGCCAGTCTGGTCTACACAGCAAGTTCTGGAACAGTCAGAGCTACATAGTAAGCTCTCTCTCAAAAAAAAAAAAAAAAAAAAAAAAGGAAAAAAAAAACCATGAAGCGGTTGTGATGAACAAATCTTATTTCTGCTGCCTTCTTACCTGGAAATTATGACAGTTAAGGTGGAGTTTTGGAGTCAAGTATTTAGAGGACATATATACACAATTTTGTTTGTTTTGGGGTTTTTGTGTGTGTGCACATCCAAATTAAGCAAGGGCTTCGCGGCTGAATTAAATCTCCAAGTCCTTCATTTTATTTTTGACTCGCTTGGTTCTCATCACAGCCGCCAGTGAAGTTCAGGCATAAAGGCGCATCAGTTCCTGCTGCAGAAGCACCTTCACACCAGACGTGTCCCTTTAATTCCTGAGTTCCAAACCTGCATGGGGGCCAACTAGGATGCTGACACAGACCGGAGCCACGGCCCATTTAAGGGTAGAGGGGCGGGCCCAGGAAAGCTCCGCCCCGCGTGAGGTCAGCGCGCACTGCTGCGTCTGACGCTCTGGTTGCCGCAGAGACGCCCCGCCCCCGCGCGGCGCTGCGGAACCGGAGCTCCGGGCGGCGTCGGCAGAGGCGCGGGAGGTGGCGAGGCCAGGGCAGGGCGGCAGGAGCCCGCGCGGCGACCGCAGCGAGAGCAGCAGAGACAGAGCAGACCACGACGAAGGCGCACAGGCAGCCGGGCCGGGCCGGGCCACCGGGAGAGCGGCCGCCGGGAAGCGGGCGGAAGGCCGGGCTGGCAGCTGGCAGCCACCGAGCCGCGAAGCGACATGGTGCTGCTCAAGGAGTAGTGAGTGTCGGGTCGGCTTTGCGGAAGCGAGGCGGAAGGGAGGGTCGGGATGACGGTCGCGGAGGCAGATCGCCTGCCGGGGGATGGAGAACACCGGATGGGACTGTTGGGCCGCCTAGTCTGGGTGGAGGGACCAGAGGGTGACAGGCAGCACCTGAGGTGGGGTCGAATAGGCCAGAAAGGAGGCCAGGAACCGGTGCGGGCCGGACAGGGCCTGAGGAGGGGTCAAGGGGACCGGGAGAGCCAGGGGAGGCATGAGGAGGGGCCCGGGGAATGGAAAGCGCTGGATGTGATGTGGCTCCATAGTGGGCGCTGGGGGGATGAAAGGGCAGACTGAGGAGCAGTGGGACAAGGGCAGGCAGCGCCGCTGAGTTGGCTGACGCTGGGGAGGGGTTTGAGGTTGAGCTGTATGTACTAAGGGGCAGGGAAGATCAGATAAGGTAGCTCCTGGAATGGAGTTGAGGTGGTGGGGAGGAGAGCTGAGGCGGAACCTAGGGCATGGACAGTGGCTGCCTTAGGCAGCAGAGGAAGGATTGTAATAATTGGTTGCAGAAAAAAGGACTCAAGTCAGAGCCAGACTTGAGTGATGGGAAGGGAGAAAGAGCATGGGGGCACTGAGATGACCGGGCTGGGTGGGGATGGCTGGAGTGTCATGGTGATACCTAAATAGTAAGTGCAAAAGAGGCTGCCTTTGGAAAAAGCTCGGGATGCTTGCTTAGGACTTGAAAACACTTGAATGAGAAGTCTAGAAAATACTGGGCAGGTTCTGAAGGGATGCGAAGGAGTTTCGATGATAGAGAAGGTCAGGAAGTTAGCAGGACACAAGACCATGCAGAAAGATAGTAGAAGAGTGAATATACCTGTTAAGGAAGGTGGAGGGGATCTGGACTAGGCATCCAGTTTCTATCGGATTTTGGTGCAAAGAGATGAGGAATTGCTTGGAGGAATTAAGATCTCCACAAATGTTTTGGAGCTGAGGAGCTATTGATTTGGAGGACAGGCAAGGCTTGCTAGATGACTGCTCCTCAAATCCAGGGGCTTGGCTGACTGGTAGGGTTATTTAGATTGCTAAACCTTTCAAACAGTGTGACCTATTCCTGAGGATCATGGTTCCAAGTGAACATCCCAGGCGAGATTGAATGTGTGTATAGACTATCATGAAACAAAGATTCTCCAAAGGAGAAGGCCAGGGTCCTAAGCCCCAGTGGTTCAGAAATGGAAAATGTCCAAGTAGAGAGAAACTTGTGAAACTCTTAGTGACCAATCAAGTGTGGGAAGGACTGTTGCCCTCTGTCAGTCAAGGCACTTTGTCCAGTCCCAGGCGGTGTGATCTTTGGAGGTGTCATAGTGTGCAGTTGAATGACAAGCAAAGTAAGCAAGGTATCATCCCACCTTGACTCTGTTTTCAACATTTTGGATATTTGGAGACCCTCTTGCCTCTCTTGATGTCCGGTGTTAATCCAGCCAAGCTTTATGTGGTGGAGAACATGAACACTTGGGTGCCAGTGTTCCCCAAGGAGAACATGGTGCACTTTGCATTTTAAGCCTCAGTGTTCAAATTAATGAGCTTGTCTCACTTTTCAGATGATTTTTTTTTTTTTTTTTTTTTTTTTTTTTTTTTTTAAAACTTTATTTATTTAATTATTTGCCTTGGTGTTTGCCTGGAACTGGAACTACAGACAGTTGTTAGCTGCCATGTGGGTGCTGGGAATCGAACCCGGGTCCTCTGGAAGAGCAGCCAGTGCTCTTAACCGCTGAGCCATCTCTTCAGCCCCCGATTTTTTTTTTTTAACTTCAGTGTGAATCCTCTGGTCTGTAGAAATGTGTGTAGTTTGGAAAAAGGTCAGGCAGGGAAGGAAGGGCCTTCTGAAGAGATGAAGTGAATTTGGGAGGCAGAAACAACTTTCCCATTCTTTTTTCTCATTTCCCATTTGAAGCCTGACCAGGTAAAGGCCCAAGGTGCTGGTGGTGCAGAACCTGCCTGGCACCTGTATTTCCTTGTGCCTATCCCTGGGTGGGAGACAGGATGAGAATGAGGCGGCCGAGGGGCATCAGGGCGAGGGGCTGGGTTGTAGCTCTGCAGCACTGAGAAGGCTTCAGGGAAGGTCATTGTGAGGATGGCAGGGTGGCTCCAGTCTTGGCCCTGCTGAGCCTCTGTGGCCATCTCCTTTTGAATTGTCCCCTGTGGCTGCTGAGGTGGTTTTGTTCCGAGGGAGCAGGGAAGAAATGTCTGGGCATGCTGCTGTAGTGGAAGCTGGCTCAGAGCATCCATGAAGGCCCTGGCTGGAGCTAGTCTCTTTGAGGGGAGGTTTGGCCCTGTTGCTTTTTCTGACACTTCCTCCAACAGGATTTTCCCTGATTTGATTTCTGCAAATTCTTCGATGTGATTTTTTTTGCTGTGCTCTTCAAGATAAAAAGGCATATTGTTTTCTAGGAAGTTGCTTCTGAGGGTGCAGAAATTCTGCCCTCTAAGTTGGAAGTACTTCTCTGCACTGTTAGCTTTCTGTAATGGGAGGGGTTTCCATTATCGAGTCTTTCTGGAGGAAGAGAGTTAGCAGGCAGTAAAGAACTTGGAGCCCCTATCTCCCTCCCCCTGGCTTTTTTTTTTAAAATTAATTAATTTATTTTTTTCAAAGAAGTCACACTTTCTATCCTTGTATATCCTTATTCAAGGTCCCCCCCCCCCCCCGGCTTTTACTGTGCCATTTTTCTTGGGTCTCACTGTCTGTTTTCCTGTTGCCCAGGAGAACTGTAGGGTTACGGAACAAGCAAGCCCTTTTGCAGCCTAGAGCAAAGAGCCATGCTCGGACCCAACTCTGCTTAAGAAGGGTGTGTTCATGCTTTACTAAGCGAGGGCACAGCCAAGGCCCAGCAGATTCCAGCAAGGCTCTGAGAAGTGGGAATTTAGTTGGCTCTTGATTGACTTATTTTTATTTTATTTGTCTTGAGGCAGGGTCTCTCTATAGCCCTGGCTGCCCTAGAACTCAGTCTTGTAAACCTGGTTGGCCTCAAATCCACCTGCTTCCTTCTCCTGAATGTTGGAATTAAAGTCGCGTGCCACCATGCTGGCCTCCACTTGTCTTGAATTTTTTTGTTTTGTTTTTTGAGACAGGGTTTCTCTGTGAAGCCCTAACTCTTCTGAACTAGGCTAGGCTGCTGCCTAAGTGCTGGGATTAAAGGTGTGTGCCACCACTGTCCAGCTTTGTTTCTTTGTTTGTTTGCTTGGTTTTTAAACAGGGTCTTACCTGGCCCTGGAACTTTGTAGACCTCAAACTACAAACTTGGCCTCAAACTCACAGAGATTACTTGCCACTGCCTCCTCAGTGTTGAGTGACTTCACTTTGAGTTCAGTCAAAGCCTTTCATTTCTGACCTCAAAGTATTGAACTGGTCAGTCACTGGTCTGTCACAAGTGCCAGCCACCTAGGGAAGTGCTTCTAGTCTTCTTAGATCTCTGACCTTCTTGAGTTTGCTGGCCAAGATTTCTCTATCAGATTTTTTTTTTTTTTATTTTTTGAGGCAGGGTTCCTGCTGTGTATAACAGCCCTAGCTGTCCTGGAGCTGTAGGCCAGGCTGGCCTAGAGTGCCGGGATGAGAGGCATGCGTCACCGTTGCCTGGTTCTCCATCAGTTTATTTGTGGTACCTTCCAACAATCAGAGATGGTGAAATGCAGGCGGAAAGAAAGTGATGGCTTAGAGTGACTTGGGTAGTTCCTGGAGGTCAGAGCTGGCTGTCCTCCTCAGAGCTGTGTGAGGTAGTTTACATTGTAACATCCCTCACAGAGGTGGCGCACTTAAATCTTTGGAGCCTCCAGGGAATTGTCTTTCACAGCTTGGACCCTGAGAGCTGATGGTAGGAAGCTGGGCCCAATGATTGCTGCACATTTTCAGGGCCACATTTTTTGGATCTGAATCCTCATCATGATGAGCCTTCTCTATTAGTTTCTGTTTCTCTCTGGACACATGAGCCAGTCTTGATGTGTGAGAGAGGACGGTTGAGGGAGTAAACAGAGATGTGAGTGGCTTGCAAAGCAGGTAGTGGGGAGGGAATTCAGGTTTGCTCTGATTACAGGGTTCTAAATGGGACTCCAGAAGGGCAAGGGGAACCCTAGCCTTGAAGCATCCAGAGGGCCACTTCCTGTAGGCTTTTTATTAATGAGTAGGGGGCTGGATGCAGCAAAGCATGGAGTCCTTATGCTGAAGTGACCTCTCGGAGTCCTGGGCTTCGGAACCTGCAGTTGATACTCTCTTTTTCCTTTCTTGTAGTCGGGTCATCCTGCCTGTGTCTGTAGATGAGGTAAGTCCTTTCCCCCTCTCATTTGTCCATAGTTGTTTATAAATACTTAGTTGTTTATAAATTGACTTAGTTGGGCTGGGAGTGGCCACACTGTTTCCATAGCTCTCATTTATGTTCTAATATAGAAGTCACCAAAGCTCAGCTCAAATATTCTGGTGGCCCTGTGCTAAAGGAAGACATTTCTAACCCTGTGGTAGCTGCACACACCTTTAATCCCAGCACTGGGGGCAGATCTCTGAGTTTGAGGTCAGCCTGCTCTACAGACAGCCTCCAAAGCTACAGAGAAACCCTGTCTCAAAAACAAAAACAATAAATAAAAATAAAGAGATAAAAGAAGGCAGTTCTGTAGTGAATCTGGTACCTGAATACAACCAGTCTCAAGCTCTTGATTTGCTGAATAGCTTTGAAGGAGACTAAAGCAGTGTTGCTTCTGCTCACACTGAACTACAGGATATCTGATTGATGAGCTTCGCTGTGGGCCTGTGGGGACTTCATGACTAGGCCGAGGACAGTGCTTTCTGGTGCTCCCTGCTTATGAAGCAGACCAGCAAGGCCAGAAATCTCCAGTCCCCAGCCATGCTAGGAAGCTGCTAAAGAGACCAAGGCGCAGAAACCTCCTTTTATGGAGGGCAGAAGATGACAAATGGGCTTGGCTTGCCCTCCCGCCCTTTTAAGGTTCCTAGTTCTGACAGCCCTGTGCCTGTGGAGCTGGCAGCAATAGTTGCCATAAGAAAGTCCATAGGCCCTGCTGACTCAGAACTGCTGGAGCCTCCCTGGTCCCACCCTTTCTCTGAACTTCCTCCTTTCTCCTTGCCTGGCTAAGCTTGTCTTTGACTTTCCTCTGAATCCACAGCTCCACCTCAGCTTCCATCGAAATGAAGGCTGGCCAGATCCTCAGTTGTAGGTGCAGTCTCTTTTTTTGTGTAGGACTGACAGGAAATGCCTGTGTGTCACACAGGAGCTGGACCTCTGAGAAATGAAAGCAGACTAGCAGAGCCGGAGAATTCTCTAAACATTTGTTTTTACTTATGTGTGTGTTTGTGTGTTTCTCTTTGTGTGTTATCTGTGTGGGGTTAAAGTCACAGGTGGGTGTGAGTTCCCCAGTGTAAGTGCTTAGCATCAAACACAGGTCCTATAATAGGTGCAAGAGCTCTTAACCACTGTGGCAGCATTCTTTAGAGAAGACAGATCACCCCCTGAGTGATGCCCATGCATTAGTCTCTGAGAACTCGACCAAAGCGGCCCAGGTCTGGGGGAGAGGGACATGGTCTGAGATATCTAGGTGCCAGTGGCAGGAAAAATTAACAAAGAGTTTGATGCCGACATATAGCAAGATTTCATCTCAAAATAAAATTAATTAAAAAAATAGACGGCAGTGTGTGTGTGTGTGTGTGTGTGTGTGTGTGTAGGCAACAGGGGTTTACACCTTTAATCCCAGGACTCAGGAGGTAGAAGCAGGTGGAACATTGATTGAGTTTGAAGTCAGCCTGGTCTACAGAGGAATGAGGTTTTTTTTTTTTTTTTTTTAAAACTTTATTTATTTGCCTTGGTGTTTGCCTGGAACTGGAACTACAGACAGTTGTTAGCTGCCATGTGGGTGCTGGGAATCGAACCAGGGTCCTCTGGAAGAGCAGTCAGTGCTCTTAACCGCTGAGCCATCTCTCCAGCCCCGAGGAATGAGTTTCAGGACAGCCAGCGCTACACAGAGACCTCATAAAACCAAAGAAACGTAATAGCTCATATTTGTAATCCTGACACCGGGAGCTGAGGTGATAAAGAAGTTGTGTGTGGTGGTACATGCCTTTAGTCCCAAAACTTAGTAGGTAGAAGCAGGTGGATCTCTGTGAGTTTGAGGCCAGCCATCTGGTCTACATGGCAAGTTTCAAGCTAGCCAGGGCTACACAGAGAGATCCTGTCTTTGAACAAAACTAAACTAAAACAGAAAAAAAAAAAAAATAAAAAAAATAAAGCCCAGGTGTGGTGGTGCCTGAGTTTAATCCCAAGAGGAAGAGGCAGGCAGATATGAGTTCAGGGCCAGCCTGGTCTACAGAGTAAGTTCTAGGACTGCCAGGGATGCACAGAGAAACCCTGTTTTGAAAAAGAAAGCAAAGCGGGGTGGGGAGGAGAGAAAACAATCACAAACAAGTAGTGAGGAGATAGACGTTGAGGACCTAGGGAAAATGGCTAGATAGATGTTATAGCTGTGTGATAGGATAGATGATGTGGATCCCACTTCCTTTGAGGACCTTGCTGTCAATATTAAAAATACTGAGTTCGAGGCTATCTTGGTGTACATAGAGAGTTTCAGGCTATCCAGACCTACATAGTAAGAACCTATCCTAAAGAGGAGAAAAGTATGTGGTGGAGGCACATGTCGTCTTTAATCCCAGCACTTGGGAGGCATCTCTTGAGTTTGAGGCCAGCCTGGTCTACAGAGTGAGTTCTAGGACAGACTACACAGAGAAACCCTTTCTCAAAAAAACTAATAAAGAAAAAGGGCACAACAGTTTCCTAACAGAAAGCCTCTATGCCCCTTACCTTGAAACTGAGGTGGTCCAGTGGCTGTCTTGTTGTACAGGATCATTCTTCCCCCAATCAGAAAGTCCCTCAGGAGTGGGGGCTGTCTTCATGGGGGATTTCAGGGAGGGTGGGTGGGTTTGCAGGGTGTCTGTTGAAGGGCCGAAGGCTGAGACTGAAGAGTGCTGCAGAAGTGGGCCTAGAGTCTTGGGAGCGAGCGCCCTGCTGCTGCTCTCACCTCTCATGACAGGCCCAGGGTTGGAAGGAAGGGAAATGCTCACCCTGAGAACATCCTTGGCGTGCAGTTTTTCCCTTGTGTAGTTTTTGCAGCATGAAGAGCCTGGTGAGACAGCAAGGTAGCAAGAGCCTGGGCCTAGCCAAAGCTTGGGAAGTGCGGGCGATTCAATCTGTCTGTGTGGTGCTGTCGTCTGTGGTCAGTCTGTTCCTAGCCGGAAAACACTGAGAGGAAACAGCAGGGCTGCAGGGCTGAAGTTGCTCTATTGGTAGCTTGAATCCGAGATCTGGTTAATGAGAAAATTCTAGAATGGGGGAGAGTGAAGAAGTAAGTAGGGAACAAAGTGTCAGTAACCCCCTTCTGACTCACTGTTCCCATGAGAACGGCCCAGCATCATGTGACTGGTAGATTCACTTCCTATATTGGAGGCTGTGACTTGAGTCCCTTGGAGCTTCTGATTGGGGGAGGAAAAAAAGGAAAGAAGAAGGTCATGGCTTTATAGTCATTCTGATGGCCCAAATCAATATTCAGGGGCAGAATTAACTTGTTTGGCCAAAGCCTTTAGTGTAACACTACCTTGGGTTTCCAGGCATTCTGTAGCAGAGCAAGAAAGCACTGTTTGATATGGGTGTGTCCACCAGCGGTTCCTGGCCCACCTCTGTGGACAGGGCAGACTCATGGCATCATTCCTCCTCAGAACCTGGCTGACTAGGCTGTATGGGTGGGTCAACAGTGCTGCTTTTCTTGCCTTTTTTTTTTTTTTTTTAATGAGACAGAGTCTTACTGTATATTCTTGGCTAGCCTGATGCTTAGTATGTGGTACAAGGTGGCTTTAAATTCATGGCAATTCCCTTGGCACAGCCCCTGTGTGCTGGGATTACAGGTGTGGGCACTTGAGCCAGTTAGTGTTTCTGGTTGGAGCTCTACCCAGCGACTTAGTCTCTAGGATGAGGGAACCACTCTCAAGGTCAAGGAAACATTGTTTTCAGCCTAAACAAGCTGGAATCCTGGCCTCCCTGGGGTTCTGTATGGGATTTTGTGGTCTGGCCTCCACCCTTACTGCCACCCAATCTTGAGTCCTGCAGCTTCCCAGGGTGTAGACCATCTGTGCCAGAGGGGACCTTCTGACACCAAGTGTTGTGCCCTGTGCAGATCTGTCTTCTTTACTAACTCTTTGGATTAACAAAACTGCCTAACTTGTCTCATTGGGATTAAAGGATCAGAATATCAAGAGAGATTAGAGGGAAGAGGCCAGCGTGCAGACTGATCCTCTTAGAGGCTGCCCTGTGATTTCCTGTAGCTGAAGGGAATCCCTGAAGACCATGGCCTCTGCCAGCCCCAGGCCCCTCCCCCAAGGAGCACTACTAGCAAGCTGCAGCTAGCCTGTCTACAGGCCCTCTCCCCAGCCTGCCCTTTAGGATTTGCTGAGTCAGTCATTCAGCGTCCTTACGACTCTGCAAAGCAGAGCTCCTGCTACTTCATATGAGGAAGCCCTGGCTCAGGCGACCCTGACCCACTTGATAGGGTTTTGAGTGTGCAGGTGATAGGACCGGAAGGTGTGGGGCTAGTGTGCGGTTCCATGAGGCTCCAAAGCAGCACCGCTATTGCTCAGCATCAGCAAGATCTAGGTAATTGGCTCTCACTCTTAGACGGTGCTCTTGATGGGATTAGCTGAGCCTTGATTACTTACCTGGGCCTTTCCCTGGCATCCTGTCTGGGCCTTTGCTTTTTGGGCTTGTGGTAAGCATCAAAGTGTTGTGGACCACTGCTGTCCCCTCTGGATGTCACCCAGAAGTTCATTCCCTTGCAGCAGCACTCAGGGAGCTGAGGTGGAGAAGGCCTCCAGGTGTGCCAGGGCAGCCCTGGAACTTTCGTGACGTGCTCTTGCTGGCAGCAGTGCCCTGCCATGGTGTCAGTGGTGGATGCCAGAGCTACAGCTACTTGATTTTTATCTGAGGGAGAGAACACCCTTAGTCTTAGCCCTGTGGGTACCAGGAGTTCAGAGGAGGGTGGAGAGGACAAGGGAAGTGTTATGTCCACCCTGAGCAGGTGGGTAATGTCAGTTTCTCTCCTTGGCCTTCTTGACCTTGGCAGCCATGAGGAAAATGCATCTTTTGGAGTAGATGTGATTTCCTGCTCTGTCACAGCTCATTTTCTCTGAATATCCATTTTCTGTCTTTCTTTTTGAAATATGATCTCACTATTTAGCTGTGACTGTCCTAGAACTTGTTATGTTGACCAGGCTGGCCTTGAACTTTCAGAGATCTATCTGCTCTGTCTCCACAGTGCTGATATTATAGGCCACTATGCCCAGAGTTTTCAATGTTTTTTTTTCTTCAGATAATTTCTCTTAGAAATGAGCAGGTTAGGCCTGGACACCATCCTTAACTTAAGTCATCGGTCCTCCACCAGGCTGTCCAGTGACTCAATAGGGTGACATGTGACCCAAATAAAGGAAAACCAGGCTTTTGCCATGTAGCAAGAGCCCAGGCAGAGGGGCAGGCAGCCAGCACAGGCTGGGAAGGGATCTGTAATTCAGGGAGCAGGAACATGACTTAAGCCTACGGGGAATGGGGGAAATCTGGAGATGTCTTGGTGGAGAGGTTCTGAGGTCCTTGTAGGGTGAGGAAGAGCCACAGAGGAGAAAAAGCAAGACAGCTGAGCTAGTTTTCCTCAGAGGCTGTGGGCTACACAACACTAAACAACTTTCTTGGACAGGAAGTCAGAGTCTTGGTTTCTGGTCATGTATGTATTTTTGTTGTTTCTTGTGGGTTTTGTCTTTTTTGTTTTGTTTTTCAAGACAGGCTTTCTCTCTGTAGCTGGCTGTCCTTGAACTGTCTCTGTAGATCAGGCTGGCTTAGAACGCAGGGTTCCATCTGCCTCTGCCTCTACCAGTGCTGGAGTTAAAGGCATGTGCCAATACCACCCAGTTGTTTTGTTTTGACTCAGGGTCTCACGATGTGGCCAGAGATACCCTGGAACTCACACTCAGCAGGCCTCCTGAGTGCTGCCATTACATGGATGAGATGCTGCCCTTAACTTTAGGGTCTGTTTAAATAAATGAATTAGAGATTTTTAGTAACTGAGACCCCTGTTTCGGGGTCAGACACCAGAGCCTGCTCTAGGCCAAAAGAGACCCTGGACTCTATAATATTTTCTGGATGGGGCTGTGAAATTAAGTATAATCTATGTTCTCTTTAAACTCATGGGTTTGTAAAAGTGAGAAGATGAAACTGAATACTTCTGATGGCTAAAGAGAGCCTGCAATCCCAGCTACTTGGGAGGCTGATGCAGGACAACAGAAAAGGGTTGAGGAGATGGCTCAGTGGTTGGGTACCTTTGAGCCCAGCATGTTTGAGGCCCTGGGTTCAGTTCTTAGCCGGAAAAAAAAGGAGGAGGAAGAAGAAGAAAGAAAAAGTAAAAAGTGAGAGTTGCCACAGTGCAGAGTTCTCCATCACTTTGGAAGGATTTGACAAGGAGCACTGTGAGGCCACAGGTGGAGGTCCTGGGCTACAGCCTCAGCTGGCTGTGTGTAACTGGTGCACATGTCTGTCTCTTTGGTTCTTTAGTATCAAGTGGGGCAGCTGTATTCTGTGGCTGAAGCCAGTAAAAATGAAACTGGTGGTGGGGAAGGTGTGGAGGTCCTGGTGAACGAGCCGTACGAGAAGGATGATGGTGAGAAAGGCCAGTACACACACAAGATCTACCACTTACAGAGGTACGTGCCCTGGGCGGGAGGGAGCACGGCCTGCCTTGACTGTGCCGAGCTGGCTGATGGGAGTGGGCAGCCTGAGTTGCTTCATCTCTCAGACTGGGCATGGGCAGTACTTCTTTGCTTATTTAAAGATTTTTTGTTATTAAAGAAAAGTGGCTCCACTGACCCTATCATGCTAGAAGCTATTTTGAGCTATTTTTGTCATTTGCGGCCCTTCCATTGTCTTGAGTACAGGGGTATGTGTGGAATGTGTGTGAAAGGCACTCACTCAGTTCCTACATTATATGTTGACCATACCCAACTGTATGCTGCTCTCTCCACCCCGCTTAGGTCTCAGGTCATAGCTGCCTTCCACGGCATCTCCTGTCTGCTTCTTTGCTGGGGATTCAGCCCAGAGCCTCACTTACCTACCTCCCCAGCCCTCCTGCCTTGATTTTTCAAAGCATGCATAAGAACTGGGCATGGTGGTGCTGCCTAGAATCTCAGGAAGCTGAGGCAGGAGGATGGTGAATGTGAGGCCAGTTAAGACCCAGTCAGTCTCAAAATACAAACAAGCAAGCAAGCAAACAAAAACAAAGAAACAAAGCCCTGCTACTGAATAATGAAGTGGATTAAGAAGGTAGGTGCTCACCGTTTGCTGAGTGGCCACCTCTTGAGATCCATTTTACAATGATTCCCAGATACATAAGACTCCTGCAGAACTACTCTGCATACTGTCTGTAAATCTGTAGTAAATCAGTAAAAAGTGTAGTTGTTGGGTCAGGTAGTATTTAAATTCTTGTTTTGTGGAATCTGATGCCAGAGAAAGTTTAGTACCTCTGTCTCTCTTTTTTCTTCTTTTGGTTTTTGAGACAGTTTCTCTGTGAAACAGTCCTGGCTGTCATTTTATGTGCATTGATATTTTGCATGCATGTAGGTCTGTGTGAGGGTGTCAGATCCCTTGAAACTGGAGTTGAAGTTACAGGCAGTTATGAGCTGCCATGTGGGTGCTGGGAATTGAACCCAGGGCTTTTGGAAGAACAGCTAAGCCATTTTTCCAACTCCAAGTACCTCTTTTGATCAAAAGCATATATATCAATATTTTTTTAAAAAAGTATATCGTGTGTGTGTGTGTGTGTGTGTGTGTGTGTGTGTGTGTGTGTGTGTGTAGTACTACATGTATGTTGAGGTCAGAGGGCACCTCTTAGGAGTTGTTTCTCTTTCTACTCCGTAGGTCTGGGAGTTGAACAAAGGGGCACCGTCATCCACTGAACCATCACTGAGTTCAAATATTTTTTCTGAGATGACAAAAATGTCTCAGTGGCTGGCCTAGAACTGACTGTGTAGACCAGACTGGCCTTGAATTCAAAGAGATCTACCTGGCAGAGTGCTGGGTTTAGAGGCTTGTGCCACTGTGCCCAGATGCCCTATTATTCTTTCTGTTTAGTTTCTGTACACATGCACCCTTGCCTTCGGAAACAACTGAACTTGGGTCTTCCTGAGGAACAGTAATTGCTCTTAACCTTTAAGCCACCTCTGTAGCCACGCCCCCTTTAAAGTTATTAAAATGTTCTTCCCCAATATTTTCAGATAACTTTGGAGCTCACTTGAATACTAGAATTTAGAGTAAAATACATATATTTGCTGAATCCTAAACCTAAATAGTTTTCTAGCAAACCATGAGCTGACTCAAGGGGCTTTACCAGCTTGAATGGAGTCAGCCAGACTGTTTAAGGAGTGAGTCAGCTGCCCGGAGAGTGAGCTCAGCAGTTTGCAGCACCTGCTGCTCTCGGAGAATACCTGTCTGGTGCCCAGCACCCACATCAGGTGGCTCACAGCTGCCTATAACTTCAGCTCCAGACAATTCAGTGTCTTCTTCTGGCTACCATGGGCACCTGCACCCATGTATACATACCCACAAACAGACATGCATCCATACACATAATTAAAAATAAAATAAATGGTTTTTTTTAGTAGATAAAGAGCTGTTCATACAGGCCTGTGACTTGAGTTCAAATTCCTGAACCCATGTAAAAGCTGGACACAGGAAAAGTGTGCAATGAGACAAGAGAGTCCCTGGAAACTGATGCCAACCAGCATGGCAGAAACAGCAACAGACAGCAGAGAGTCTGCCTCAAGTAAAGGGAAGCTTGACCTCTGACCTCTGACCTCTGCCTGAGCACCATGGCACACACAGCCTCACTTACACAGACAAGAACATATGTATGTAGTATACACACACAAAATAATTCAACAAAACAAAAAAGAAACTATGGAACTGGGAAAAATAAATCTGAATCCTTTTACTTTGTAGTTAAAGTACATGTGACATAAAGTTGAGCATTGTGATCACTCTGAATTGGCATTAAGAACATCAACACTTCTGTCTTAAACCTGAGTCTGGGGACCAGAGAGATGACTCAGTGGTTAAGAGCACTGGCTGCCTTTCTGGAGGACCTGAGGTCCCAGTTCCCAGCATCCACATGGCAGGCAGCTCACAACCATGTGTAACTCTTGCTCCAGGGGATATGAGTCCATCTTCTGACCCCCCTGGGCACCAGACACACAAAAATACATGCAGGCAAAACACTGAAACACATAAAATTAAATTAAGCTAAATCAAATTTTAAGAAACTGAATTTTAATTCCTAGTCCTTAAATAGAACTGAACTCAGTTTCATTTTTATGTGGTGACACGGTTCTGGGTTTGCTGTAGCTACCGAGTTAACGAAAGGACAGTGAACCCATGGGGTCCCAGGCTTGGTAGGGCCGGGACAGCCTGAGCAGCTCCGTTGCTCTGAGTGAATCTCTCTGGTGGTGTCTGCTCACTGAACTCAGCTGAACTCAGTGGCAGAGGAAATGTGTATATGAGGAGTGCGCAGCCTTCCTTGTTCCTCCATGCAAGAAAGAGTGTAGACAGAGTCACTACCACTGTTAACTCCAGAGTACCTAAATTAGGGTGGGTGGGTGGGGCTCATGGTGGGCCTCAGCTGCCCTCATGGGAACAAAATCCTTTCTGGAATGAGGTCCTGACACCTCCTCCATCCCCCTAACATCTCTAAGGTCCACATTGTTTTCCATTGTCCCTGGTGTCCATTTTCCTTGCTCCAGCAGCTTCCAGGTGTTCTCTTGCCTTGCATTTCTCTGTGGAAGCATTTTGTCTGAAGGATCTGTGCTGTCTTCTTGGAAGATGTAGATGTAAAGCTTCCCTTTGTCCTTGGGATGAAGTGCAGCTGCATCATGTAATTTACAAGTTCCTGTGGCTGCCCTAGTGTTCTCTCTGCCCTAGTATCCCTCTCTCCCAGCTTCTTCTGCCCCACTCTCACCCTCCACCCCGTCCCATGTGTTCATGTGTTCTGATTGCCCTGAGGAGCCTGCCTGGAGTCCTGTGCCTCACTCACCATGCCTTTGCAGTGCCCCTCCCCTTGGGAGGCCTGTGTTCACTCTGTTAACACACATTCTTTCAGGGCTGTATCAGTTGTCTGTCTCTGGACCATTTGGTTCCTGTGTATCCAGTGCCTGCATGCAGAAACATCACCTAGACAAGTGTGTATCTGGTGTAAAGACTCTTAGAGGTTTGCTCTGGGCCTTGGAGTTAGCTAGCTGCTAACCCTAACCCTAGCTCTTTTTCCATAGGCTTGAGGCGTGAATAAAGGTGATTTAAATTTGCTAGGCCTATCAGAGATTATGTAAACTCTCATCTAAAAGCCAAGAAAGATGGGGCTTCGGATGTAGCTCAGTGCTTGGGTACTTACCTAGCATATGTGAGGCTGACTCCAATAACACACACACACACACACACACACACACACACACACACAGGGAAATTGAATAGAAGGGCTGAGGAGATGTGTCTGGCTGACAGCACTGGCTGCTATTGCAGAGGCCTTGGATTTGCGTCTCAGCACCCACAAGGTGGCTCACAGCCATCTGTAACTCTAGTTCTAGGGGATCTGAAGTCCTCCTATGGCCTGGACAGGCATACATTTAGCATAGAAATACATGTAGGCAAAAGACTTATACACATAAAGATAATGTCTACAAGATAATAAATCTTTAAAGACAGTGGAAAATTGAATAGAAGAAAATCTTATCCAGGTGTGATTGTGCACATCTACAATCCCAGAACTTGGGAGGTAGAGGCAGGTGGATTTCTTTGATTTTTGAGGACAGCATGGTCTACTGAGCAAATTTCGGGACAGCCAAAGTTACACAGAGAAAGAAAGCCTGTCTCACAAACCAAACCGAAACAAAAGGACAAGGGCATCTACGTTTAAGGGCAGCCTTGGCTACAATAGTGAGTTCAAGGGTACTCTGAATTCTAGGTAGGGTGGTTGTTGTTTTTCTGTGATAAACACCATGACCAAAAACAACCTGGAGAGGAAAGGCTTTATTTTACCCCATAGATTATAGACTTTTTTTTTTTTAAAGATTTATTTTATTATGTATATAGTATACAGAAGAGGGCACCAGATCTCATTCTAGATGTCTGTGAGCCACCACGTGGTTGCTGGGAATTGAACCCAGGACCTCTGGAAGAACAGTCAGTACTCTTAACCTCTGAGCCATCTCTCCAGCCCCCAGATTATAGACTGTTAATAGAAGAGAGAAATGAGGGCAGGAACCCAAGGACCGCGAGGTGGCAGCCGGAGCAGAGGCCATGAAGGAGTGATGTTTACTGGCTTGCTTAGACTGTTTCCTTAGACCATCTAAGACCACTGTCCTGTCCACATTGAGCTAAGACCTCTCACATCAACCGTCAATCAAGAAATATGTCCTATATACTTGCCTACAAGCCAGTCTTTTGGAGGCATTTTGTTAATCAAGAGACCCTCTTCCCAGATATGTCTAGTTTTGTGTCGAGTTGTGTCAACCCTGCATACTTGGACTACAGAGTGAGACTTTGTTTGTAAAGAAGGCCTATGTATGTAACTTAGTTGATAGAATGCTTGCCTCGCATGCTCAAGGCCCTGGGCTTGATACCTGTCACCCCATAAACTAAATGTGATAGTGTATGCTTGTAGTCCTAACATTGGCAAGTAGAGGCAGAAGGATTGAAGTTTGATAGATGAAAACATACATGGGACTCTGTGGCAGGGGAAGAGAGAGAGACAAACATTGAGGGGCGGGGGAGAAGCTGGAAGAGAGAACAAAATACCCTGGGAGGCAATGACTATGGGGCTGACCTGTTCCCTGAGACCTTATGAAAATAGACCAGATGGAGCGCCTCTCTCTCTCTCTCTCTCTCTCTCTCTCTCTGTGCGCGCGCCTGTGTGTGTGTGTGTGTGTGTGTGTGTGTGCAGGTGGAGATCAGAGGTCAGTCAACGTTGGGTGTCTTCCTCTATCACCTAAAAGATATAGCCCTGGGTGGCCTGAAAACATAGACCAGGCTGGCCTCCAGCTCACAGACATCCACCTACTTCTGCCTTCTAAGTGCTGCAATTAAAGGGCTGAGCCACTGCTTCTAGCCACCTCTGTGAGGTAGGGGCTCTAACTGAACTAATTGGTTAGCTGGCTCAGCAGGTAATCTTTGGGAATCTTCCTGTCTCTGTCCCCACCCCAAACACTGAGGCAAAGAGGCAAACAGTGCTACTACACCTAGCTTTTTATGTTGGTGCTGGGGCTCCAGACTCAGGGAAGTGCTTTACTGACTTAGCCCTGGAAACCCGTGGTCTACTTTAGGCAGCTGGCCCTACCAGCGCTAGACCTGCACCGGTGAGTGCAGTTGAACTGGAAGTACTGCTTTTTGGGAGGCCTGAGAGGCTATAGTGAGGAAGAAATGTCTGGAAAGCAGCAGCAGGCAGCCCAGGGCCTCCTGCACTCTTGTTGATGGTGAGTTGCGGAGCAGCTGTTGGTGCTATCTGTAGCTGCTCAAGCCAAGCTGTCAGACTCTGGCAGGTGATCTCTGAAGCACAGTAGCCTGCTTATCTCATGAGATGTGCCTAGCAACCTTAGACACTGAAGAAGCAGGAGCTGTGGGTTGAAGACTGCTCTGTACACCTTTCCACTACACTGTCTTGCCTCCATTTTTTTTTATCGTGTTTTTTCACTACAGCAAAGTACCCACATTTGTTCGAATGCTGGCCCCAGAAGGAGCCCTGAATATACATGAGAAAGCTTGGAATGCCTACCCTTACTGCAGAACCGGTAAGTACAGAGCTGCCCAGAGCTGAGATTTGGGCCTAAAGTGGCAGAAATGGACAGTAAGACTGGAGGTAGGGTGAGTCAGACCTATGTGTTTACTTCTCAGAATAAGCCAGTGGAGAAATGAGGGGTCTCCCCTAAGGCTGGGGAAGCTGAGTCAGTATTATCTTTTATTTATTGTGTGAATTGGTGTTTTGCCTGCATGTATAACTGTGTAAGAGTGTCAGATCTTGGAATTACAGACAGTTGTTAGCTGCCATGTGGATGCTGGAAATCGAACTCAGGACCTCTGGAAGAACAGTCAGTGCTCTTAACCGCTGAGCCATCTCTCCAGCCCTTGTTTTTGTTTTTCAAGACAGGGTTTCTCTGTGTACTTCTGGCTGTCCTGGAACTTGATCTGTAGACCAGGCTGGCCTCAAACTCAGAGATCTGCCTGCCTCTGCCTCCCAAGTGCTGGGATCAAAGGTGTGTGCCACCACTACTTAGCAAAAACTTTCTAGTTTTTTTAAAATTATATTTAATTTTTTAATGTATATGTTGTTTTGCCTGTATGTATGTATTTGCTAATATTGATATTTTCACTCCTGATAACCTAAAGAGCTAGAAGAGGGTATTGGGTCACCCAGAACTAGGGTCACATGATTACAAAATGCACTGTGGGTGCTGGGAACTGAACCCAGGTCCTCTGCAATAACAGCTAGTGCTTTTAGCCACTGAACCATCTTTCCAGCACTCTATTGTTTCTTGATATTTCTTTCTAATAGTTTGTCCTGTCATGTGAATGTATGGCTGGCCAGCAGTATCTATAGGCTTTGCATTTGTGAATCTTACAAACTGCAGATCAGAAATATCTGGGAGACACACTGGATTTGGTGATCCATGCCTTTAATCCCAGTACTAAAGGCTCAGAGGCAGTTGGATCTCTGAGCATTTGAGGCCAGCCTGGTCTACGTAGGGAATTCACTATGCAGCAGGAGGCTAGAATCATTTCTTGTCTCGAGTTTCAGAAAGGAAAGGAAAAATTGGAGCCTTTGTAGAGATACTTTATATTCTAGAACACATCCTGGGGTTCCTTCTGGGTAGCATGGACTCAGCTTTCCAAGATTCTGAGGTGAGAGGAACTGTCTAGAGGTGCTCCCCCACTTCAGTGCTCTCTCTCTCTCTCTCCCTTTCACTTTGTCCTGTTCTTCCTCAGGAAGCCTCTTAGCTGTAGCTAAGCAGCTAGAACTCACTGTATAGCCCCGGTTAGCTTTCAACTTACCCTCAGTGACCCAGCCTCTGGCGTGAGGGTGCAGGTGTGACCCATAACCCCTGGCTTAGGAAGAGATTTCTTAGGCTATGCTGATACTGATTCATATGCCAAGGAGCTCTACATTTCCACTGAACCCATCCCAAGGTCATTGTTTTTTCCTCCTGCTGGCCTTCATTTGTTGGCACAGACAATCTGGCTCTGGTCTTGCCAGCCTCTGCTCACCTGTGCTGCTTCACTGGCTGTTTTCTGTTTATTCCCTAGATGGTATCTGATAGGCATGGAATCCTTATGTGGCCCAGGTGTATCCTTATCTTGTGGACTTTGGGAGTAACTGAAGTCATTGCCCACTCCACTCCACCATGGCCCTATATGAGTTCAAGGACCTTTTATCAGGATTTACACAATCAATGGTGGGATGTAGGCTGTGAATGTTTTATTACTGTAGCTGAAAATGCAAATTTCACTACTCTGTATGCACTAGATAGAAAACTGTTACATGCTTCGAACTGAGAGTATGTGTGTGTGAGCACCACATGTACGCGCTCATGTTTGAAAGGTCTTAAATAGATCAGACTGGTCTTATGGCTTGGGACTGGTCTTGAACTCCTTCCTCCTTGCTTTGTATCTTCCAAGTGCTTAGATAATAGGCCTGAAGCACTATGCTGAGCTTCGATTCATGATTTTTAATTTTTTTTTTAATTTTTTTTTAAACTTTATTTATTTATTTGCCTTGGTGTTTGCCTGGAACTGGAACTACAGACAGTTGTTAGCTGCCATGTGGGTGCTGGGAATCGAACCTGGGTCCTCCGGAAGAGCAGACAGTGCTCTTAACTGCTGAGCTATCTCTCCAGCCCCCATGATTTTGAATTTAAGAACCAGGTATAGTGGCACAATCCTATAATCCTAGCATCTGGGGAACAGACAGCTGGTTTTCTACAAGTTTAAGGCCAAGCTGGTCTGTGTAGAAAGACTGTCTCAACCCCAACTCTCCCATGTCCCCATCCCTGCCCTGTAAACCTACTCCCAGAAGTCCACATCAGGTTTGGGGGTATAGTTCAGTGGTGCTCAAGGCCTTGGACTTGATCTCTAGCACAGTAAACTAAGAAGAAAAAAAGACAGGGGAGTGTGGCAGGGTGTGTCTGATGTCGGGCAAAGGTGACTTTTCTTGATGTCTAATGGTGGTGCTGAGCACATGCTGTAAGAGCCTTAGTCAGCTTGAGGCAAACATAGCATGGGTTTTGGGTACATAGTTTGTGCCAACTGAGGACGCCACTGTCTGCTGTGTAACCCTTGGGGAGTGGATGCACCCGACAGAGCAGTTTTCTACACAGTCAATGTTAGTTCAGACATCCATCCTTGACAAAAGGAAGAAAAGTATAGTTTCTAAATCCTCTGTGAAGAGAAGTGGCAGTGGGGTGGGTTGGGGTGAGTGCTTTCGTAGTAGTGCCAACTTCCTAGTAGAATCTGCTCAGTAGAGATGAATATGCCGACTCCTAGACCTGTTCATTTGGGTACCACCTCTTTAAGATACAAGATAGAAAGATGAGGGGTCTTCTTTCTGATCCTCCCTGAAGGCCAGCGGGACAGAAATTACTAGTGACAGCATTTTAGTTTGGCCTAAGTACATCTGAGTTTGAGGAGAGGTAGATAAAGGGACATGGAGTCATGGTTGTGCCCCCCATCCTCTCAACCCTCACACCTTTGGGATGGCTTCAGCCTTATTCTAGGAGCAATGAAAACACATTTAGTATGCTCTATTCGTCATCAAGTCCTTCTGTTCTCTTTATTTCCATCTTTTCCTGAAGCTGATAGGTCAGGCTGATACTTGAAAATGGGAAGAGGAGAAAATTGTTTCCTTGTCTTCTCCCTCAGTAGCAGACAGTACCACTAAATCAGGCTTTTAAAATATCACATTAAAAAACTGGATGTGGTGGTAAATGCTTATTCAAGAAGATAAGGCAGGAGGTTCACAACTTCAAGGCTAGCCTGGGGTACATAGCAAGACTCTGTCTCAAAAAAATCTCTCTAAGGTAAAATGTATTATTAGTAGTCTTGTTGGGAAAACTCCATTTTAGGAAGGGAAGGCGCATTGGACGGGCCTGGGAGGAAGTTAATCATCTGAGTTGATGCTAAAGGCTGAGAGCAGGGTCCTCACTCTCATGGCTTTAGAAACCCAATTTTTTTCAAAATTTAGTGGATCTGTTTCTCAATGCCTCACATACTAACATATAAAAGCCTCAAACATCAGACTCTGCAGTTACAGGGAAATATAGATTATAGATCAAACTAGATACTGTTTGCTAATCAGGACATTTTTTCCTTGGGAATCTTTCACATAGAAATGAAATTAAAACTGGGGTAACATAGTGGAATGGTGCAGTCAGTCATCTTCGTTAAGGGAGCAGATCCTTGTGTTCTACAAAAACCAGACTAGGAGAGGGAGTCTTAGGGAACATGGAGTCCAAGTTTGGTATGGTAGCTGGTTGGAGAAGCTAAATGGCCAGGGTCATCACACCAGGTCAGCCTGAAGCTACTGTCTCTAGGACAGCACAGCAGAGCCTGCCAGACTGACATCTTTGGATGCAGATTTGCACCCGTTATTTCTGTTGTCCTCATATGACTTTCTCAAAGTGCTAAGAGGAGTTCTAGCTTAATCCTAACTTGGCGTCCTGTGCCTGCAGGTTGGGCTCAGGGAAATGACTGACAATCTTTTGGGCTGTTCGTGCACACGATGATTATAGCCCTTATACTGTCAGCTTCCTGGTTCCAGCACACAGGTGTTAGTTTTACCATTTTGTTTGTTTTGTTTACTTTTGTAGTGATGAGGTTGTTGGTTCTCTGTATACTTCACAAGCAGCAATATGTTTATCAGGAATTGGGATAGCACACAGAGTGGGTACAAAATGAACTGAGCTGTTTGTTGGAGGAAAGCTGGGCTCTTCCCCAGTGACATGGAAGCTGCAGTCATTTTCTCTGATAAATAATTGACCTGTGCTTTCCGAGGGATCTCATTACAGCAGCAGGAGCATAGAGCATTCGAGGTTTGGTTACAGTGTGAGGAAGGATGCCACCATCTAAAAGACAGCCAGGTCAGCTGATCAGAGACTACCTACCCATTTCCTTGTTCTGTCAGAGAGAATCCTAAGAAGCCCATATAGGTGTCATCTTAGTTAAATTCCAGATTTGGTCTCTTGGGACTTGGAATGAATTTGGGGGATGAAGGGGTTGTTGCCCTGAGGCTTTTCTAATGCAGCCTGGGGCCCAGAGGTCAGTATGGAGGAAGCCATGGGGAGTGAAGTCTGCTTACCTTCAGTAATCTTCTCTTTTTTTTTTCCCCATGTTCTTGCCTGGGAGCAGTTATTACAGTAAGTATTTCCGGCAGGGGCGGGGCTAGGAGGATCGAGTGCTAGATGACTTAGAAGAGAAGGAAAATAAAAGTGTACCTGCACTAGGTGTTCTGGCTCTTCTCTTGTTCTTCTTGGGGGTGGGCCGTCGAGGGTCAGGCGTTTCAGTGCTTTAACCCTATTGACCCTGCTGGCTTTGCCAGGTAAGACCTGACTCTGGGTCTCAGGTACAGAATGAATTGAGGCTCTTCCTTGTTCCCTGGTGGCACACCTGCCCAGGGTTGGACAGGCTTTCAGTAGCCACATTCCTTTCCCGTTTGGGTATCTGTTGAACCTGGTGAGCAGTGACCATTGGCAACATTGTGACATCACCAAGCTCTCTCTTCCAGAACCAACCCCTTGTCCCCCCAGTTCTCAGTCTTCAGCATGATCCCACAGATGCTGTCCTTGCTGCAGAACCATTCCCTGCCAGGAACAGTGGCCTTTCCCCATCCATAGAGCTCCCACTCAGTGTTTGTTAAGCAGGTGTTAGAATTTTTTCAAAGCTCCAGGGGTGGGGAACAAATTTAGCCTTAGAGGGCTGGCTTCAGCAAAGGGCTCCATGCAGGGAAGGGACCCGCATGAAGACTTTTCCTCAGCTCAGAGACTTTGGGCCTCTGGTTACATTTGCATTCTGTGCATGAGGTAGTGTAGAAGGCTGACTAAATACTGCATAGACAGACAGAGGCTTGAGGTCACTAAGATCTTTGTTCCGTCTTCCAGAATGAGTACATGAAAGAAGACTTTCTGATTAAAATTGAAACCTGGCACAAGCCGGATCTTGGCACCCAGGAGAATGTAAGTATCACCTCTCAAGCCCCAGGGCTCCGGGCCTCGGCGGATCTCTTGGGCTCCTTGTAGCTTCTGTCTCCCTGGGGGAGGGTCCTCTCTGTGCTTCTTTTCTGTCTGGCTAGGAAGGCTTCTCCAGACTGTCATGCAATGAAGTTTCCTGACATTGATTTGCAGAATGTCATCTCTAAGATTCTTTGCTGGACTTTCCTTTAGAGCTCTGATTGGTCTAAAGTGTAGTTTCTGATACCCAGGAACAATAATAAAACACAACCGTGCTAGCACTTTAGCCCCAGAACTCAGGAGGCAGAAGTAGCCTGGTCTACAAAGCAAGTTCCAAGACAGTCAGGGCTGTTACAGAGGGAAACCCTGCATCGACAAGCCAAATAAATAGATAAATTGTAATTGCAGTACTTCTCCAAATTTAAAGTATACTCATGCTCTCTTTAACTAAAAATCCTACACCTAGGCTTGTGTAAGACTAATTTTTCACACGTGAAAGAACGTATACAAGATTGACCGTATACAAGACCCCATCAGCGGAACAACAATAATTTATGCAGCCAAATAGTGACATAGTATGCAGCCAATAGAAAGCTGAGGGAAGCTGGGGGTTGGTGGTGGTGCTGCATTTAATGCCAGAGAGGCAGAGGCAGGTGTAGCTCTGTGAGTTCAAGGCCAGCCTAATCTACAAAGTAAGTTTCAAGACATTCAAGGCTACATAGAGAAACTGTCTTGAAAAACAAAACAGGGGGCTGGAGAGATGGCTTAGCGGTTAAGAGCACCGTCTGCTCTTCCAGAGGATCCGGGTTCGACTCCCAGCACCCACATGGCAGCTAACAACTGTCTGTAGTTCCAGTTCCAGGCAAACACCAAGGCAAATAAATAAAATAAAGTTTTTTTTTTTTAAAAAAAAAAAAAAAAGAAAAACAAAACAGAACAAAGAAGCTGGGGCAGCCAGGTGTGGAGGCACACAACTTCAGGACTCTGGGGGAGGAGGCAGGAGGATCTCTTTAACCTCTGTGAATTGGAGGTCAATGTGGCCTACAGATTAAGTTCAGGACTGTCAGGGCTACTAAAAAGGAGCTGATAAAGACAATTCTGTATATATTGTTCAGTGTAAAGAGCAGGATATTAAAGGGTTAGAACCAATGGCTGGTCAGGTCCTAGGCCCTGGGAGAACCTAGGATCATTACTCTGCTAAGTGGACATATTACCTACTGGTATACCCACCATTCAGAGCGTCTTTTAACTCCTCAGAGGAGCTTTTCCTCTTGGCAGCTGCCATTAACATAGAGACCCTCAACTAGTCAGTGTGCTGAGAATAAGACTGAAGTGCTCAGCCCCAAATGGGGACCTTCACACTACATTCCTCCATGCAAGACTCAGTGATCTTTGCGGAAGAGTGGGTAGAAAGATTCTAAGAGCCGGGGGCTGGAGAGATGGCTCAGTGGTTAAGAGCACCGTCTGCTCTTCCAGAGGACCCGGGTTCGATTCCCAGCACCCACATGGCAGCTAACAACTGTCTGTAGTTCCAGTTCCAGGCAAACACCAAGGCAAATAAATAAATAAATAAATAAATAAAGTTTAAAAAAAAATATTTATTTAAAAAAAAAAAAGATTCTAAGAGCCAGAGGTGGTTGATCACATCAGTGTTTTCCAAACACAACAGGGGAGATGCACACACATATGAGCATATCAGTTTGACAGCACACACAAGGCCCGTGAAAGCTCTAGCCAGACAAAATCCCATCATAGAGGTGGGGGAGGGATAGGCACAAGCTTCCACCACTAGCCAGGCATGACTGTGCATGCCTTTGATCCCAGCACACAGGCTGATCTTCAAATTTGAGGCCAGCCTGGTGTAGAGAGAGAGTTCCAGAACAGCCAGGGTTACATGTATCTGGTCTCATGTCTCAAAAACAACAGAAAAAAAACAAACAAAAGCCATCCCCCCACACTAACAGAGGAGCCATTGGCATCTGATTGCTTCTGAGAGAGGACGAGTGCTGTTGTTAGTCAGGGTTCTCTAGAGGAACAGAACTGATAGATGAATTGAGAGAGGGTGATTAGACTGGCTTACAGGCTGTGGTCCAGCTAGTCCAGCAATGACTGTCTACCAAGTGAAGGTCTAAGCATCCAGTTGTTCAGTCCACGAGGCTGGCTGTCTCAGCTGCTCTTCGATATCCATAGAACCCTGAAGAAGCAGGCTCTAATGCCGGTGAAGGAATGTCCGAATGTCAGGGAAGGAACATCGTGCCATCAAGAGCAAGCAGGCAGAGAGAGCAGGCTTCCTTCTTCCATGTCCTTTATATGGCTGCCACCAGAAGGTGTGGCCCCGATTAGAGGTGGATCCTCCCACCTCAAATGAAAACAAGAAAATCTCTCACAGATGTACCCAGTTAATTCTAGATGTAATCAAGTTGACAACCAGGAATAGCCATCACTGAGTTTGAGGCCAGCCTGGTCTACAGTTTGAGGTCTAGGACAGCGAGGGTTACACAGTGAGACCTTGCTTGAAAAAGAAGACAAGACAAGATACAGAGCTGCAGAGATGTTCAGTGGTTAAGAGCTTTTGCTACTCTTCCAGAGGACCCGGGTTCAGTTCAGGTGCTCACACTGGGTAGCTTACAACATGTGTCTCCTGCTAAGAGATCCATGACCCTTTTCTGTCCCCTGCCAACTTCCACACACCCCCACAGTGCAGATACACAGACACACACATACTTATGAATAAAAATTAAATAAACCTAATAAGAATTGAACCAGATATGAAAGATATGAGCATGTGTGTAAGCGTACATACATATATATACATGCTACTGTTGATATTAAAGGAAAGGTAAGTCTATACACACAAAGTTTATCTACTGTTTCTGGAGTTGGGCTGGGGGATGGGCTACGGGAAATATTATTTATTCTTTATTGTAACATTTTGTTCATTGAATTTGAGGAAAGGCAGCAAGTCTAGGGTGTTGAGTCTTCACCTCAATGCAGTGGGAACAGTGTGATACTGGGCAGAGCCTGCTAAAGTGAACTTAGTCTGAAGGCAGATTTCACTGCTGTCCAGTCTCTAGCACATTGGAGTAATTCTACCAACTGTAAGGTTTAGTAGTCTTTATCTGAAATGCCTGGGACCAGAAGCACCAGACTTTAGATTTTGGAATGTTTACATAGTAATGTGTATAAATACCAAGATACACTGGGGAGGGCCCCAAATATAAACAAGAAATTTATTTGTATTTTATATATACTTTATATGCACAACTTGAAGATATTTTACATGACATTTTAGCTTGCTTACATTTGATTGTAACCATCATATGAGATCAGGTGTGGAATTTTCTACTTGTAGCATTATGGCAACTCACTCAGGGAGTTTTAGGTTTTGGATCATTTTGGATTTTCAGATTGTAGATATTTAGCCTTTGTATAATTCTTTTCTAGTAGGAATATCCCACCAATGGCGTGGGAAGATGTTTCTAGCTGTCTGTTTCAGATAAAGGAATGCTTATCTCTAACAGATCTGCACACGCATAACAAGGGCTCTCCCATTATCTTGCAGGTGCATAAACTGGAGCCTGAGACATGGAAACATGTGGAACCTGTATATATAGACATTGCTGATCGAAGCCAAGTTCTTAGCAAGGTAAAGCCTCCTTAACAGACTTAAAGGTACAGGAGTGACTTGTGAATATTAAAGACACCAGGGAACCTTACCCAGCTTGGCTCAGGAAATTCTCTCTGATGTGCATCATTTGTTTTATTATTGCTGTTAATTTTTTTTTTTTATGTATACAATATTCTGCCTCCACTATGCCTGTGTGCCAGGAGAGGGCACCAGATCTCAAGATAGATGGTTGTGAGCCACCATGTGGTTGCTGGGAATTGAGCTCAGGACCTCTGGAAGAACAGTTGGTACTCTCAACCTCTGAGCCATCTCTCCAGCCCATTGTTAATGTTGTTATGGTAGTACTGGTTAAGGACAGGGTGCCACGGAACTACATGCACAGCACTCTCTCTGTTTTTGCTTTTGTTTTTCTTTTTGAGACAGAGTCCCACTGGGCTTAAGAGCATTACTGCTCTTGCAAAGGACCTGGCTGTGTCTCTTGAGCCAGCAAGATGGCTAGGTGATTAAAGACACTAGCCACCAAGCCTAACAGCCTAAGTTTGATCCCTTTTATCCATGTGGTAGAAGGAAAACCCTGACTCCCTCAGGTTGCCTCCTGACCCCCATGTGCACACACCCACAATGGGAGGATCAGAGGATGACTGGATGGAATCAAGTCTTTTTCTTCCACCTGTATACTCTCAAATTCAGGTGGCCAGGCTTGTGTGCAAGTACCTTTATGTACCAAATCTTAATTTTATTTATTATTATTTTATCTGTGTACAGCATTTATGTGTGAGGCCAGAGCATAACTGTTTGAGTTTTTCCTCTTCCACTGTGGGCTCTAAGGATCACACGCAGATCATCAGGCTTGCTTGCAAAGAGCTTCTATCCCCTGAGCCACCTCTCTAGCCACATCTGAGGTATTGTCATTGGTACATTCCTAAAAAGATGTACCTGGGTGGTGGCACGGGGCTAGAGTCACACTATTCAGAAGTGTGAAGCAAGATGATTTGGTACTCCAGAGCAGCTTGGGTTTATGGTAAGACTCTTTCAAAAAATAAAACAACCCTTTTTACTGAAATGCTATACACATAGCAAAGTAAATACATCATAAATATATGGCCAGATGAGTTTTCTCAAGCTGAATATGTGAATGTTTCACAAACATAAAAATATAAGAACTACGGTTCTTTGAGTAACTTCTTATCTCTATTGTGGGAGCGGAGGGAATATTAAAAAATAATAATGCTGGCCAGGTGTGATGTTGTAGGCCTTTTATTTTAGCACTTGAGAGGCAGAGACAGGTGGATCTCTGAGTTAGGGCCAGCCTGGTCTACAGAGATAGTTCCAAGACAGCTGAGGCTACACAAAGAAACCCTGGCTCAAAAAACAAAACAACAAGCCCCACAAAATCATGATAATAATGAAAGGGGTTAGAAAGATGACTTAGTGCGAAGAGCACATCCTGTTCCAAGAGGACAAGAGCTGCTGTCCCAGCATGTACACTGGATAGCTCACTTACCACCCCTAGCTGTAGGAGGATCTGATTTCCTAGGGCACCTGCACTCAACTGCACATACCCACATGCAGACACACATATTACATGTAATTTAAGATAGTGAAATCTTTAAACAATAAATAAGTAATACAGCCAGATGTAGTAAGTAGTACATATCTTGGATCTTAGTCCTTGGGAAGTAGAGGTGGGAGGACCAGGAGTGTAAGGCTAGCCTTGGTTACATAGTAAGTTCAAAACCAGCCTGGACTATACAAGACTCTGTCTCAACCTCAGTCCATCCCAAATAAATAAATAAATAAATAATCAAAATTTTCTTAGTTTTAGAATATATTTGTGTATGACTTTTGGTCTTCACTTTTGTTTAGTAGATGCTGTAATGAAGCACATTAGTAGCAGAGTGGGCGGCTGAAAGCTAACTCTGATAATGAGCACAGTAAATGAGGGAAGAGCGGGGTTAGTTACTCCATGGGTTCAGGTTCAGTTAGCAGTGAGCTCCGCTTTGCTGCCACACAGGACAGTAACTGTAGGGATGATAATGTACCTTATATTTCAGAAGTCGTAGGAAAGAGTTTGAATATTTTGAATGTTGATGAAGAAATGATACATGTTTGAATAGATACATTTAACCTGATTTACACATCCCAGAATGTATACATGTATTAAATATTACATGGTACTTGTAGAGACCAGTTAAAAGTTCACTGGGAGGTGATGGTATACACCTTTAATCCCAGTGGAGGCAGGTAGATCTCTGAGTTCAAGGCCAGCCTGGTTAGAGCTACACATAGAACTTGAAAAACACAATTCCCAGGGTCTGGAGAGATGGCTCAGCGGTTAAGAGCACCCTCTGCTCTTCCAGAGGACCCGGGTTCGATTCCCAGCACCCACATGGCAGCTAACAACTGTCTGTAGTTCCAGTTCCAGGCAAACACCAAGGCAAATAAATAAATAAAAGAAAAAAGAAAAACAAAACAATAAAAAGATTACTATTAAAAAAAAAAAAGAAAGAAAAACACAATTTCCAGCAACCACATGGTGGCTCACAACCATCTATAATGAGATCTGGTACTCTCTTCTGTATACTGTATACATAATAAATAAATAAATATATATATAAAAAAGAAAAACCAACCAACCAAACCAACAAAAAATACAAACTAGATAGATAGATGGACGGACATCAGTAGATGAAGCCTGCCTAGTGTACATGAGGGTAAATTGTAAACATTGAACACTGCCAGCAATTATTTTTTATTTTTACATTTATTTTAATCATTTACTCACTTTTACTTACTGTTTGTTGTGTATTAAGTACAGATACCTATATCAGCAGGATTGTGGAAGTCAGAGGATGACTTCTGCAGCCAGGTCTCTCCTCCTTCCCCTGAGGGTCCTCAGGTTGAAGCTTACCATGGTAGGCTTGGCCACCAGCAAGTGCTTTTACCTGGCACTCTATTTTACCACTGGTTTTTTTTTTTTTTTTTTTTTAACTTTATTTATTTATTTTATTTATTTGTCTTGGTGTTTGCCTGGAACTGGAACTACAGACAGTTGTTAGCTGCCATGTGGGTGCTGGGAATCGAACCCGGGTCCTCTGGAAGAGCAGACGGTGCTCTTAACCACTGAGCCATCTCCAGCCCCCTGTTTTTTTTTTTTTTAAACTTTTTTTTATTTTATTTATTTATTTTTTTTATTTATTTGCCTTGGTGTTTGCCTCGAACTGGAACTACAGACAGTTTGAGCTGCCATGTGGGTGCTGGGAATTGAACTCAGGACCTCTGGAAGAGCAGTCAGTGCCCTTAACCGATGAGCCATCTCTCCAGCCCCTTTACCACTGTTTTTAAAACTTTTATTTTATGAAGCAAAGTTAAGAGTTACTAAAAGAGATTTTGGGGCTGGAGAGGTGGCTCAGTGGCAAATAAATAAAAATAAGAAAGTTTTAAAAAAAAGTTATTAAAAGATTTTAATATAGATTTTGCTATATTAGATTTTATACAGAAGGATAGGCACTTGAGAAGAAAGTAATACATGCCTGAGTGAAGATGTGTGGCCTTCTTGGAGCATCGATAATTGAGTTTATGAAAACAAACCAACACAAACCACATCTTAGGTGTTGGAATTACAGACATTGCCACTGTGTTCAGCTACCTAAAATGTTTAAAAAGAAAAATCGCCAGCGGTGACTCATGCTGCTAATGCCAGTGCTTAGAAGGCAGAGGCAGGGAGATGGTCACAAGTTCAAGATCATCTTGGACTATAATATAAAAGATAAGCCCAGGCTGTCAAGCTGGCTCAGTAGGTAATTTCCTGACCCCAGGTCTCTGGGACCCACCCACATAGTAAGAGGAAGAGCCGTCTCTAGAAAGCTGTCCTCCACCTCCTCCACACCTGAGCCACTAAGTGTGTGGGTGCAGAGGTAGACACATGCACTTACACACAAGTAAGGGTAAGAAAGAATTTAAGGACTGGATAAGTGACTCTGGTTAAGAGCATTAACTGTACTTCTAGAAACCCCAGGGTTCAATTCCAGCACCCACGTGATAGCTCACAACTGTCTGTAACTCCAGTTCTAGGGGGCCAGACACCTATGGCAAGACACCAATGCACATAAAATAAATAAATGTAAAGAAAGAATTTAAGAAGGAAAACGATAGCGGTATGGCTCGGTGATTAGATGTGCTATTGCTCTTGCAGAGGACCCATGATTTCAGCCTCATGGGATCAAACATTCTCTTCTGGCCTCAAAAAGAATATTTTTCCCTCCCAGGACAGAGCTTCTTTGTGTAACAGTCCTAGTATATGAGGAACTTGCTTTGTAGACCAGACTCATCTGGAACTCAGAGATCCACCTGCCTCTGCCTCCTGAATACTGGGATCAAAGGCATGCTCTACCACCACCCAGCTGATGAGTTTTTAAAAAGAAAAATCCATGTTGTCCTCAACTGAAGATACTCTAAATCGTTGGTATGGCCCAGATGTGTATTTTGAAAGTTTTCCTAGTGCTTTGGATGCTCACAGAAGCTGAAATCTTGGCACTTTAACACGCCTTTCTCAGACAGCCTGCTGGCACTTTGATACAGATAAAGTTGCAAACAAACCCTGGCAGAGAAAGTCACATAGACCTTCATTTTGAGACAAATGTAAGCGGTTTGTCTTAGGGTTACTAATGTTAGACTGTGATGAAATCCTATGTCCACAGCAACTTGTGGAGAAAAGGGTTAGGTTTCTGCATCACTGAAGGAATTCAGGACAGGAACTCACACAGCAGGAGCCTGAGGAGGAGCTGATGCAGACGCCATGGAGGGCGCAGCTTACTGCCTTGCTCCTATGGCTTGTTCAGCCTGTTTCTTAGAGAACCCAGGACCACCAGCCCAGGGATGGCACCACCCATAGTGGGCTGGACCCTTCCCTGTCTGTCCCTAATTAAGAAAATTCCCTATAAGCTCATCTACAGCTCAGTTTTTTTTTTTTTCTTTTCTTTTTTTGGGGTGGTGTGGGTGTTGAGAGTTTCTTTGTGTAGCCTTGTCTGTCCTGGAACTCACAGAAATCTGCCTGCCTCCCTCCCTCCGAGTGCTGGGATTACAGCTGTGTGGCACCGCTGGCACCGAGGGGCTTGGAGACATTTTCTTAATGGAGGGGCTTTCTTCCTCTCATATGACTCTAGCTTGAGTCAGGTTGACAAAGCTATCCACAGCACCGTTCTATATGTTGTCTGTAATATTTTCCCATACTCAGACACCAGCAGCTCCAAGAACTGCTAGAGCCGGCCATGGGAGCAGAGGCAGGGGCTGGCTGTGTGTTTGAAGTCAGCTTGGTGCAGGCCAGCCAGGGCTGCATAGAGAGACCCTGTCTCAAAGAAGACAAAGCAAAAAGAACTGGTCTAAAATGCTCCCTAATGAGAGACTGGCCTTTTCCTCCTCCCCCTCCTCCTCCCCCTTCCCCTTTTCTATTTCAACCTCATCTTCACTCTTGTCAGGATTACAAGGCAGAAGAAGACCCAGCAAAATTCAAATCTGCTAAAACAGGGCGAGGGCCTTTGGGCCCAAACTGGAAGGTACAGTTCACACCCTTACCACCTGGGGCCAGGCATGCTGTGGGTGGGCCTCTGCTCATGGAGGAGGGTGTGAGTGGGGTTTGGACAGCCCGGGGCCTTTCTTCCTAGTTACCAGCCTGCCTCTGGGCATTTTTCTAATGCAGCAAGAACTTGTAAATCAGAAAGACTGCCCATATATGTGTGCATACAAGCTGGTCACTGTCAAGTTCAAGTGG
Organism: Sigmodon hispidus; assembly: GCA_004025045.1. NCBI lineage: Eukaryota > Metazoa > Chordata > Mammalia > Rodentia > Cricetidae > Sigmodon > Sigmodon hispidus. The sequence continues at coordinate 71,318 of PVIH01001604.1, forward strand.
TGGGGCTTGCAGAACAAAGTGGAGAACTTTATACATAAGGTACGTGTGCAGGACGGGCCTTCCGACATGTCTGTCTGTCTGTCTGTCTGTCTGTCTGTGTGGGTAGAGCAGTCTGCTTCACTTTGCTGCTCTGTCCTTCCCTTGCACATACTGTCCTACAGTTTGATGCTGTCCCTCTGCGGACACCACAGGACGAGAGACTGAGGTGGAAGGAGGGAACAAGAAAGGGTTTGTTGTGGAGGTACTGTGAGCCAAGAGATAGTGTCCGGGGACAGACCTCCCTCGGCCTTATAATTCTTACATGTGTTAGAATCACACTTTTGAATCATATTTCATAGCTGCTGGCTAGTCATAACCTGGCGTTGGGCACCAGAGTCAGTAGGAAATGCAGCAGTTGTTGGGAGCACTTACCTGCCAGAAACAGGAAGGCAAAGGCCACTGTTCTGTGTCTGATCCAGATAAGGTAGTCAGCCATCACTCCTAGCCCCTATCCCATTAAGCTGGGGTGTTAATGGCTACCTTGGGGTGGGGGGACAGAGAGGACTGTATCAGGAGCTTTTGCTCCTTTTGGAAGGGTTCTGACTGCTTCCCTCCTTTTTATAGCAAGAGAAGCGTCTGTTTACAAACTTTCACAGGCAGCTGTTCTGTTGGCTTGATAAATGGGTTGATCTGACTATGGATGACATTCGGAGGATGGAGGAAGAGACAAAGAGACAGCTGGATGAGGTGAGTGGGATGCTAGGAGACTGGTGTTTGGACACAACTAAGGGTACCATTGCCCTGTCCAGCTCTTTTGTGGACAAGGTTACTGCTGCGTGGTATGGGAACTATAAGGGGAACAGCCTGTGCTGGGAAATACATTGTGGCTAAGCTCTTGGCACAGCCGCAGAGACAAATATGGTAATCTGTGCCTGGTGCCAGTGAGTAATACAGGCGCTGCAGTGATTCTTCATCAGCGTGGGGGATGGTGCTGGGCTGTGGATCTTGAGGTGACCCTGGGGCCAGGCAGGTAATCTGCCATTACCTGGAGAGTAAGCCACAGCACATGTAGAAGCCTGCTGCTCAGTGTGGTTGTGAGCTCTTTCTGCAGGTTGGAGGATTGCTTTGTTTTGTTTTTGAATTTTGTTTAGGTGTTTTGTTTTTGAGCTTGGCATGGATCCCAGGAGGAGGGCAGCCCACTCTCTGGGAGCCTGAAGACCCAGCACTTTTGCCTCATCTGAGGAAGCTTCCTTAGAGCACCACTTAGAGGAGATGCTCAGTGGTGCTCACCACCATCTGCACTTGAACATGTGCTGTGTGAGGCCGGGGGACCCTGGGACCTCAGCACTGCTGTGCAGCTCACAGGATAAAAGCGCGGTGCCGTCTGGTTGGGGACTACAAGACTCTTGGAGGCCTTCTGCTCTCACAGGGCTGGGCTAGGGTTGAACCAGGGCCCAGAAGCCCCTTTTCTAGATCCTTCCAGGGATCTGGTTTTACCTTCTGGGGTGGCATTCTTCGTGGGCTGACTCACTGGTGTGCAGGTTGGTTCCTGCTGAAGGTGGAAGCTCTCTGGTTGTTCATTCAGCCGTGTAGAACAGGCAAGTGGTAGGATTTGGGGCAGTCCCTGGTTCTTCGCTTAGGTAAGAGTTCTTAGGAACTTATAGACCTAAGTGACTTTGCTGATTCTCTCTGCATGAGAGAGAGGTTTAAATCTTTAGGCCACTGTAATCATGATCCACCACCACCACCACCAAAAAAAAAATGTTAGCAAATGGAGCAGGAAGATTTTAATTGGGGTTTGGTGGGAATGTTCACTCACCCCCACTTGGAAATGGCCAGGATAAAGTAATTGTTTTTCATATAAGCATTTACTGTTCTTTGTATGTTCTTTAGAGCTGTTAGCATGAGTGAGATTTGGAGTTTAATCCACAACACCGATAGATAGATAGATAGATAGATAGATAGATAGATAGATAGATAGATAAAAGAGCTTTTTTCTAATCCTTGGAAGAAGTCTCCAAATGATCTTAGGATCTGTCTTCCTCATACCTCAAACTTGGTAGTCTTCAGAGTGGGCTTTTGACATGAACTCTTTTTTTTTTTTTTTTTTTTTTTTAAACTTTATTTATTTATTTATTTGCCTTGGTGTTTGCCTGGAACTGGAACTACAGACAGTTGTTAGCTGCCATGTGGGTGCTGGGAATTGAACCCGGGTCCTCTGGAAGAGCAGACCGTGCTCTTAACCGCTGAGCCATCTCACCAGCCCCCGACATGAACTCTTTGTATAGAGGGTTGTGCCCATGCTGAGACACTCATTGCCTCCAGGGAAAGGGTGGATGCAAAGGACCTCCTTGGAATTATGGTTTGAAAACTAACTAAGAGAAAGAGGAAAATCCATGTCCTCTGGGACGTTTTAACCTCTAGCCGCTGTGCTGGCCTCTGCACTAATCTGAGTCCTGCTTGTTTTCTCTCCTTTAGAAATATTTGCTATGGCTCAGTAGCAGGCACAAACTGGGTTTGCTTTCTAATTCCATACGCACAAAGCACATAAATATGTATTACTATTATTAAAGACAGTCTATAGTTCAGGCTGGTCTCAAACTGTCCCACCCCCACCCTGAGTTTCTCTGTAGCCCTGGCTGTTCTGGAATTTGTTCTGTAGACCAGGCTGACCTCAAACTCAGAAATCTGTCTGCCTCCCTCCCAAGTGCTGGGATTAAAGGCATGTGACATGGCTCTACTTCTGTATTTTTAAATAATTTGCTTATAGTCTTGATTTCTCAAGTTTGTTTTAATTTTGTAAAAAGCATTTTTTTTTTTTTTTTTTTACATCTTATTTACTTACTGTGTTTATGTAGGCACATACGTGCCATGAGACTTGTGGGGAGGTCAGAAGACAGTTTGGGGGGTCAGTTCTCTCCTTTCAGCCTGTGGCTTCTAGGGGTCAAACATGGGCTTTCAGTCTTGGGGGCTGACACCTTTGCCTGTTGTAGCATCCTGTGGGCCCATTCATTTCTCGGCTTTAGGTGTTAGTTACCCATTTCTGCCATGGGAGATTTGCTATATTGCCCACACACACACCCCTTCTCTTCACTCCTTCATGAGGTTGGCTGACTCAGTCCTGTCTGTCCCAAATGAACCTCATAATCTACTCTAATTTTTTTTTTTCTTTCCTCTCTCCCTTATTTATTTCTTTACATTTCAAGACAAGGTCTTACTATATAATAGCCCAGGCTGGCCTGAAACTCACTAAGTACTTGAGGATAACCTTGAACTCCTGATATTCCTACTTGTACCTCCCCAGCACTGGGATGACAGGTGTGAACCATCATCCTTGGCATTTCTTTTTATTTTGTGTGCAAATATTTGTACATGTGTTATAATACATGTGGAGGTCAGTGAACAGCCTGGGGTATTGGTTCTCATCTTTCACCTTATTTGAGCCAGAGTCTAGTTTTTTTCCATTGTATAAACATTGTTTCATGAGGTTTCTTTCTGCTACCTAAATAGTGTTTCTTTTGAGTTCAGTACTTGTTAGACTCTGTACTTCAGTTGGGTGCTTTCTTTGTACATTCTAGTGAGGGGCATTCTCAGTTCACTAGTGGGCTTCATTGCAGAGTAGTCAGGAAGTTACAGTGGGAGCCCAGGATGTTTGAGGAGGCTGCTCATTTTGCCTCCCTAGTCTCTTGCTTGGAAGGTAGGCAGCTAGGCTATTGACAGCCATATCTGAGCCAGGGCACATTCACTGGCAGCTTTAACTTAATACCATATTCTCCATCAGGACCATTTAGTCCCTAACTGAGACCTCAGCACTGCCATCAAATGACAGCTTTAGCTACAGCAGGAAATGAGTTAGGTGCTTGGCTTGGAGAACAGCAAGAGAGTGACTCCCAAGTCCTAAGGGTTCTCTGTGTGACCCCACTGACACTCCCATCTGTGAGGAAACCTGCAACTTTCAGCTTCAGAGCCTCTGGGAAGTCTGTGGTACCAGCTGCTCAGCTTTCTTGGCTCTGGGTCTTCATGGACACTGTAAGAGTCAGTTTTCCTTGCTCTAAAAATTAGTTGCTGTTCATCATTCTGTTTGTCTTCCAAAATGTTATTTTCTTTTATCTGCTCCTGTAATTTCTGTGTTGTTTCTTCATTCTTCTGTCTCTTTCTTTCTTTCTTTTTTTTTTTAAATATTCATTTATTGTGTATACAGTGTACAGAAGAGGGTACCAGATCTCATTATAGATGGTTGTGAGCCACCATGTGGATGCTGGGAATTGAACTCAGGTCCTCTGGAAGAGCAGTCAGTGCTCTCAACCTCTGAGGTCTCTCTCCAGTCTCCAACCCCCATCTTTTTCTTTTTTTTTAAAGTGATATTTTCTGTCATTGTAGTATTTGGTAGGGAAATAGAGATAAATGCAGAAAGTATTCAGTCTGTCATGTCATACTTACAGATTTTTAGTAAGAATTATGAGCCGGGCAGTGATGACATACACCTTTAGTTCCTGTGCTCAGAAGGCAGAAGCAAGATGATCTTGGAGTTTGAGGCCAGCCTGGTCTGCAGAGTGAGTTCCAGAACAGCCAGGGAGGGCTACACAGAGAAACTCTAATAATAATTAGGGCTTTTTTGTTAGTATTTTTTTTTGTTGTTGTTAGTATTTTAAGTTAACAAAGTAGTGTTTTTTCATCATGGCATCCTCATACTTTAACATTTGTTTTTTCCTTTTGAGGAAGGATCTCATTCTGTAGTCACTGTTGAACTTACAGATATCTACCTGCCTCTGTCTCCTGAGTGCTAGGATTAAATGTGGGTTCCACCAAGCTCAGCTAGGTGTCTTGTTTATTGTATTGTATTGTGAGTGTTTTGTCTGCATAAATGTATGTGCAGCACATGCACGCCTGGTATCTGAGATCAGATGAGATTATCAGATCCTCTGGAACTAGAGTCAGAGAGCTCTGAACTGCCATGCGGGTGCTGAGAATCAAAGCCTGTCCTGTACAAGAACTCTCTACCTCTGACCCATCTCTGCAGCCTGCATTATTATTTCTTATTCATTCCATTGTCTCTGTCAGTTTCCTCTAAACCATGCATAATATTGTTAATACAGACAGTTTTTTCAGGGCTTTTGTTGTCTGATCCCACCTTAAATTACACTTATTTATTTTATATGTATGCATACAGCATGTGGAGACCAGAGGACAACATGGTCTTCTAATGTGGGGTTGGCTTGGGGATCACAGTCTCCTCTGTTAATAAGTATAGTCCTTTTGCACTGTCATTTCTGGGTGAGAGTAAGATTTGAGAAAGAAGGAATTAAGAGATTAGTTTTAGAGATTTTTTTTCTTTTGGTCTAAAAAGAAAAATACCAGAGTAGTCAGGAAGTTACAGTGGGAAGAATTTCTCCCTCTTCCTCTCTGTCTTCCTCTCCCCCCACCCTGGTCCCTTCCCCCTCTCTTCCTTTTGCCTCTTCTACTCCCTTGCCTTCTCTCTTTTATTAAAAAAATATTTATTTTTATTTTATATGCATTGGTGTTTTGCCTGCATGTATGTCTGTGTGAGGGTGCTGGATCTCCTGGTACTGGAGTTACAGACAGTGGTGAGTTGTCATGAGGGTGCTGGGTATTGAACCCAGATCTTCTGAAAGAGCAGCCAGTGCTCTTCACTACTAAGCCACCTCTCCAGCCACCCGCCACACACCCTTGTCTTCTCTTATGAGGCTCAAAATGACACAAGTAGAAGTATGCCTTAAAAAGTCATTTGGTCTGGGGCTGGAGAGATGGCTCAGCAGTTGGGAGTGCTGGCTGCTCTTCAAAAGGATCTGGGTTCAATTCCCAGCACCCACACGGCAGCTCACAACTGTCTGTAATCCCAGTTCCAGGGGATCTGACACCAATGCACATGAAATAAGGTTAAATAAATTTCAAAAAAAAAAGTCATTTGGTCTAATTATATATCCAGCTCTTGGATTCTCAATTCCCTGGGACCCTACCTTCACAGTGAAGGGAGAGAGCTGACTTTCACAAATTGTCCTCATATCTCACCTCGAGCCATGACATGGCCAGGGACATACACACACATTTTTAAAAGGTTCCCATAGCTTCTGCAGAGGCAGGCTCTAATCTTTAATGTCCTCTGACCTGACAGATGTATCCCAGAGCAAACCATCTGGAATGCTAGCCAATATATTAAAACACAGTGGTAGCTTTGTTTTAAAATATAATTTAATTTCTCAGGACTATTGTGATATTTAAGTGTCAAAAACTGGAGCCAGCGATAGACTTGGTGGCACATGTCTGTGATCCAGGCATTTGGGAAGGTGAAGGCTGAAGGGTCAGAAGCTAAAGACAGGCCATTCTGAGTTTGAGGCCAACCTCCTTCAGAAAACTAAGTAATAATAATAAAACTTTTGAGTTGGGAGACAAGGCTGTGAAGGTCATCACAGTCATCTGAGCCCCTCGTTACCAAGCAGGCTCTCCAGGCCTGAATTCCCCATGGTGCTGGGACTATAAACATGCACCATCATTGGTTTTACATGGGGAATTCTAGATCCAGGGTTACACAGTGAGAGCCTGTTTCAAAAAAACAAAACAAAAAATAAAAACACCGGACAAAGGCACGTGGATCTCTGTGAGTTTGAGGCCAGCCTGGTTTTCAAAGTGAGTTCCAAGACAGCCAAGGCTGCTTCCCAGAGAAACCCTGTCTTGGAAAATAAATGAATAAATAAAACAAGACAAAACAGACCCTTCATATCATATAGGCTTCAAGGAACAGGAAATAAGCATTCTTAGGACATTTTACTTCAAGCCTCAAACAATGACACTGAGTTATTCCAGTAGCATAGCACCCCTTGTTCCTTGACAGGAAGGGAAGTGGCCACATTCTTTGGTAGGAAGTTGCATCTTTTAAAAAAAGAAAGTTATTTTTAAGATTGATTTCTTATTTTCTGTGTATGAGAGTTTTTCCTGCATGTATGTATGTGCACCACAAACACACATGGTCCTTAAAGAGCCCCAAGAGGAACTCAGGTCCCTGAGACTGCAGTTAGAGGATTACAAGCTGCCATGTGGGTGCTGGGAGTCAGACCTAGGTCCTCTGCCTCACAACTGCCAGCCTTCCTCCAGCACCAAGAAGTTCTATCTTTTTTCCTTTTTTTTTTTTTTTTTTTTTAAAGCTCCCTCTTTTGAAACAGAGAAAGAGGTAGGTGACCTGAGGTCAGTCTCTGGAATGCAAATAAAATTGGAAGGAGGAACCCAGCCCTGAAAGTTATCTCCACATGTGTACCAAGGCATGTACATGCCCAATCCTGACTCTCACATCCCATAAAATAAATTTTTTTTAAAGAAGTTTCTTTTTTTTTTTTTTTTAATTTTATTTATTTGTCTTGGTGTTTGCCTGGAACTGGAACTACAGACAGTTATTAGCTACCATGAAGGTGCTGGGTTTCGAACTCAGGTCCTCCGGAAGAGCAGTCAGTACTCTTAACTGCTGAGCCATCTCTCCAGTCCCCATATTTTTCTCTTAAACTCCAGTAATATTGTCCTTGACCTTTGAAAAATAAAATAAGTAAAAACTGGGCTGGAGAGATGGCTCAGCGGTTAAGAGCACCGTCTGCTCTTCCAGAGGACCCGGGTTCGATTCCCAGCACCCACATGGCAGCTGTCTGTAGTTCCAGTTCCAGGCAAACACCAAGACAAATAAATAAAAAATAAAGTTTTAGGGGCTGGAGAGATGGCTCAGAGGTTAAGAGCACTGACTGTTCTTCCAGAGGACCTGAGTTCAATTCCCAGCAAAACCACATGGTGGCTCACAACCATCTATGATGAGGTCTGGTGCCCTCTTCTGTAAAACTGTATGCATAATAAATAAATAAATCTTTTTAAAAAAAAAAAAAATAAAAAAAATAAAGTTTAAAAAAAAAAAAAAGAAAAAGAAAATAAGTAAAAACTTAAAATTAGGTAAATAAGTAAAAGCAGTGAGAAAATAAATCCTGGCTTAGCATTAGTGAATTTTAAGTTGTGTTAGATGTTTGGCTTATGACAGAACTATAAATGGGATGGTCTGGGGTATTATGTATGCAAACTTCTATTTTTTTTGTTTGTTTATTTTTCAAGACAGGGTTTCTTTGTGTAACAGCCCTGGCTGTCCTGGAACTAGCTCTGTAGACCAGGCTGGCCTCAAACTCATAGAGAGCAGCCTGCCTCCCAAGTGCTGGGACTAAGGACGTGCACCGCCTCTGCCTGGCTTACATTCTTATTGCCTTGTGCTGAACACGCAAATAGACCTGTTCTTTCTGTTGGTAGGACTAAGAAGTCAGGTGCGTTTATGGTGGAGTTCCATCAGCAACAAAAGTTTTCAATTTCTTTCTGCTTTTTCTGTTCTAGATGAGACAAAAGGACCCAGTGAAAGGGATGACAGCAGATGACTAATGCTACCCCACTCTTTCTGCACTGTATGTATACGGAATCTTATTGTCACTGTGCATGTCATGAAATACAGTCCTCACGGCCTCAGGATGGGGTCACTGTGGAATGAGAACATCTACCTCATTCCTTATCCTTTTCTCTGTAATGGTGGTGAACTCCTGGGTTTCCATGGAAAGTAATTGTGGCTATTAGTTTGCAGGGACATGTTTTATACAGACCTATGCTGGGTGGTGACAAGTGGCAGTGGTGTGCAGTGGAGGCACAGTTCGTTGCCACCAGTCATGCTTCCTGACTTGTAACTTGAGCCATATAAGTTCCAGCTAGCATGCTGGGGCACTTCCCGTACTCCAGCATCAACTGGAGCGTCCTAACACACACTTCATAGTTCATCCACAGGAGGGTTCATGATACCCTCCTGGTACAAATATACTACAAAGACAACAGCTTCCAGTGCTGCCAGACTTTACCAGGTCATAGGGCCAAGATGGGGTATCCCTTGTTTTTCCCATCATTCTTCCTCAAGGCTCATCCTTCTGTTAGATCCCAAGGCTGCTGCTTCTCCACTGTGCCTATATACTTCAGAACTCATTCTGCAGCCCAGAATGAAACACCTGACTTTGCCCCCAGTTAGGCTGTGAGGAAATTATTTGATCAATGAAGATTGAGCACCCTCTAGCACCAAGAGGCTAAGGAAAGCTAGGGCCTTTTTGCTCTCTGGCTGTTCTGTGATTCCTTTTTTTTTTTCCCAGTGCTGAGGATCAAACCCTGAGCCATGTGCATGCTAGGCAGGCACTATTCCCAGCCTAACTCAAGCTCTTAAGCAGCCTCTGGGAGATGGAAGGGGGAGATGCCAGTTCTGTAGTCACTCTCTCCCCAGGGCATCTCTCCCCGATTGGCATCCTCCCCCTGAAATCCCTCCACTCAGCATGACTTACTGTGTGCTTCTGTTGTCCCTGGTTGTCTCCTTAATAATTTGTTTCTTTTCTAGTTTTGCAAGACAGTGGTCAACAGGAAGGCCCAGCAGCTCCACCCTCCTGAGTGGCAGGCCGACTTTGGATGCAGCCTTTCTGTGCTCATTCTTCAGGCAACTTTGAATCCCTTACTGTAGCTATGTCTAGATGCCCTTTAACATTGTGAACAAATAGACCGTCTGCTATTCCAAAGCCTGTGTGTGCGGGAGCCTGATCCTCTAAGATATATGGTGTGCGCTACTGTATTTACAGCTCATCCTCTCCATCATGTCCTGACCCATTTCTGTATGCCCTCCCACCTTATTTCCAAGTGACATTTTTAGTCTTTCAAATTAGCTGCCTTTTGTTATATTATTGAAGCTCACTTATTTCAGCCTTGGGATAACCTGAGCTATTTTGCTTCCTGAGCAGATCTTTGGCAATGTTGAGTATTCCCTTGGGGAGGGGAGGAGTTAAAAATAGAGATATTTGCCCAGTTCCACATAATAGAAATGTGGCTTCATAACCCTGACCTCTGCTCCTAGGAATTTCTTGTTGGAGAGTGCTCTAAGCACCAAGAAGGTACCCAAGGCCCTGCCAGTCTAAGGCAATTTAGCAAATAATAAATAACCCCCTACTCGAGTCGTGGCATCTCTGGTTAATATTCTTAGAACTCTTGGCTTCTCAGCCCTTCTGTTGCCCACTCTGTCTGAATCTCTTTGCAGAGGCTACAAGAAAGCTATCAGGCCCCACCTGGAGAACTGTCCAGTGTGGCCTGTAGACACCGACGAGACCCCTGAGGGGCTATGTCCGTGCTCCTCCTCCCTTTTGGGCTGGTGCTGCCACTCAGCAATAATCTTATCCACGCTTTCTTAGGTCCCTGCCCTCCGAGGTTGGTTAGGATGAAAGAGTCCTGGTCTTCTCATGCTGTACAAAACAAGCATGCAGAAAGCTTTTATTCCTAGCAAAACACATCACTTCCAATCACTGGAGAGGAGTTTGCATCCTGCCCCGGGCTGAGTTCTGTGCTGGACAATCAGAAGCAAGCAGTGGCTTGTAGCCTGGAGCTCTCACCACAGTAGAAGCTACTGAGCGCCTCCTAGTCTTTCTAGATTGGCAGAAACTAAGTATGCCTTCCTGTGGGAGAACATGATACAGTTGTGTCATCTGACATTTCCCAAGCCCATGCTAGCCTGTTAGAGAGAGACCACGTCTATGTTAGGGAGTAAATAGGATGGAGTAATTGATCCTTGTTTTTGTTATTCTGTCTGTCTGCCTTATTCATTTCTAAGTGCAATAATGGAGTGTCTCACAGGACTGCACCTATGACATTCAGATTAGATGCTTCCTGTGGTCCTCCTGGAGCAAGGGTGGACAAATTTGGGCCCCTCAGAATGGTTAGCTCTGACCTTCACTGAGGTCCTTTTGAGACTAGGTGATATCCCTTTTACAGAAACCTCCTCTGTATTAGTCTCCTCACCTTGTAGAGTCTTTAGGAACAGAACACTCTTGGGGCATCTTGTTGGTAAATAGCATCTCAACTGCTAGTAGTATGGGAAAGCTGGAGAAGAGGCATTCCTAATGGAGAAAAACATAAATGTTCCCCTACAAGCTCTGTATTAACTGTCAATCATATTTGTGCTTAAAGATTTTCCTTCTTCATTAACTAGGTTGAAGTCCAAATGTGAGTACTCTTGAGGGAGACTGACATTCTAGGCAAACAGCCTGTTTCTGTGGCATGAATCACATGTTTGTCTCTGTCAGCACTTTAAGATGCTCACAAGTCAGTCACATGAGCTCCAGTCCAGGCTCACTCTTACCTGCCTCTGCTCCACCTCCTTCTGCCTCCCACCTGTTGCCCACATTTGAAAGCATCCAAATGTTAAGAACTAGAATTTCCTAAGATCAGCCTGGACTTAGGGCTCCTGCCCACATAAACACAAAAGAGGAATGTCCCTGCTCTTCCCATTCCGGGGGGTGGCATTGCTGCTGGGCAAGTATTGGTTTTTAAGTATCTCCTTTCCTTGTCTCCCCCCCCCCCACAAAAAAATATGACTAGCACTCAGGGGGCTTAAATCTTGTGATAATACCTGAGGGTGTCATGCCCCTTCTGACTGGCTGCCTCTCTTAGTCTTCAGGGTCCTACAGTAAACTAAAAGTAGCAATGCCTCTGCATGAGGCCTGCTGGCCTCTGGCCTCCTTGTGGAGAGGTGTTGGCAAGGGACAGGATGGGGTCAGGGTTGTGGGCATGTGTATATTCTAAGTTCTCCCTTTCTACTTCCTGCTGGGCCCTGACTCACTGGGGGTGGTTCTTAGTGCTGCTTCTTTTACAAGCCACACTTTGTAGAACTGACTAGATTACCTACTGTGTTGATTTTATGTGAGTTTGTGCCTTTTTGTCTCAATCTTCCAATACAGGTATATTGGGGGAGAAAGCAGTCTAATAAAATCCTAGACAGAGTTTTTTGGAGTCTAGCTTATTAGTGATGTTCTTTTGTCCATTTTTCAATTTAGATATCCTTAAAACTCCTACTGGTGTCTCCCCAGTTTGCCAAGGTAGGATTATGAAAAGATACAATGGTGTCTCTGAAAATTTATTTTATGTAAATAAAGTATTCCTTGTCCAAAAAAAAAAAAAAAAAAAAAAATCACTCACATTATCGATTCGGGCTGGGGGTTAGGGTTAGTGGTAGTACTTACCTAACAAGCATAAAAAAAGTCTTGTTAAAATATTCCCTTGTCAGTTCAATTCCCTTATGCAACAGTACATATCTCAGTTAGCCATTTATTTATTTAGGCTTTTTGAGACAGGGTTTCTCTATTAGCCCTAACTTTCCTGGGATTCACTCTGTAGGCCGGGCTGGCTTCAAGGACTCACAGAGATCCACCTGCCTCTGCCTCCCCAGTTTTGTGATTAAAGGCATATACTACCACTATCTGTCTATTCTTTCTTTAAAAAAAAAAAAAAAAGACTAGACAGTTTTACAAGTTTTCGGGGAAGAACAGGGCAGGCAAGCTGTAAATCTTGGTAACTGTTTGAAGATGAAGAGAAAACTCTCCCTTCTGTGAGCCCCCACATGGGGAAGAGATTGTGTAGAAAGAGTGGAAAAACCCAAAAGCATCAGGCAAAACATGCCTGGATTTTGGAAAAGGAAAAAACCAATTACCCTTTGGGTGCTGGGGGCTGGGTTGAGAGAATGTACTGCTCTTTCAGAGGACCTGGTTTAGTTTTGAAGCACCTGCCTCGGGGCTGGAGAGATGGCTCAGAGGTTGAAGCACCTGCCTCACAGTTTACAACTGCCTATAACTCTAGCTCCAAGAGCATCTGGTGCTTCAAATCTCCACAGGCACCTGCACTCCTGGCCACATGCCTCCCACCCCATAAGTATTAAAATATCTTGTTTAAAGGGTGGCACATGCCTTTAGTCCCAGCATTTGGGAAGCAGAGGCAAAGGTGGATCTCTGTATTTGAGGTCAGCCTGGTGTAAAGAGAATACTAGAGCAGATTTACTAATTTCCCTGCAAGTGGGAACAGACAACAGAAACAAAACTGCTGTTTTGATTTTTATTTTGGTAATTTCCACGGGCATGTCTGGTGCTCAGACCAAAGGAGGGCCTCCGATCCCTTGGAACTGGAGTTAGGACGGTTATGATCCACTATGTGGGTGATGGGAACCAAACCCCGTCCTCGGTAAGTGCTCTTACCTCTGAACCCTCCCCAGCCTTCTGCAGTTTTATCACTGTGTTTATGGCTGCATGTACAAGTCAGAGGACAGCATGGAGTGAGTCCTTCCACCCAAGGTAAAGCTCAGATGTTAAATTAGGGTTAAATCTCAGCTTGGTAGCGGACATCGCCTCCTCCCCCTCAGTTTTGAGGAAAGAATCACACCACAGTCCCGATGTCTTGTAACTCTATATAAGGTAGCAGTCATCCTGCCTCAGCGTCCTGGAATTAGTTAGACCCCATTACACCTGGTTCCAGAGCATAAAACATTTAAAGTAGCAGGATGTTTGTGGGTTCTTGGGACGGGGCATCGCTGAGTAGCTTGGTACTACAGATGTGACCCACCGTGCGGTGCTAAAGAGCAGGATCTGTGGCTTTCCAGTGTGTGAATCTCATGAAGCTTGGCAACACTGTGTTTGCCTGGGGAAAAATAAGAGCTCTGAAAACAATCCTTCCACCCTCAAAAAACTAAGAACCAAAGACCTAGAGGAAATATATTTAACTGAGTCTGGCAAAGTAAGTAATCATCAGTCCAATAGACATCAAATAGGAGCAATGACTTGTTTTTCATTCACTGATCACTAATTTTCCAAGCCCGGGAATTCCAAAATGTGCTTTGTAGTCAGCAAAACTAGGTTCCAACCGGGCATGGTCGCGCACTCCTGTAATCTGAAGTGGGAGGATCGGCTTGGTCTGCTTACAAACTCCAGGATTTAACAGAGACTGTCTCGGGGTTAATAAAACCAAACGATGACGAGCAAGTCCTCTGTGACCCCTATGAGGGTTCCAAGAACAGCAGAAATCACTCCAAGTGGGGGTGAGAGGCCGAGTGAGCGGACGGACACACTGACGGTGGGCAGAGAACCGGAGGTCCGCACACCGCAGGACAGTCTCGAGGCCGCCGGGCGCACGCCGCAGCAACTTCCGCCCGCAACGCCCCTCCCGCCCGCGTCCTCGCGCAAGGCAGGCTGGGAGTGCGCGGCCGAGACGGCCGGCCGCGGCCCATTGGCAGGTCGGTGCGGGCGGGGTGGCGTTTAGGGGTGGATGACACGCAGAACACGCCTCTTTCCGTCTCCAAGACCATCTCTGTTCCGCCTCTGGGCATTTCACTTCTCTGGAGAGTCCCGCCTCTGTTTCCCCAACGGCACCCCACAGTCCTGGGTGCTCAGGATCCGCCTCCTACGGAAGCCGAGGCGCACAATCAGAATCCGGAAGAAAAACAAGCCGAAGGGACCAGTGCGGCTGATACCTGCCACCAAGGGCTGCTCCGGCCCGCACTGGCTGGACCTCAGAGACGCGAGCCTACCGGGTCACGGCGTGGGAACGATGTCGGCTACGAGCCTGCGGAGGCCGAGCGCACCAAAAGGCAGTGTACTCGGGTGAGGACTCAGTTATAGGCCGGTTGGTTCTTGGAGGCTCACTGTCTTTGATCCAGTCTGATTTGTAGGGTTGGGTACCAAATGACAGTGGGAACAAGAGGACAGGCCTACCAGGCTGCCCTCGTATAGACCCCCAAATTCTGCCAGGCCAGTTTTGAATGAGATGTTAGACCTGTTACCCACCCTAAACTTGGACTGCCGAATTGGTCACTGCAGATGCTTCTCAAGCAAGTGTTCAGTTGATTTTTGGAGCACACAGACTACTAAGTGTCTAAAATATTCATTCTTTCAGCTGTAGAATAGATGTTTTGTTTCTGTTTTTCATCAGCAGTACATCATGGGGTCTTCTTGATCCGGTTCTGATCTCTAAAATTCGAAATCAGATTTAGATAAGATCCTTTAGAAAAGTAAAGCCCGGTCTCATGCTTGCTCTTTAATCACAAGGAACATTGCTAATGATCCAGTTGAGCATAGATTATGGTGCATGGATTTGCTGCTAATCATTAAAACTGAAAACAAGGAAGACAAATCCCGAAGTTTATTCTTTATTCACTTAGAGTAAGTGCCTGGGAATACAAGGAGCCTTTGAGGGGAAGGGTTGCCTGCCTTAACCCTCTTTTGGACAGCAGGGGGAGACATAAAACAGACGAAGTAACAGTCTCTCAGAGGGCCTGAGAAGGTGGTTTTTATATTATTTTGTTTATATTCATAGGGAGAGGCAGGAAGTTGCTTTAAGCTAGCCAAGAATTTTTTTTTTTTTTACAAGTCAAGCTTCTTAGAACATATACCGCTAAGAACAGGGTCCGGTGGACAATGGAACAGTCCATCCTTCATCCTAAAAGGATCCTCAGTATTCCAGGAACTCACAGGCTTCATCTCTGTAGAGTCTGAGCTCCTGTTGCTCCATCCTGGGAACACTGTGGGCTCTTGGAGGGTTGCTATAGCAATATGCTTACTCAAGGGCTCCACATGTCTTTGCTTTCCTGAACTTCTGATGGGATGTCATGGTATTTGAGAGCTGCTAATTATTTCTCCTGATCCTCTGGGACTTGTAGAGAGCTCAGATTGGAATGGTATTCCCCAACTGATGATGTTTCTCAATGGAGAGTAGACTGTTAAGGTCCAAATTTAAAAACCTGTTACTTAGAAACATGTACTTGGTGAAATTTGTTGTGCTCCAGAGCTCTGTAAAGTAGGAGTGAGCTGTTCATTTTGTTCTTTTCTAAAATTTCTGTTCCTGTGGCTCTGAGGCCTTTGATCAGGTACAGTCAACTTCTAGATTCTTTTTGGTGCTCTTGGGAACCCATAGGTTGAGCGCGAGTACAAAGTTTCTGACTGAGCCATAGAGGACCGATGAGGTGTAGAGAGCTGGAATGGGTCAAGAAACTCTTGGCTATCCAACTCATTCTGTGTTCCTTTTCCTGGCCAAACTCAGTTTGCAGTTCCCCTTGGCAGCCCATGTCAGGTCTGCTGGGGTGTGGGCCGTTCTGGGCCTCTGTGGGGAGGAGATTCCTGATTCAGGAGATACAGGAGAAGATGGAAACTTCAGAATCCATTGCTCCTTTTCCTATTACAAGATGCAGAAACAAGCTGGGCATGGTGGCACAAAGCTTTAGTCCCAGAGTTTAGAAGGCAGAGGAAGGCTAATCCCTGTGAGCTCCAAGCAAGCCTGACAGGAGCTGGAGGCCAGCCAAGGCTGCATAGTGAGATTCTGTCTCAAAAACAACAGACAAACAGCCTCACACATTTTCTACAGTCACTGAAGTGGAAGGCATTAACAGGCCTAAGTCCCTGCCCGTTCCTTAGCCTTCATTCTCTGTGACTTTCTTTAGTATCTTTTTCACAGCATACATGTTGTAACATGGAATGTGGCCTCAGCAGCCCCCACTGTGGACCTCAGTGACCTGCTCCAACTGAACAACAAAGACCTGAATCTGGACATATATATCATTGGGTAGGTATCTGAAGAGTCCCTTCATCCTTTATCCCTGTGGAGGACTGATGGAACCCATCCTTCCTTCATTTTGGAGTCTGAAGGTGAGGAGCTTTCATCCTCATTGGGTGTAGCCTCATGGTTCTTGTCCTGGGTCAGCAATGGTCATGGATTAGAGGTCAACAGCCATACAGCTAGGGAAAAGAGAAACCTTGGTCATCAGAACCCAGGTCAGAAAGTCTGATGAGGCCAAATGTCTGTGGGAGAAGCAGTATCTTCCAGGCCAGGGAATGAGCCTCTGACTTGGAATGGTCAGTTTGCAGGAAATGAATTCTGGACTCATAAGCCTTCTTTCTGATGCTGCTTTTGAAGACCCATGGAGCAGTTTCTTCATGAATATGCTTTCCCCTCTGAACTTTGTCAAGGTAAGTTAGCAGTTTGTGAGCCATGGAGCACTGTGTGCCACCTTCACTGACTCCCAGTTGCTTGTCTGGTGTGTTTCTCTTCCTCTCCCTCAGCTGTCTGTCTGTCTGTCTGGTGTGTTTCTCTTCCTCCCCTCAGCTGTCTGTCTGTCTGGTGTGTTTCTCTTCCTCCCCTCAGCTGTCTGTCTGTCTGTCTGTCTGGTGTAATCCTTTCTTTCACTTGGCTTTTCATCCTTTTTTCCCATTCTTTAAAAAGTTTAAACCTCACACTTCACGTGACTCCTGGAACCCCTGCCTGCCTTGTGCTGTCCAGGGTACCTCAGGCTGTGCTGTGACTTCAGAGTTAGTTTCACATCTAGATATTTATCACCTTGGGAGAATTCCTAGTGGAAATGCAGCAGGGCTTACTAATATCTTAATACCTACTCCTGTCCCACCCTGCAGTCTCTACTTACTGCCTAGCATGAAATCTCTGAGTGTAGTACTCATTACAATTTATGGATGTTTATTTGTTAGACATTGTAAATAAGCCCTTGGTGTGTGTTGTTTTACAGTCTTAACTTTTGAATTTGAAATACTTTACAGATAAACCCAAGGCTCAGAAATCACATGGGCTCTGTGGGATCTGAATCCAGATGTCTCAAACCTCTGTATTTGTGTTCAAAACTATCATTTTACTGCTATACTAGTGTATGCTAAGACACACAGGTAATCCCCAGGCTAACCTGCTGAGTCACAGAGGACATGAATATCAAGTTCTGATGGGCCAGAAGTTAGGAGATGGGAAGACAGGTAGAGTGGATCTGAGGGACCAGTTAAACTATAGAGTGATGATGGGAAGGTTAGGTTACTGGACTTGATTTCTGCCCTGCACCCACAATGAATGCACAAACACCGATTGTTACCCAGTTTGTTCAGGGATGCTGAAGCAAGAGCTGTGTGGGCCTCTGAGAAGGGAAAATAAAAGGCTCAGTCTTCCTGAGACTAGATAATGCTAGCCCTTAGAACCCTTGGTTCCCCCATCCCCTAGCCCCACCTCAAACAAACTGAGAAGACTCTTCTAGGAGATTTGGAGCTGTTTCCTCGTGGAGGGAAGAACCTCCTCAGTGATCATTTCTTCCCAAGACTTCACACCTCCGCACACCTTCACTAATTGGCAAGAGATTGGTAGGTGGATTGGAGCCAAGGAAATGAGCTCAGCTTGTGGCAGGGACATAAGCCATTCTACTCATGTGGCCTTTTCAAATTGAGAGCTAGCCTAAGGTCTTGGAACCCAACACAGACGCCTGCCCTTCCCTTAGCCAAGCTGGACTCAGACCCCTCTATACAGCTAGTTCCTTGTATGCTGAGAACTCAGAGGCTCTCTTTGCAGCTCCGCCTACCCTCCTGCCAGTTCCTTTAGCTCCTCCTACTTCCTCTCTTCCCACTGCAACTTTCCCTGGAAGGCTCTGGCTTTTCCTCACACCCCACCCAGGCTCAGCCGGTCCTCTCCTCACTCCTGTTTTCCCTGCTTCCTGCCGCTCTCCCACAGAGTGGACTAGTCTTCGTGTAGAAGCCCAGTGGCCCAAACCTGCTCTCTTGGTTAGGATTAAATGAAAATCTTCTCCTGAATCTTAAAGGTTTCTTGGTTTCTGTTCTGACCTTGGGATTTGGTCCCTTGTAATATAATTCTGCCCAGACTTCTGCTGTCAGAGATAGCTGTGAATATGAGCAAATAGAAAGCTTGGAATGTAGTCAGTAGTAAAACACTTAAAGGTCAGATATTCGATTCCTGTTACCCTACCCATCCACCCCACCCCACCCCCCAAAAAAACCACTGAAGACTTAGGGTAGAGGATAGATTAGTCTATCCATTTGTAGCGATCTCAGAGGACTCAGGCTCCAGTGCCTCCTTTGTTCAGTACTGAGTTTGGGGTCCCTTGCTTTAACTCCTCCACTGTGCTTGGGCTGCTTCTGAACTGTGGGATCAAGTTTCATAATTCCTGGAAGGCCCCAGTATAGTTCTCCACCCGGAGATTTCCTCCTTGGCCTTTGCATCTCATGCTCCGGAAACAGCTACTGGAGTGATGGGTGTAGACAGTCCAGCCCTGAGAGAGAGTTACTAGGGATGGCCCTCACCCACACAGACACACCTCTTCAGCCACCAATAGTAGGCATTTTGGCAATCCCAAAACAGTCTTCCTAGTTCCGCTGCCTCCCAGAATCTCGGTCCTACATCAACAAGCCAGAATCCCGACAGCTGGGGAAAAGCTTGAGCCTCTCCACGGGTGTTAGGTACTTGCCCAGCTCTGGAGCTTGTTCTTGGTACTCAGTTCCATCCTGTGTATAGTGTCTTCATGGACATACAGCCACAGAGTCTGAAGTTAGTGATTTCCAGTTTTCCAACTGTGTCTCCTGTTTCCCAGTCCAAACGTAAACTCCTGATCCTCCTGCCTCCACCTTCTGAATACCAGGATCACAGCATGTACCACATGGGCTAGGACACATACAGAAAAACACTCAGATGCTTATCCAGCATGCACAGGGCTCTAAAGTTGGTCCTCAGCTTTGTCGGGGGGAGAGAGAAGTAGATGGGTACGGTAAGTGTAGAGTCAGTGGATCTTTGTATTGGAGTTGTCATCAGTCAGCTCAAGATTCAGAAGAGCACCATAGAAGCTTCTCTCTTGTTCTTGCTTATGCTTAAGAATCCCTACGTCGCTGGGTAGTGGTGGCACATGCCTTTAACTCCAGTATTTAAGAGGCAGAGGCAGGGTCCGGAGAGATGATTCTGAGATTAAGAGTACTGGATACTCTTCCCAAGCTCCTGAGTTCAATCCCAGCAACCACATGGTGGCTCACAACCACCTGTAATGAGATCTGGTGCCCTTTTCTGGCCTACAGGCATATATGCAGGCAGAACACTGTGTACATAAGAAATAAGTATGTTTTTTTTTTTTTTAAAAAAAAAAAAAAGGCAAAGGCAAATCTCTGAGTTTGAGGCTAGCCTGGTCTACAGAGCAAGTTCCAGGACAGCCAAGGCAACTCAGAGAGACCGTGCATTAAGAAAAAAAAAATTTTTTTCTAAGCAAAAAAGAGTATGAGGCCACATACCTCTAATCCCAGAACTCAAGGCCTTGCAGGAGGATTGTCAGCCCCAGATGGACCTAGGACACCTCACAAAACCCTGTCTCAAAAAAGAGAGAGCTCAGGGGTTAGAGCGCTTGTTGCAGTAGCCTGGAGATGTGTGTTCAGATCTCAGCCAACATGAAAATCCAAGCATAGTTAGATTACTCTAGCGCTATACGGGAGTGAACAGAAAAGGAGCATCGGGCTTACTCATCACCAACCCATTTCCAGGTTCAGTGAGGGACCCTGTCCCAAAGGAATAAGGTTGAAATCAAAGAGCAGCACACCTGATAACCCCTAAAGTGTTCACTCAATACAGATATAGACACTCAAATATCACTGAGCCAACAAATATCTCCACAGTACCTACAGCATGGCATTAGTTCTGCTTCCTCCATGAGATGGATGGGGAAGAGATGGGGGAGTAGACAGGGAATCTTAGGACAGCATTCGTAAGAGAGCACCCAGGTATGCATAGGCTGGGCTGGAAGAGGAGGCCTTTCTAGTGGCAAACTACCTCAGAAGCCTATGCTCTTCCCTTCGTCCCCAGGACCATAAGTAGAAGCTGAGACTGCAGCTCCCAGAATGCACTGTTGGGCAGCTGAGAGAGAAGAAGGAAAAGAGTGGCTTTCAGACTCAAACGGAGCTCTGTAGACTCTTAGGCAGGGCTCTGCATATGGTTTCTCTCGTCAGGCCTAGAAGGGATACAGTTGCCTTTGCAGTTTAATGACTGACCTTTGCCTTCTGCTGCAGATCTCCCACGTCCGTATGCAGGGGCTTCTCTTACTGGTCTTTGCAAAGTATCAGCATTTGCCTTACATCCAGATCATCTCCACAAAATCCACCCCCACTGGCCTCTACGGGTACTGGGTAAGGACTGAGCTCTCTTATCTGAGACTTGAGCTGACAAGGGCTGGATGCTTTGGAACTAAGCAAAATGGGGAATGAACTGAGTCTGGGTATTTTGTGTAGCCTAGGACCCTGCATACCCTACCCCAACCCTGCCATCCCAGCAGGTCCTGTATATTCCTGAGATCCTAGATTGGGGTATTGGACTGTGTGCACGGAAGAATTAGCTGGGACATGGGTGAGATCCTGGGGGAGGTAAGACTGCCTCCCTTCAGACCTAGGATGGGAACAGGGGGAGTGTATACAATTCAGTGTCTCTCCCCACCTACCTTCCTTCCCATCTGTCCTACCAGGGGAACAAAGGGGGAGTCAACATCTGCCTGAAGCTGTATGGCTACTGTGTCAGCATTATCAACTGCCACCTGCCTCCCCATATATCCAACAATGACCAGCGGCTGGAGCACTTTGACCGAATCTTGGAGAATCAGACTTTTGAGGGATATGATATTCCCAACATCCTGGACCATGAGTGAGCCTGAAGCTGCAAACTGTCACCCCTGCCCTCCCCCACGCCAGCCCAGGCTAGCATTGACTGCTGAGTCTGCTTTGATGCCAGTCAGTAGTGCTCTATCTCCCAGCCCCTCCCAGCCCTTTCCTGCTGTCCCATGTGCTGCACCACCCAGCTTTGCCTGCTCTCACCTCTTTGTCCTTCCTAGAAACCCTGGACAATTGTAAACATCCTAGGTCAAGAACCTTGTGGTTCTTGAGTTCACCATGGGTGCTGTTTCCCAGCTTGTCCAGATGGCCATTTGGGGAGCAGAGGGCTAAGTCTGCTTTATATTTGCCATACGCTTATCTCGGCAAGTCCTTTAACTTAAATAATAGCATGGGTGCCGAGGACTGCCCTGTTGGACCCATGCATGTCCTGGCCTTCATCTGCTGTTGCCCTAGAGTCTAGCTTCTTACCTGCCCCTCAGCTCTTCCTGCCCAGCAGCAGGCCTTGGGCTCAACAACAGGCCTGTGCTTCCTCACTGACCTCATCACAAACCCTCAGGCTGCCCTCCTTTTTTTCCTGAAGCCTCATTCTGTGGTTTGGAGACATGAACTTTCGCATTGAGGACTTTGGGTTGCTCTTTGTTCAGGAGTGTATAACAAGGCAGAACTACCGCGAGCTGTGGGAGAAGGATCAGGTATCAAGTGAGCAGAGGGTCTGGTGTCTGTGTGTGTCTGTGATCTGAACTTGGCATGGAAGTTGTGAAGTTGTCTGGGATCTGTTCTCTTTTCTTTCTGGGTGGGAAAAGGAGTCCATCCAGCATTTACATGTGGAGGTGGGGCAGCCATACTGTTAGTGCTGATCGTCACCTAAAAAGCCATTGGCATGCCCAAGAACAGGGAGCCAGGCTGGGCATTGACAGCTCACACCTGTAATCTCAGCATTCAGGAGACTAAGAAAAGAGGATTGGTGTGATTTTTATGCCACCTTGGTTACAGAGTTCCAGCCCAATCTAAGCTACAGGGTGAAATCCTGGCATTCTCCCTAAAAACTAGGCAGAGAGAAATGGGGTCCAGATGAGCTTTGGCCAGTGCTGGCCTTGTAACATGCAGCAGCCTGCTTCTTTCCCTGTTGCTCTCCTGTCCCAAGCCTGGTTACCTCTAGAGGATAATGTGACACCCCTTTGGGAGCCTTGGCTTTCCTATGTCCTCTGACAGAACCCTTCTGATGACCCCGACAGTTAGAAATCAAGGGCTGCTCTCTGCAGAGGAAAAACAGACAGAGAAAATGGCAAACAGCTGCTTCTGCTGGTCCTATAAAGTCACATTTTCAGAAGCTCTGGGAACGGCTGAAGCAGTGACAGAAGGGGGTGGTGCTGCCCTGTTGCATCAGGACCGAGGGAAGATGGGGGCTCTGTCTTTACCTACAGCTCTACATTGCCAGGAGACATGACCAGCTGCTCCAGGAGTTCCAGGAAGGCCCACTGCTCTTCCCACCCACCTACAAGTTTGATAGGCACTCCGACACTTATGATACCAGGTGAGGAGGAAATTGGTGCCCAGGGGCTCTGGAAGTCTTAAGTATGCCAGCCAGCCCTGGGAGCAGGGTGGAGGTCGGGGTGTGCCACACAATAGAGGTGTCAGGGAAGCAGGAATAGATCCAGCCACCAGCTCTCATGAAACGTTCTACCCTTCCTGAGGCCTGGCTGTGGGAGCTTCCCAGATTGGTCTAAGGGTGGAAGGGAAGGCCGGTGTTAGCAAGAGTGGAATACAGGGTAGCAGGTTATTGAAGGAAAGGGATATAGGCAAGAGGAGAGGCAGCCCTTACGTAGGAGGGAAGGCACCAGAGCATTCTGGGAACCCTTGCCTTAACTTTCCAAGGCCTTTCAGTCCCCATATGAGGTTACAAAAGGGTTACCGAAATAGTTGTTCACATTAAGTTCCCCTGCCCCAGACTCTGAGTGGGTCAACTTCTATATGAGGAGGTGAAAATAGACAATCAGCTGTGGTTTGAACAGTTGTAATACTTGTGAGGTCCAGGCTAGTCCGTCCTAGCCAGTTCAAAGCCCGCCAGCCAGGGCTACATGAAGCCCTGTCTTTAAAAGAAAAAACTCCCACTGGGAGCTGGAGAGCTTGTTTAGTGTTTAGGAACACTGGCTTCCCTTCCAAAAGACCCAGGTTCAATTCCCAGCACCCACATGGCAGTCTCTAATTCCAGTTCTTGGGATCTGACACCCTCACACAGACATACATGCAGGCAGATCACCAGTGCACATGGAATAAAAAAGTAAAAAAAAAAAAAAAAAAAGCCAAAAAAGCCACCCACCCAAAGGAAAGAAAAGAAGGAAAAAGTGATGTTCCCAGAGAACGGTACAGAGGAGGTACAGTGGAGTTGTGCACCACGCTCCTGTCCTGAGCTGCAAGGTGGTTTAGTTCTTGTGTTGTAATCCATGAAATGGGCGTGATCAGTGTACATAACTCATGGGGTTTGGAGTTGGCTGAGTGAGGCCTTGCATATACCTAATGCAGGACCTGGTCCCCAGTAAGCATGGTCAGTATCTGTGATTATTATTTAAAGTAGTGTTTTCAGATGGGGTGGTCTTCTTTCTGAAGAATTTCCTAAGAAGCTGAGAAAGGGCCAGGTCACTACTAAAACCCGAGGCTCATGGAGAGCAAGAGCAGATCTGGCAGCAGGTTCCGGCCCAGTTGAGGGCCCAGATTATTAGGGAGGGAGAGACCAGCAAAGTGGCCCGACCCTGGTAGTCAGAAGGGAAATAGGTATCTCCACCGCAAGCCAGGCCAAAGAGTAGCTATGGACGTCATGTGGGGAAATGATTTGACAGCCTAAATGTCCTTACAAAGGAAATGCGGAAGGGGTGCACTATTTTAAGAATGTGGAGCAAGGGAGGGAAGGTCTGTGGCTATGGCAGTGTCCACAAGGAGAGTCAGTGAACTCTGGAAACAGCAGCCTGGCTGGAGAGTAGCTAAGAGGAAAAGCTCTAGCTGGCTGATGGGATTGCAGCTGCAGGGAGACCAGACTCTACAGCTATTCATTGAACTTGAGCAGTGATGTGGAATCTAGATGGCCTCAAGAGCTGGCTGGGGCCTTGGAGGCCACCACCACAAGACCTAGTGTGAAGTGGACCTGTAACTCAGTGGTAGAAGAGTTGGCTAGCCCCTGCAAGGCCCTTGGTTCAGTTCTCAGCAAGTAGGATGTAACTCACTGGGCATAGCTGAGAGCCCACCAGCAGACAGGAAGTCCTGGCAAGTAGCTGCTGGGTCTGTGCTGGTGAGAGCAAGGTCTGACAAGGTAGTTAGTAAGTACAGGCTCTCAGTGGCTTAGCTAATTGCTGAGCTGGACTCAGATCTGATTCTCTGGGCTTGGTAGTGCTTTTTCACCTGTACTATTTCATCTCAGAGAAATCTAGGTCTGCTCTGGTATAATACTTGCCTAGCATGTATAAAGCCCTGAGTTACTTCAGCAGAACACCCCACCCCAATAATTCATAGCCAGCCAGTCTTTCCAGCAGAAGCAGAAGGGGAGAATCAAGACAAACAAACAAACCCACCAAGGAGGAGGTAGATGCTGTACTATATACTAGCTCATTGTGACTGACATGGGACTCTCACCATGTCCCAGGCATTGTGCAGAAAGGCTTGTGTCACTTAAATCTTCACATAGACTCATTAGGCAGACAGGGCTGTTGCTGACCTTGTATTAAAAAGGAGGGCATAAATGTTTGCTGAGCAATGGCCTGAGTTCAGTCTCTAGAACCTCCAGTAGAATGCGAGCACTGCTTCTCACGAGTTGCCTTCTGACCTCCATGCGAGCCATGTGTGCAAGCACACACACAATATTTTTATTTTATTATTATTATTAATGTTTTGAGACATGGCTTCTCTAGGTAACAGCATTTCATCTCCTGAAGCTCACTTTGTAGACCTGGCTGGCCTTGAACTCACAGAGATCTGCCTGCCTCTGTCTCCTGAGTGCTGGGATTAAAGGTATGCAGCACCACTAACTACAAGGCTAATAGTAAGTAAATTTAAATAAGGAGAATAGATTTCAGGTACTTGTATGCCAGGTAGCAAGAAACTTTGTAATTTGGGAAGAATCTGAACTCCAGTCTTCCTGGTGCAGATTCCATGGATTTCCAGTGGTGCTTGGAGCCTATAAAGAGATGTCTAGGCAAGAGCAGTGGACATCATGATTGAAATACTTCTGTTTAGAGCCAGTGGTAGCTGTCATTTCCTATGGTGGACATTGCTGAACCCACTTGGAGAATAAGCATGCCAGTTCTCACACCATCAGTGGTAGGAAACTCCACTGCCCTGGATTACCACTGAGCCTTGTACACGTAATGTAATCCCAGGACTCCAGAGATAGCTTAATTGGGGAAGTATCTGCTGCACAAACATAACGACAGAAGTTTAAAGTATATGCCTGTGACCCAAGGGATGAGGTCTCTGGAGACATCTAAGTCCCTGGAACTGATTGATCCGGTAACTGCCAGATTCAGTAAGGATGGAAAGCATAGCATGGTGGCCCACACCTTTAATCCAGCACTTAGGAAGCAGAGGCAGGCAAATCTCTGAGCAGAGGCCAGCCTGGTCTACAGAGCACGTTCTAGGACAGCCAGGGCTACACAGAGAAAACCCTGTCTGGGGTGGGGAGTGGGGGGCGGAATAGGATAGAAAACAGTGGGAAGAGACTGTCACCAACTTCTGGCCTCTCCACACAGGCACCCACTCACACAAAAACCTAAATACCATACTCACACCAAAAAGTAAAATAAAATCCCAGCTAGTTGAGAAGCAGAAGCATAAGGATCATGCTTTCTAGGCCAGCCTGGGCCACATGATGAGATCTTCTCAAAACCCAAAGGGCAGGAGATCAAGCCCAGTATTTGATACCAAAACATGCCAAACAAAATAAATCTGTAGTGAACCATTGCTATCTTCTTGACACCCAGAGCCGAACCTGGATCTAATTATGTTCATCCCAGGTATAAAGACAGTGCCTAGCCTATGTTTGAATCAGGAGCCTGAGAACAGTATTCAAGTCAGACTAGCAGAGGGACCCACCAATGGCAGGGAGAGCCAGTAGTCATGCTTAGCTTGGTTAGGAGTCAGCTAGTACATTTCCAGAACTCGAAGAAGTGCCAAAGGAAGCTGGCAGCCAGAGACAGGAGGGGTCAATAATCCTTGTCAAGGAGAAGTGGGTTTGTTTGTTTTTGCAGTGAACCCCACATGTACTAGGCAAGTATTCTGCTTCTGAGCTATATACACCTTACTTGTCAGGAGAGTGTCCTTCAGGCAGCAGTGTTGGTAGAGAGAAGAGAGGCAGGTCCTCCAGTCCATCAGCAGTACTGATGAGTGGGAACAAGACCCTGGCCTGTGCAGCTGTCCTAAGTGACTGTAGGTGATTTATGTGTCTGTCTAGCTGTACAAAGTGACTATGAATGATTTCTATGCAGAGCATATAAGAAGCTTTCATCAGCCGTGCAGTGTCCCTGAGCCAAGATGTAATGAGAAACGAGGTCAGCTCCATTACAGGAGAGGGTGGAGGGGCTAAGAGCAGGCTGGAAATCCTTTTAGAGTCAGGGATTGCACCAGGTGTTACAGTAACCATTATGGATGCAGAATTGGCATGGAGCAGAGGGATTATGATCAATGCTAATCAAGACTGTCTCAAACACATTAAGTATGTGTCAGTTAACCATGTTCCAGACTTCAGCGAGGCAGGTGAAAGCCGTCCATAGGGATCTGAAGCTACAAATGCTCTCTTACACAGAAACTGAGCAGACAGTATCATGTGCCACAGCTCTCAGGTCAGTGGTTTGTTCTGTGGTTTTTGGTTTTTAGAATCTTTAGAGAATCTTGCAGTCTTATGACTTTAGTTTTCTGAAAGTGAAGGTACATTCATTCTTTGAGAAACAGTTATGCTCAAACTGTTCAGCCAGAAATCCTCACTGAGGCTCTTTACTGTAAGACAGTTCTGTCTTCTCTGAAGGGAGTCAGAGTTCACTGAGGTGAGGGGCAGAATGAAGCACAGGGGAGGTACAGACTTTGTAGTCAGCAGATAGGGCAAGTGGCCTGCTTCCTTGGGGGTGGAAAGGTGGCTCAGAGGCTCCCAGCACCCATCACACTTGCAGAGGATCTGGCTCTGGGCCCCAGCACTTACATGGTCCTCACAACTGTCTGGTACTCTAGTTCCAGAACATCTGTGAACACTGACTGCATGTGGTACTTAAAAATGCATGCAGACAACACCCATCCACATAAAATGAAAATGAATAAGTCGTTTTTAAAAGATGAAAGACATTAGAGTCATTGGAGCATCGATAAGATATGTTCACACTGCAGAGTATACTCAGGATCAATTTCAAATGTAGAACTTGAAGAATAGATACAAAAGCACATTTATTTTTATTTTATGTGAATTGGTGTTTTGCCTGCATGTATAACTGTGTAAAGGTGTCAGATCTTGGAATTACAGTTAGTTGTTAGCTGCCATGTGGGTGCTGGGAATCGAACTCAGGTCCTCCGGAAGAACAGTCAGTGTTCTCAACCACTGAGCCACCTCTCCAGCCCCATACAAAAATACATTTAATTTGCCTTTTGTTTCCTATCTTGTTTGTAAAACAAGCTCACAGAACTGGGGGGGTGTGACTCCAGGTTAGTCATCTGTCTCATGCCCTGGTTCTATCCAGCTCTGTCTGCAAAATATCTTGTTGACTCTGGTTAGATTGGTTGAGTTTTGTTTTTATTTTGTTTTGAGATAGGGTCTCACTGTATAGCCTCTGCTGGCCTGGAACTTATGTAGGCCAGGCTAACATTGAATTCACAGACATCCACCTACCTCTGCTAGGATTAAAGGCATGCACCATCACACCTGCCATGTTCATACTGCTTCTTTATCTTGCTTCCCTGACATTTGGTAAGTCTTCTTAGAAAAGATGAGCAATGCAGCTATTAAAGAAAAGATGGGCAGAAGGCTGACTGAGAAGTGCTGAGGAAGAGGGGCCAGCCTGGCTCAGGATTGAGGACACTGACAGGACAGAAGGTCTGGGTTTTGTTTTTTTTTTTTAAATAATTTGTTTTTATTTATTTTGTACATTGTTGCTTTACCTGCATGTGTGTCTGTGTGAGGGTGTTGGATCCCCTGGAACTGGAGTTAGTTGTGAGCTGCCATGCGGGTACTAGGAATTGAATCCAGAACCTCTGGAAGAGCAGCCAGAGCTCTTACTTAGCTCCTGAGCCATTTCTCCAGCCCAGTCTGGATTCTTTTTTAAAAAAAA
This sequence comes from Sigmodon hispidus, assembly GCA_004025045.1. Lineage (NCBI taxonomy): Eukaryota > Metazoa > Chordata > Mammalia > Rodentia > Cricetidae > Sigmodon > Sigmodon hispidus. The sequence continues at coordinate 99,864 of PVIH01001604.1, forward strand.
ATATTTATTTTTATTTTATGTGAATTGGTGTTTTGCCTGCATGTATAACTGTGTAAGGGTGTTGTTAGCTGCCGTGTGGATGCTAGGAATCGAACTCAGGTCCTTTGGAAGAACAGTCAGTGCTCTTAACAACTGAGCCATCTCTCCAACCCAGGTCTGGATTCTTTTTTTCTTTTTTACTGCTCCAGTCGATGGAAGGGGACTTTATTGGGTCCCAGGCTCATGGCCAGGTATGGCCCCAGCTTTATTTGACCTTCTTCTTGGGGCGCAGGTTGTTGGTATGGCCGCACTTTTGCGGCAATTGACTGCACGGGGGTGCAGACGTGCGTAGCAGTTTCGGCAGATCATCTTGTCACAGTTGTACTTCTGCGCAAGCTGACGAAGGGATGGCTCGATGATGCCACCACGCAGCGGAAGCACCAGGTGCAAGGTGGACTCTTTCTGGATGTTGTAGTCCGACAGGGTGCAGCCATCTTCTAGCTGCTTGCCGGCAAATATCAGCCTGTGCTGGTCAGGTGGGATGCCTTCCTTGTCTTGGATCTTGGCCTTGACATTCTCGATGGTGTCACTGGGCTCGACCTCAAGAGTGATGGTCTTCACAAAGATCTGCATGTTGGCGTCTGCCGCTCGGCCGCCTTGTTGAAGAGAAAGAGAGGTCTGGATTCTTAACCATTTCAGCGAGTTGGGGAGAAACCATGCTTTGGAGGAGAAGTGCGTTCATGTGGCTGTTATCAAATTGTGGCTTTGCTGGGCACCTTATGTTCATGATAACCAAGGAGAGATTGGCCAGGTGCTTTTCCAGTAATCCCAACACTGGGGAGGCAGAGGCAATCAGTCTGAAGCTATCCTGCTCCGCATGTGAGTTCCAGGCTGTGCAGGGGTTCATAGTAAGACCCTGACTCTGGACAAACTAAAAAGCCAGAGGAGTGAGAGTCTGGAAACAACTTTAGCTTAAGGTGGTCCAGCCAGTTTTCGCTCCTTGACGCCTTGAAGTAAGTGCTGTTATCACCCCAGCTTAAGTTCCAGAAGCTGAGATGTAGAGCGGTGACATCACTTGCCCGAGGGCATAGAGCTCTGCGTTAGCAGAGCAGAACCGTCCTCCAGCTGGCCTCTGATCCAGAGTCCACTCACCATAGCATCATCCTCACTTGTTGAACGATGTGCTGCTGCGACTTAAATGACAGCAGCGCATTGGATGTGTTTAGTAAATCGGACTGAAGAAAGTGGAAGAGAAGCTGTTTCCGAGTCAGTGGGACATAGGAGACTGGACATTAGAACCAGAGGCAATTTTTGTTGTATTTTTTTTTCTTTTTTAAACTTTATTTATTTATTTGCCTTGGTGTTTGCCTGGAACTGGAACTACAGACAGTTGTTAGCTGCCACATGGGTGCTGGGAATTGAACCCGGGTCCTCTGGAAGAGCAGACGGTGCTCTTAACCGCTGATCCATCTCTCCAGCCCGTTTTAATTTATATTTACTGTGTGTATATACATGTGGGGATTAAAGAACAGCTTTCAGAAGTCGGTTCTCCTCCACCACATAGGTTCAGGGATCAAGCTTAGATCCTGGCAGCCATCGTCCTTACCTTCTGGGCCACACTGGCAGCCCTGGTCTTACATAGCCCAGAGTAACCTCAAACTCACTTTATTGTAGAAACTGACTTTGAACTCCTAATCCTCCAGCTCCCATATCCCAAGTACTGGGATTGCAGATGGAAGTCCCCAAGCTCATCTTGTTTGTGCTTTTTGAGATAGCATGTCATTTTATGTACCCCAAGCCGACCTTGAACTTCAGAGACAAATCATTCTGCCTTCCCCTGCCTCTCAAATGTGTGTGTGTGCTGCAGTGTCAATCTCTGGATGAACATTTTTGAGGCGAGAGCTTAAGTTTGCTGTTTAGTAGTTAGGAGGCTGATGAATGTCCAGGTCAGAATCTGTGCCGCTGCTGCGGCTGCACAGAAACTCCAAGAACCCAAGCCTGGACCCTGGAGGCTATACACTAGCTAATATTTTAACTGAGAAACAAAGTTACAAGTTAGAATATTATGAAAGTGATGGTGTTCAATGCCTTGGAAGCAGAAATATGACATCAGGGGCAGCTTTATGACAAGTACTTCTCCCTGGTGAAGGGTGGGCTAGACAGCAGAGACTTGAGAGCTGGGACAATGGAATGAGTCCACACACATGGTAGAAGGTGAATCAGGGTGGGAAGTCAGACTACTGAATCCTTTGAAAGCCTGCTTGAGGACTTGTAATAGACATGGTGAAAACTTCTAAAAATGAAGTGTGTGTGTGTGTGTGTGTGTGTGTGTGGTGATGTGCATGTTCTGCTGTGTGTGTGTGTGTGTGGGGTGATGTGCACGTTCTGCTCTGTATGTGTGTGTGTGATGTGCACGTTCTGCTGTGTGTGTGTGTGTTTGGTGATGTGCATGTTCTGCTCTGTATGTGTGTGTGTGTGTGTGTGTGTGTGTGGTGATGTGCATGTTCTGCCAAGCATGTGGAGCTCGGAGGACAACTCAGGAATTGATTCTCTCCTTCCACCGTTGATCATGGGAATGGAGCTCAGGTCTGCAAGCTTTTCTGTACACACGTACAGGCTATGGCATCTTGCTGGCCACTTAGACGATTCATTTTCAAGTAGAGAATTGTCAGATGAGATTTTACTGCTGTGGGCTGAAGGGACCCTCTGCTGAAGGAGAACTCAGAAGTAGCTGCTGTCTTCCCCCAAGGCCCTCCACCATTGCAGAGCCCTGCTTGACCCATCCTGTCCCTATTGGAGAATGAACTTAGTGCTGCTAGTGGATCTGGGTGGGGCCAGATGCTTCTGTCACTGGAAGAAGAAAGCCTTTGTTTGTTTCTCTTTTTTTAATGTTTATTTTTTATGTGAATTAGTGTTTTTCCTGCATGTATAACTGTGTAAGGGTGTCAAATCTTGGAATTACAGTTGTTAGCTGCCATGTGGATGCTGGGAATTGAACTCAGGTCCTCTGGAAGAACAGTCAGTGCTCTTAACCACTGAGCCATCTATCCAGTCCACCTTTGTTTGTTTTTCATGACAGAGTCTCTCTGTGTAACCCCAGCTGTCTTAGAACTCCCTCTGGGGGCTGGAGAGATGGCTCAGCGGTTAAGAGCACTGTCTGCTCTTCCAGACGACCGGGGTTCGATTCCCAGCACCCACATGGCAGCTAACAACTGTCTGTAGTTCCAGTTCCAGGCAAACACCAAGGCAAATAAATAAAGTTTAAAAAAATAAAATAAAATAAAGAACTCCCTCTGTAGACCAGGATAACTTCTAACTCAGAAATCCACCTGCCTCTGCCTCCAGATGCTAAAGGTTCCACTCCTCCCACCGCCTACCCCTTCTCCAGCTAGAAAACTTTTTGTTTGTTTGGTTTTGATATTTTTTTTAGATTTATTTATTATGTGTACAGTATTCACCTTTTCTGTATGCCTGCAAGACAAAAGAGGGCACCAGATCTTATTACAGATAACCATCCATGCATGTGGTTGCTGGGAATTGAACTCAGAACCTCTGGAAGAAGAGACAGTGCCCATAACCTCTGAGCCATCTCTCCAGTGACCCCCTCCCTCTTTGAAATAGGAACTCATTCTTAGTCAACACTGGCATGGAAGTTTATGTAGCCCAGGCTGGCCTCAAAGTCAGTGACCCTCCTCCCTAAGTCAGCTGAATGCTGGGATTATAGGTGTGAGCCACCATGCCCGACTCTTCCAATTGATTCTTTAGAGAGAGAGAGAGAAAATGAATATGAATGTTTGTGTAGGCCAAATGTCTGTGTGTGCTGTCTTCTTCAATTTTTTTACCTTTGTTTAAAAAATTAAATATTTTTGGGGGCTGGAGAGATGGCTCAGCGGTTAAGAGCACCGTCTGCTCTTCCAGAGGACCCGGGTTCGATTCCCAGCACCCACATGGCAGCTAACAACTGTCTGTAGTTCCAGTTCCAGGCAAAACACCAAGGCAAATAAATAAATAAATAAAAGGTTTAAAAAAAAAAAATTAAATATTTTTTACATTTTTCTACGGGGTGGTGTTGCACTTGCATTGACAGCTCCTGAGAATTGGTTCTCACTTTTGCCTTCTACCCTGTGGGTTCTGAGGGTCACACTCAGGCTAGTGGGCTTGGTGACAAATACCTTTACTCCTTGGCATCCTTTATTCTTTTAGATGGGTCTCTTTTCATAGCCCTGGCTGTTCTAGAACTCGCTTTATAAACCAGGCTGACCTCAGACTCACAGAAATTCATTAGCCTCTGTCTCCTCAGTGCTAGGATTAAAGGTGTGTACACTTGGTTCCCACCTCAATTTTTGAAACTGGGTCATTTAGTGGCCTGGAGCTCATCAGTTCAGTTATACTGGCTGGCTAGTGAACTCCAATAGTCTGCCTGCCTCCACTGGGTTTACAGATGCATGCTGCCATGGTTTTGAGTTTTACAAGGATTTGAATTCAGACCCTTGAGCTTACATGTCAAGCACTTTCTGATGACTTTTGAGAACAAAGAATCACAGTGCGAGCTGATGACTTTTGAGAACAAAGAATCACAGTGCGAGCTTGGGATTGTAGCTCAGTTGGTAGAGTGCTGGCCTAACCTTTACATCCTTTAAGTTGGATGGCTAGCACCACATAAACGGGGAATCATAGCACACACCTGTACTCCGAGCACTGGGGAAGCCATCCTCACCTTTCCTGAGAGGTTGAGCCCCTGTCCAATTATGGTGACTGAGTTCTACAGAAAGCCTATTTCATGCAGAACCTTGCTCTGGATCCAGAGGTGATTTGACTCATCTAGTCATCTCAGCATCCCGTGAGGTAACAGCTGTTCTCATCTCCATTTTGTAGAGGAGGAAGCTGGATCCTCAGGAGGTTAGCTTGGTGGCTCAGAACTCGTGCTCTGTGGTCATGCTGCTTGCTTGGTCTTGAGTCCAGGGTATACCACTTAGTAACTCTAGGAAAGTTACTCCCATGCTAAGGCCCAAACTCCTACTATAAAGGGTGGTAATCATACTAACCACAGGCCTGTGGTTAGCATTCCCCAAACATGTCTGAATCTTTACAACTTCAAAACCCAACCTAGGCTCTTTTCTGATTTTTTGTTGTTGGTGGTGGTGTTGTTGTTTTAAGAAGTACCTTGAGTGGAATGTCCCTAAATCAGAGTTTAATTAATTCATAAAAACGTGGGCTTAGGCAGAGAGTTTTTCGTTGATTCCTGCTATTTCTACTGGATATGTTCACCTGCCACTGTGCCTCCTCCAGTTCTGGCCCCAGAGTTTTGGGCTGCCGGTAGGCCCTGAGCAGGCACAGGGAGGCACATCTCTGCTGACATGTCAACCCCTTTCTTCTCTTTCTTTATTTCTACCCTAAGTGAGAAAAAACGCAAGCCTGCATGGACTGACCGCATCCTGTGGAGGCTGAAGCGGCAGCCACAGGCCAGCCCCTGGGTCTCCAGTCTGCCAACCTCCTATTTCTTGCTGACGCTAAAATCCTACATCAGTCACATGAAGTACAGCATCAGTGACCATAAGCCTGTCACTGGGACCTTCAACTTGGAGGTGAACTTTTGGACTTCTCAAAACCTGGCAAAGGGATAGCTATGTTGGGCCATCCTACTAAACCCTCATTACAGGGCTGAGCTGTAATGTCAGGCAATCTGCAGGAGATTCCTGTAGGGAGACATGATTGCCTTTCCTCTCAGGTCAGGTTTCCCGGTGTTTCTGAGGAGCTGTTGATGGCCCTTTGTGACTAGGTTTCTATTTCCTCCTGGTACTCCCCTGAGGTTAATGAGCTCCATCATGCTATTGCCTACTATGCCAAGTGGAACTGCCTTTATTTGTCCTCGTTGTATCTAGATCAGGTTGCAGAGGGAGCTCTCCCCATCTTTCTAACTTGCCACCTAATAACAAGGCAGTGTTGGCTACATGCACTGTCTGCTCCCTCAGCTTTAGCGCTGGCCCTTCCATATTTTACAGTGTTCTCTCCACAGCATTTCCCCACAAAACTGGATTGGGGCTTTGAGAAAACCTTTGGCAAAGAGCAGCTCCAGACCTCGTTCCTTAGAGCAGACCCCTCCTTTCACCCCGCACGCACCCTCAGCTCCAGGCCATCCACCTGGCTCCAGACCCTGTTCCTGTGGCAGGGCAAACTCTTCCTCTGACAAGCCCCTCTGGCCTTTGTCTTTCGTGCTGGTCAGCTAGAGTAGCCTAGCTCACTGCTCTGGGTGTCTCTGTTGTCTTTATGACTCTAGAAGGACATAGTAAGAAAACGTTGCCTACCTCCCACCCCTGTATTTAGCTGAACCCCCTGATGACTGTCCCACTGATCACCATGATGCCTGAAAGCCTGTGGACCATGGAGAACGACATGCTGATCAGCTACACCTGCACCCCAGAGTTCCTCAGCAGCCCCTGGGACTGGATTGGACTGTACAAGGTGATGTGGCCAGCATGGCAGGGAGTCCATCATTAGGGCTCACAGAGACCACTGAAAAGTTTACTCTTGTTCGCTCCAGAGATCCTTCCCTATTCTACTCAGGGCCTGTTGGGAAGGAAGACACTGCAATGGGCAGTCCCAGCTGTAGGAGCGCCTCCTCAGTAGGATTTTCTCTAGGTCTCATACCCTCCTCAGCCCCTGATTGCCTCATCTCTACTCACAGGTAGGGATGCGCCACATAAACGACTATGTGTCTTATGTCTGGGTTGGCGACAACCAAGTCTCCTGTAGCAACAACCCAAACCAGGTACATCTTCAACATGCAGACTTGACTAAATATTCTTGTCTTCCCAAAGGAAGTATTGGATAATTTACCACTATACTGAGGAGGGCCAAGGGCCTTAGAGCTGACACTATTCTTGTTGCCCCAGGTATACATCAACATCAGCGATGTCCCTGAAACTGAGGATCAGTTTCTTCTCTGTTATTATAGCAACAATCTGCACTCTGTAGTAGGGATAAGCCAACCCTTCAAGGTAAGGGGTGCTGGTGGGGGAAGGGGAAGTTCTTGAGCACACTGCCATTGTGTCCTGTGTCTGTGGCTGGGGAGGGGTTAGGCAAGTGGGTAAGAGCTCTGCTTACCTCTCCTGCCATCTCTTTTACTCCTGCAGATCCCGCTTCGCTGCTTTTTGAGGGATGACACACTGTGTGAACCTAACCCACAGATGTGAGCCCAGATGAGAGTGAATGAATCCAGGGCGGAGGCGAGAGCTGGAAGCCAACTCTGCCTCAGCACTGCCAGGAGCCCTGGGTCTGGCCCAGCCCCCAGGAGGCGGCTGAGTATCCTCCAGCCCTCCACCTCCCTGGAGAGCTGAGCCAGACTCCTGCTCTCTCCAGGCCAAGTGAACTGGCCATTTAATACAGGTTTTTTCTTACTGAGATGAGATTGAAACAAAGTAGTGTGTCAGTGATGAAGACTTGGGGACAGTCCGCTGCATACGGAAGAGACTACTAACCTGCATGTCGTTTCTTTATTCTCCCTCCCCAACACATACACACTCCCTCTCATACCCAAGCAGTCATGCCAGGCACATACCCCATTTGGCACAGGCCTGCATTCCTACCATGCCATCCTGGGCCTTGGGCCTAGGATGGGGGGAGATGTTCACATTTGTACAGGCCCTTGGGTGGCACAAGCAGCACTGGGTTCCAGAAGTGTTGGCATCTGATAGCTGTCCCCATGGGGATGAGCCTCTGCTCTGAGATCCCTGTCTGCAGCTGGAGCACCATGACTGAGTACATGGTATACTTAACCTCTACCCTGTAGAATGGAATCTGATTAGCAAGTTCTAGGACCTAATAGACCCAGGTTAGCCTCAGCAAGTAAGTGAGGCTCCATATCCCCAACCTGCCCTTTACAAAGAAAGGGTTGATAGATGTTGGGGAGAGCCATATTCCTCTTGGGTGGTCCTTTAGATCAAGTTCATCTGCTGCCACTCCTATCATGAGTCACTGACAAAACACTGCCCCTCTATCTAGGTCCTGCTGGGACCTAGATGGGAAGCAACTGAGGAGGAAGCCATTCTGAAGGGCCTAGCAGCAAGAGGCCTCAGCTTTCCGCAGGTGCTGTGTGGATATAGCCTGTCCCTATTGCTGCCATTGCCTCTGCCAGCAGTGATTCAGCACCCTTCTCCCAGGAGACTCCTCACGGAGTCTTGTCCTGTAGTTCTCACATCGACCTTGTGACCTGAGACTGAGCGTCACTCCAGTTACTCTAGGTTCTGTATGCTATTCTGGGAGCCACTATGTGTTAAGAATTACCCCCTAGGCTTCTAATGAGCCATGGCTGTCTATTCTGTGTGAGTTGTTACATTGAGGGATAATTATATATGTGGCTTTTACACTTGTATGTGACTCCTTTGATGGGGGAGAGGACCAGAATATAGGAATGGGGCCTAGAGACTGGACCCTTTGTGATCCATCTTAACCACCTTACCCACAGGAGTCTCAGTTATCTAGAAAATACAAATGATATACCAGTGACAAGTCACTGAGAGAACCATTGCCAAAACCTCTCCAAACACTGCCAGCATCCCTGTTCTGACTCATGAAGCCCTGGGGCTGGCTCTAGGGCCCAGGGATCCCAACACTTGACAAGCTTCACAAGCTCACCTCTACCCTTCCTACACTTAGAAACACTGCCCTGGTGTCCTGGTGCAGTGTTCCTCCTGAAGGGTGAGTGAGTTCAGCTGTGATTGAGAGGCGGAAAAAGGAAGGGGATTGCTCCCTCTCAAGCCCCAGGCAGGATATGGCTGTTCTGGGCCCACCCCTGACCCGTTGGGTGGAAACAGGAAATATGTGAGACTTGGTGTGTGCTGGGTCTCTGTGCCTGGCTCCCAGACTGATAAGAACCATTGTGTGGCCACTGGGATGAGGCTGCCCTGGATAGATGTGCTTTCCAAAGGAAGGAAGCTTTATAGGCCTTTCCTGGACGGGTAGCTGAAGAAGAAAAGGGAAGATGTCCAATCATAGTGTCAGCACAGGCCCAGGGGTCCTCTGCCCCTCCCATGCCAGCCTCTCCTGGAAATCTTGTTTCCCTGTGACTTCCCCGTTCTCATTTCCTATAAGGAATGCCTGGAGACCCAGAGCTCAGTTCCAAGCCAGAAAAGTGTCAGCTGTGATTTAGCAACAATGAAGACAGAAAAACAGGAACACTGTGTGGGGGGGTACAGTTGAAAATAAACAGGGTGCACACCCAAGGGACCCAGGAACTTACCTTAAAGCTCCAGTAGCAGGTAGGATTGAGGCCCCTTGCTGTTCTTGACAACACCTGCCCAGCAGGACCAGCCCTGGCCTCTAAAATAAGGTGTAGGTCAAATGGTGGCACACCTTTAATCCCAGCATTTGGGAGGCAGAGGCAATCAGATCTCTGAGTTCAAGGCCAGCCTGGTCAACAGAATGAGTCCAGTATAGCTCATCACAGAGAAACCCTATCTCAAAAAACAACAAAAAGGTGTAGTCAAGTGGTCAGCACATGCTTGCCCTCTTAACAGTCAGATAAAGCAGGAGGATCACTTGAGTCCAAGAGTTCAAGACTAGCCTAGAAAACCTTTTTTTTTTTTTTTTAAGATGAGGTAAGCCAAATTGCAAGGACCTGGAGGGGGCAATACTGCATAAAGGATCCTGGGCTTGTGGAAAGATGTGCCCTCTGGTTATTTGGCTCTCCAGCTGATCTGAGAGAGGGCAGCTTGAGAGGCCCTGCCAAGGAGTTGCTGGGAAGGGAGTTGGGGGTTGTCTCTTAACCTTTGACCTGGAACCCAGGGTCCCTAAGGGTGGATGCATCAGCTCCTCTGGTTACCTGAGACAACAGGCATTTCCTCCCTCCTTCAGCCCCTCCTCTTCCTGCCCCAACCCTCCGGCCAACAGACCTCCCAATCAGACCTGGACTGTTCCAGCTGTGTCCTGAGAAGCTGGACCAGCCACATCCCCTGGGGCTGGAGCTGAAGCAGAACCAACTGGCCATCACAGCGTGAGCCAGTGAACCCGCCAGAGCCAGTGGGACGCGGGGCGGGCGGTTTTTGCGTTCTGCAGGCTGGCTCTCCACACAGCACAATGGCACTACAAGTAGAACTGATACCAACAGGCGAGATCATCCGCGTGGTCCATCCCCACAGGCCATGCAAACCTGTAAGCTGGGATGCTGCTGTGGCTGGGAGGAATGGTGGGTGGTGGGGTCTCTCCTGGACTGGGCGCCCGGCCTCCAGTACTTCCATCTGGGAAGAGATGAGCAGTGAGGACTGTTCTGATCTTTGATGGGGACAGAAACTATTAGGACATTGTCGAAGTGGAAAGAAGGAGTAAGGGATTGTGGGCTACTAGAAGGAATTTTTTCAAATGGGAGGTTTAGATTTGAATTCCTCTGCCAGCTCCCTGAACCTAAATGGGCTTAACTGGAAACTGAACATAGATAGCAAGATGACAGTGCTCTGACGCCAAAAAACTTTTACATATGAAAGTTGCAGGCGCACAGTACAATTAGGGCCTTCCCCTTCCCCGCCGGGCCCGTAGAACTGGCGTTACCCAACTCCAGCATTATGGACCGAGAAGGTGGGTGAAGGCAGAGAGAAAATTTGAAATAGGGAAGGAATGGCCTAGCCCGAAAGGCAGTTGAGTGAGGGTCTAGTTTGTTTAGGGAGAAGCGCATCTGGTGGCTTCGCCCACCGAGCAGTACAGCGTGAGTCTGGTCTACTGGAGGAATCTGTGTATGCGTATGCGCGGGCGAGTGTTACTATGACGCGGTTACTACTTCTGCGGGTTGGTAGAGAAGTGCAGTAGTACCAAGCCTTGGCGGGCGCTGGCTCGGGCTCTAGGGAGAGCCACCAACACGGGGCGGGGCCCAAGGGGGCGCGCGCGCGCCAGAGTCTGAGCCTTGCTGGGGATGACGATAGGCTGCGGCCCGGCCCCTAGCGGGCCCTGGGCGGAGAGAGCGTGCTGGGACCGCGGACTCCCGAGGCAGCCTCACCGTCCAGCCCAGCCCCCGCCCGAACACCCGAAGAGCCAAGCCGGTGGGTACGCGCTGGAGGGGACACAGCCGCAGGGTCCCGGGTGGCCTCCGTTGGCCAGCTGGCCAGAGGAAGGGGCAGGCGGCTGGGCGCCTTTAGCGGCGAGTTGTGGTCGTGCTGTCTCAGGCCGGGTATTGCTGAGACACGATCCGCTCAGCCCAACTGGTGCAGGGTCCCGGGACCCGGAGGCACTGGGGCTCAGTCTCTTGGGGACGCACACGGGTAAAGCGCGGGCACAGGTTCCAGACACTCGGGGCTGCCTTCGGGCCACTCCCGCAGCCCTCCCTGCCCCGGCTCCGGGTTCCGGAGGAACTAGCCGAGTCCCGCCCCTTCCCGTCCTTCGCCCCCGGAGTCCAGGCGTGCCTGTGATCCCTGCGAGCCGTTTGTGGAAATGGGGCGGATGCGGGGCTAAGGGATGAATGGGAGAATGAATGGCTAGCCCACCGCTTTATTCAATTCCCGCACCTGCCGGCCTCTTACATTCCTGACCTCTGAGATTCATTCATTCATGCAGGCGCCCACCATTAGCATTAGTCAGTCTCCAGTGAGTGTCTAGCTGAGTGCTTGCCTAAGACTGGAGCAGGCCCCCGGCAGAGTCTGACAAGGAAGCAGACTATTAGTACTTGATTTGGTAAGGCCAGGAGGAGGCTATGTATTAGGGGAGATTTGGAAGGAGCTACTAGAAGGTGATGTCTGAGCTGATTGTTCAGGGGTGACTTGGGGAGGCCGAGTGAGGTGGGCCAAGGAAGCTGCAGGTGCAACGCCGCAGACGAATGCAGTTCCGTTTGGTTGGTGGTTGGCAGCAGTGGTGCGGGGAAAGCGAGGAGAAGGACTGGAGGACACCGCCTGTGCAGTCAGAGATTCATACAGGAGCGGTGGGGTAAACGGAGTACATTCACAAGGGCTTGACCAGAAGCAGTGAATGTGCAGGGCGGGCTTTGCACCTGGGGAACTACGCTCACAAACCTCCCTTCCCATTAATTTTAGATGCTAACGGTCAGATTTGCATTTGTAAATGGCACAGGCCAGTACTTGGATTGGCAGGAGGAAGACAGTTAAAAGACTGTTCTGTTGGTCCAGAAGAGGAACGGGATGGAAAGGCAGGAATGAGGTTTTAGGAGATGGTAACTGGGGGAAGGGATGGAGGGGGAGTTCCGGTCTTGAGGTCATGATTACCTGGAATGCTGCCTTCACTCTCAGGAAGGACACTGAACATGAAAACCGTTAGGGACGAGGTGCTCTGTTAAGTTTTGCTGAACTCACAGGTAAAGGTCTCTGGCAGACCAAAGATCCATGGTGTGAGCTAGAGCAGCAGGCTCCGTAGTAAAGCCCTCCCCATTCCTGCCGTCCTCATCCTCCTCAATGGTCCCTAAAGACTCCAACACTCCCCCATGGAGCAGCCTCCATCCTAGAATGGATTTGCTAATCTAAAGCAAGGCAGGTGTGCTAGTGTATTTCTGTAATCTCAGCACTAGGAAGGCTGAGGCCAGAGCCTGTAGAGTACCGGTCAGTCTAGGTTACACAATATGGCAAAACAAGAGGGTCTGCTTTGTGCCCAGCACAGGCTGGGATTTTGTTTTCTCTGCTCCAAGAGGCCATGTTTGCCTCAGTGGAAATCAGCTTAGGGTTGTTCAAAGCAGTTCTATCAGTCCTGGAGGTTGGGGGAGCATTTGGGTCTGCCCACAGCCCTCCACTCCACCAGAGGTCAGGCTTGGAATCACTAGGTAAACGCCACTGAATGACCCAGAATGGCAGTCCCATTCCCTGTAGTTCCAGTACAAAGCTGCCCAGGTGGGAGGAGACCAGAGGTGCTTTTAGGAAATAAGTGTTGGATCACTCACAGCCTGCGGCCAACCATAAGGCCAGGGCCGTGCTGTTTGGCCCAACGGCCCCCACCTATTCCTCAGTTGCCACCCCTAAAACATAGATCAATAATTACATGACATAGGTCACTGAGGAAAACCGTCAGCGCAGGCCTGATAACTGGTGGGAGGGATCAGCCCAGCTGTAGTATTAGGTAGGGGGTCCTAGGTTCCAGTCTCATCCCCTCTGTATAGAAATCTTGAACAAGACATCCCACCTATCTAGTCGCAGTTCCCTCTTCTAAAATTAATATCAACACAGAACTCATGCTGTGGCCCCGGGCATTGACATAAGCTCAGGATGCAGGAAGCGCCTGACATAGGGGTGTTCCTCACACCCTCGGGTCTCCACTTCCCCTCTCTAGACTCACGCTTCAGTCCAGAGAGGTGGAGCAGGCCACGAGAGGCTGCCTGAACTGTGGCTGGCCTCAGGCCCACAGGGCGGCGGCGACGCACCCTCCTTCCGATGCGGGGCGGTGGCTGCGGGGGCGCCAGCGGGCATCCCAGGAATGCGGCTGCGCCGCTCGGGACGGGTGAAGCCCGCCGGACCCCTCCGCACGCGGATTCCCCTCATTCCAGCCGCTTGACGCGGCGGGGCGGGGCGGGGCGGGGCGGGGACTGCGGCCTCGAAGCCCCGCCCCCTGCAGCCCGCCCCTCCCACCCAGACTCCACTGCCCGGCTCCTGCCCCCGGACTCCAAGCTCTCCCTCTGAAGTCTTCCAATGGTCTGGAGTGGGTTGAAGATTGTATCCTCTCCATGCTTTTAAACCCGGGGCATCGTAGAGGACGCTCTCCTTGTCCTGTGTTTCACCCATCTTCCACCTGCGGCACCCATTCCCCTGGCCTGCTCCAAAGGGCCCCATTTCCCAGCTGGCGTCTCCCGCCTCCCCCATCCCCGGGTTGCGGCCCAGGCTGAGCTGTTGTTCACGAAGTAATGAAGCATCTTTCCCCTCGAGGCTGCAGCCAGCACCTGTCGCAGACTCACCTCCTCCCCGGGGAGCCCCGGTCCCAGGGGTGGGGCGCTTTGGTGCTTTGGGGTTTTTACTTTGCCTTTCCTCCCTATAATAAGTCTGTATCCGCCATATATGCTTCAGGTTCTTAGCATCAGGCGAGAAACAGATAAGACACTTGAGAACCCTTTGCAAGAGACAGATAGAGGCGCGCGGGTGGAGGTGGGCTTTCCCCACTGGACAAGTGTGGACTCAGCCCCAAGCGTGTGTTTAGAATGAGCGTGGCTGGGAGAAAGAGGAAGAGAGTATTGGTGTTGAGGGCTTGGGCAGTTGCCTTACTGCTTCATTTCAGACAACTCAACAATTCTGGCAGGCATTTTAAAGATGAACAGTCTGTCTCCTAAGAGACTTGCTCTTTTTAAACACCTCTGGCCTAAAGGAGACTGGTGCCTTCGGAGAGCCAGCTGGAAGGAAGCTGGACTGGGAGACAGCTGGGTAGAGAGAATGGGGATATCTAGAGGGACCAAAAAGGCAGAGAGATGAGAGGAGCCTGTGGGCCAGTGAGTCGGAAGAAGGATGTTCGGGATGGAGCATAAGGTACTGGCTGCAAATGCAGGAAAGTTAGAAGGTGGCTGCCCACTCAGGAAAACTCAGGCTTCTATAGGGGCCATGCTGCACAAAAAGGGGGACACGCACCCTGCTGCCATCCCTGGCCCTAGGGTTTATGTTCTTTGCTGAGGAAGAGACTTTTGGAGAGATTTTCTCCCCAGGCATCTTGGCACAGGTTTGTAATCTCAGCACTCAGGAGGCTGAGTCAGGAGACTCTTGGAATTCCAGGCCAGCGTGGACTATGTAGTGGGAACCTGTCTCGAACTATTTCCCCCCGGGGATTTAAAGAATGGATCTAGTCCTCCCGGAGTGCGTATGGGGGTGGACAGTGTCCCGCACAGAGGCTCCGCCTGTCCGGGCGCGCCGGCCGTATTTGGACATTTCGTTCTATTTTTAACTTTCCCGGGACTCGAGGTCGGGGGTGGGGAGGGAATCCTGCTTCCTCGGTAACCCACGGGCTTCAGTCCTGCTCTCCCACGGGGTGTCGGGCCCCGTGTTGTAGACTCGAGCCCGGAAGTGAGTTCCGGGGCTGTGTAGACGCGGCGGCCGCGCGGGTTCCGGGCCCCACCCTGGAACTAACGACGTTCCTCTTGGAAAACCTGACTCAGGCGGAGCCCGCGGCACGCAGAAAGGAGGCCACGCCCCTCGCGCGCCCCCTCTTCGGTCCGCGGCCCCCTCCCACCCAGGCCGGGCTCTGCGGGCTGCGGAGGGACCCCGGGGTCGAGGCTCCGAGCCCCTGAAGCTGCCGAGCCTGCGGGGGGCGGTGCGGGGGTTGGGGGCGGGCCGGCCCCTCCCTCGCTGACGCCGAGACCGAGCCCCGATCTAGAGCGCGGGCAGCTGAGCGGGGCGCCAGGTCTGGCAGGATGCGCTACCGGGCATCGGTGAGCAGGGGTGCGGGCGGGGTGGGGGTCCTGGGTGTCGCTCAGTGGCCCGCAGTGCCTCCCGGGCTGGCCAGGAAGCAGGCGAGGCCCAGGAATTTCGGTGGAAAACCTCCCTGAAAGTTGCTAGGGCAGGAGGCCGAGGCGGAGGAGGCTGCAGAACGCACGGACCCAGGGCCATGCGGTGTCGCCCCTGGTGATGGGCTGAGACTCACCCGAGGACAAGGGGGCGGTGGCTGGGGCCGAGCTTGGCAGTAGCTTAGGGCTGGATGGTGAGTGGTGGGCAGGTGTGGGGGAAGCAGGCCCCAGGCTCTTAGGGGGTGACGGGTGAACGGAGAACTGGGCGACTATGGTCAGGGAGGACTTGCGGACCTCCCTGGGATTTACATCTGCTGACCCTCTTTAAAGGGAAACCTCGTCCCCAGACATGGCATGAGGGTCTAGCTAAGCTTGTTCCTGCCCCACCCTTGGGTGGCAGCTGGGTTTTCCCCTGGTAGAACCCCCCCTTCTGAGGAAGTGTGTGGGGAGCCTAGCAGCTGGAATGGAGGGAGTGGCCCCAGCTGACGGAGGGCAGGCCCCCCTCCTGGGGTGGGTGTCAAGTCCAGCTGGGGTGGTGCCCATAGGGAACCCTCTCCTGGGATATGAGCTCTTGCTTGAGCCTTAAGCAGCTCCACCCCTGGGGATTTGGGGTCTGTAGAAGCAGGAGAAATAGCCTGACCCTGTCTGCAGAATTCTCCTGAGCCAATTGTCCTCCAAAGCACCTGTAACTCATAGCTGAGGGATGTGAGGTCACCTGAACTAACTCACTCCTGTTCCCTAAGCAGGAAGCAGTCCCGAGAAAAGAGGAGATTTGTCCAAGGTCAACACAGCATTCTTTCTGCCATGCTTAGGAGCTCCTTCTCATGACCCACCTTTCTCCGCCCAAAACTATGCCTCTCTGAATTCCACGCACTTGTTCTGTGTCTGCTGGGTCCCTGGTGTTCCTGTGGCCTTTGTGCATGGCCCATATGCCCCGTATGACCCAACTATGTGTCCCAAACCCGTTCTCTAGCTTGTGTACAAATGTCACTTGCTTTCTCTATCCTGCAGGTGGGGTAGGAGATGTGGCCTTGCTTTAACCTGCCGACTCTGTCTGCTTCTCCACAGGCCCTGGGCAGTGACGGGGTGCGGGTGACCATGGAGAGCGCCTTGACCGCCCGGGACCGCGTGGGGGTGCAGGACTTTGTTCTGCTGGAGAACTTCACCAGTGAGGCAGCCTTCATTGAGAACCTTCGGCGGAGATTCAGGGAGAGCCTCATCTATGTGAGAACAATGGGGGGTGCTGGGCAACAGACCCAGGGTGAAGGAGGCACCGGGAGCCTTCAGGAAAGGCTGCTGACCTGCCTCTGTCCCCCAGACCTACATCGGCCCTGTCCTGGTCTCTGTCAACCCCTACCGAGACCTACAGATCTACAGCCGGCAGCATATGGAACGCTACCGTGGTGTCAGTTTCTATGAAGTACCACCTCATCTGTAAGTGATTCCCTAACCTTTCCAGGAATATCCTTCCCTGTCATCATGCAAGCTGACCCCACCTAACCCCCACTCTGAAATGATTCCTGACCCCTGCCTTGCGTGACTCACTTCACAACTGTGGAGAGTCCCATGATTGCTCATCCCAGAGTTACCTCAGTTCTCAGTAGACGAGTTCTGCCCTCCAGGACCTTCAGCTCACAGCCTCAGTTACCCACTTGTGACGTGTTATTCCTTTAACTATTTTAACATGTTGCCCCTGGCCAGCCCCCACCTGGAGTGATCCTTTTAGACTTCTGTGTGATAGTGAACCCAGCCTCCCTCCTCAGCTGTGCAGATCTACCCCGGAAGGGATTCCCACCCCTCACCCTCACATTTTACGGGAGTGGTCCAGTCAGACCTAGGTGGCTTCCCCACCCTGTGAACTCCCTGACAAACAACCCTCTGCCCCAGGTTTGCAGTGGCTGACACTGTGTACCGGGCCCTGCGTACTGAGAGGCGGGACCAGGCAGTGATGATCTCTGGAGAGAGTGGGGCAGGGAAGACGGAGGCCACCAAGAGACTGCTACAGTTCTATGCCGAGACCTGCCCAGCCCCTGAGCGGGGTGGTGCTGTGCGGGACCGACTGCTGCAGAGCAACCCCGTGCTGGAGGTGAGGAGAGGGCATCATCTGAGGAGTAGGCTAAGAAGAAAATGTCAGGCTTCCCTCACCTTCCCGTCTACTCTCAGGCCTTTGGAAATGCCAAGACCCTCCGTAATGATAACTCCAGCCGTTTTGGGAAGTATATGGACGTTCAGTTCGACTTCAAGGTACCCATGGGTGTGCTGAAGCATTGGGGGGGGGTGGCTTTCCATTCAGTAGCTTCAGCATTTGTTGATTACTTACCATGTGCCAGACGCTCTTTGGTGCAACTGTTAGAGCAGAGAAATCTCCTGGAATGATGGGGGATAAACAGAAGCATCATCTTGTAGGCCTTCGCAGAAAATAAAGGTGGGAGCTGCTGGAGTTTTTTTTAAGGAGATAGTCTCAGTTTATAATCCAGACTGCTCTTACACTCCCGATTGTCCTGCCTCGTCTTCCTGAGGAGCTGGGGTTTCAGGGGAACAGCACCACATCTGGGTCTGCTGTTTAAAAGCAGATAGGAAGGCCTCATCCAGAGGTGGGAGTAGGGAGCAAGCATAGCATAGAGGATGCCCAGGGTGATAAGGCAGGTAGGTGTGAGGTCCAGGGCCCGGCAGAGGTAGAGCTTTTAGTGTGTTTAAAGACTACAGTGAAGTCAGAAGCTGGAGAAGGAAGCCAGCCAGGGCTTTTTAGGTCTTGGCAAAGATTTTTTTCTCCTACCTTAGCATGAGATTAAAGCGAAGACCTTAAATCATATTAAGAACACGGGCTCCATGGAGAGCTAGGTTCAGAGAGAGCCCTGTAAGATTTTTTTTTCAGCTAAGTGAAAAGAAATTATCAGAGGGTTTTGAATGGTGCCCGTCATGATGCAACGTTCCTACTGAAAAGGTCATTCTAGCCTTTGTTGGGAGTAGATGATAGAGGAACCCAGCCAAGCCGGGAAACCGGTTAGGAGGCTGATGTAATAATGTAGGTGACAGATGACGGCGCCTCAAATCAGGGTGGTAGTCACGGAGGTGAAGGCAGAGGTTGGAGGCTGGGCCTTTCTAAGGTTGAAGCGGCAGGCCCAGCTGTTTGCTTAGATACAGGAAGTAGGTGAAAGTAAGGTTTCCCTCTGGAAGAACTGCTGCCATGATGAAGATGGGCGGGTGGGAGCGGAGCAGGGGTTGGCATGGGAGGAAAAAGCTAGAATATACTGTCGGGCTTGTTAAATTTGCTGTGCCCTGCAGGCATACAAGTATGACTTGGGAGTAGATCAGCCTGACCCTCTCTCTGTTTCTGTTCGTTCCTTTAAATTTGTATGTCTCTCTGTGTGTTTACATGTGTATATGCCCACAGAGGTAAGAGTAGGGATCACTTAAGCTATTTCTCCGTTTCTTTTTTTTTTTTTTTTAAACTTTATTTATTTATTTATTTGCCTTGGTGTTTGCCTGGAACTGGAATTACAGACAGTTGTGAGCTGCCATGTGGGTGCTGGGGATCGAACCCGGGTCCTCTGGAAGAGCAGACGGTGCTCTTAACCGCTGAGCCATCTCTCCAGCCCTTATTTCTCCGTTTCTTACATGAAGAAACTGAGGCCAGAGTAGGTGCCTGAGCCCACTTATCTAGCAGCCCAGGTCTAGGACAGGAGAGAAAGAGGAAGATGGGCTGTCTCCTCACCTAGCTGACCATCCCTATCCCTCACCCCACCCACAGGGTGCCCCTGTGGGAGGCCACATCCTCAGTTACCTCCTGGAAAAATCACGAGTGGTACACCAGAATCACGGAGAACGGAACTTCCACGTCTTCTACCAGCTACTGGAGGGGGGTGAGGAGGAGACACTTCGGCGGCTGGGTTTGGAACGGAATCCCCAGAGCTACTTGTATCTGGTGAAGGTGAGTGGTTAGTGTCAGGCAGGGTTAGCGCCACACATCGGGGCACAGGGCCAGGGCTGGCAGTCAGCTGTGATCTTTCTCCAGGGCCAGTGTGCCAAAGTCTCCTCCATCAATGACAAGAGTGACTGGAAGGTGGTCAGAAAGGCACTGTCAGTCATCGACTTTACTGAGGATGAAGTGGAGGTTAGGCGCCGCTGTGGACCCTCCCCTCCCAGCCCAAAGTCACCCACTTTTCTCAGAACCCATTTCTCCTTCAAGTCCCCCATAGTCTTACCAGCCATCCCCTGCTGTATCTGAGCATCTCCTACTCGCCCCTATGGGCTACCCTGACCTTTCTAACCTCATAACCCCACATGCCCCTGCTGCCACCTCAGGACTTGCTAAGCATCGTGGCCAGCGTCCTGCATTTGGGCAACATCCACTTCGCTGCTGATGAGGAGAGCAATGCCCAGGTTACTACTGAGAACCAGCTCAAGTATCTGACCAGGGTGAGTGTGGGCGGGCAGAGGGCAAGGGGAGGGGCAGCTGAGGCGAGAGAAAGCAGCCCCTCACTGCCCACCCCGCCCTTGGCAGCTCCTTGGTGTAGAAGGCACAACGCTGAGAGAAGCCCTGACTCACAGGAAGATCATCGCCAAAGGGGAGGAGGTAAGACTCAGACTGGCCGAAGAAGCAGGAGTCACGGGCAGCCCTAGGGGTATAATGAGGAGGCTTAGAGGGGTACAGTGAGCTGACTGTGGCTTCCACCTCCAAGAAGGAGACCTCTAAACAGCTTTCCTATGGCGTCCTAAAGAGCGCCAGCACTCTCTGGCTTAGTGGGACTAGGGAGGCAGGGTGGTAAGAACTTGGCTGTGTGGTGCCTGTGTCTGAGGGAAGGCAGGACAGAAGGGCATGTGTGGCATCATCTCCTGTTTTATCCTCCGGCAGCTCCTGAGCCCCCTGAACCTTGAACAGGCTGCATACGCAAGGGATGCTCTTGCCAAGGCTGTGTACAGTCGAACTTTTACCTGGCTGGTCAGAAAGATCAACAGGTCACTGGCCTCCAAGGTGAGTACTGCTTCCAAGGAAGGCAAGGAGGGTGGTCAGAGAGACCAGGAGCTGGGGCGGACGGACCATGGGGACCCATGCTCTCTGCTGATTGGCTGGCCCTAGGATGCTGAGAGCCCCAGCTGGCGGAGCACCACAGTTCTTGGGCTCCTGGACATTTATGGCTTCGAAGTATTTCAGCATAACAGGTTAGTCCTGCACTTAACCCCTGTCAGTCTGTCTGTCAGCTAATGTCTGTGTTCTGTCCCTCCTCTGTCCCCTGCCTTCATCCCTAGCCATGGTCCTGCTTTGCCTCTCTCAGCCCCGCTGCGTGTGCCTGACCCTGCCCTTTCTCTGTCCCCGGCTTTGTGTTCCTGGCACTACTGCGGGTCCCCGCTGTCCCCCAGCTTTGAGCAGTTCTGCATCAACTACTGCAACGAGAAGCTGCAGCAGCTGTTCATCGAGCTGACTCTCAAGTCTGAGCAGGAAGAGTACGAGGCAGAGGGCATTGCGGTACGTGCATGCCCAGGGTGCCCTGCATGTCAGGACACGCTAGGCCCTGGGGCTCCCAGGGGTCTGTGGAGCCCTGTAACTGACGCCCTTCTCATTCTGTGTAGTGGGAACCTGTCCAGTATTTCAACAACAAGATCATCTGTGACCTGGTAGAGGAGAAGTTCAAGGGCATCATCTCCATCTTGGTACATCCTCTGCTCTTCTAGCCCCATGCTGAGAGGCAGCCAGGAAGCCCCCCTCTTACTCTCTAGTGTGTCCGCTGGGTCAGAATGTGGGGCGGCTGGGCAGGGTAAGGTGAGGTACTGGGCCAGTCTGCAGGCTCTCTGTCAGGGCTCCCTAAGCTCTACCCGCTCTCCTGTACCTATGGCTTTCTTCCATGGTGTCTCTATGTTTATCACCTCCTTCCCAATAAATCCCTCGTGGTCTGCCCTGCAGGATGAAGAGTGTCTGCGTCCTGGGGAGGCCACAGACCTGACCTTCCTGGAGAAGCTGGAGGACACGATCAAGCACCATCCCCACTTCCTAACGTGAGTGGGCTGCTGGGCCAAGGCGTTCACAGTGGGCAGAGCCTGTTGAAGGGCCGGGGTCCCTCCATGGTGGTAACCCCAGCAGGGAAGCTGGTGGAGGCCTTGTCCAGCATGCACAGGACTCCTTTTGGATCCCCAGCCACGAGTTAACCCCAGAGAAAGTGAGAATGGGGACGGTAACAAAGAGCCGCCCTGGGACCTTCCTCCTTACATCTTTTTTAAGAATGGAACTTGCTAAGTTGTTTGTTTTTTTAGCTTCCTTATTTGTAAGTTGCTTTCTGTCTAAGGGATCTCCTACGCTTAGGGAGGAAGCAACGGGACGGACTCGTAGTTCAAAGCCATCTTGGCAACATAGCAAATTTGAGGATACATGAGATCCTGGCTACAAAACAAAATAAAGAACAAAAGGACTCTTCCTAAAGTGGGGAAGCTGAGCACACACACTGGGCACCCCTCACCTTCTAGCTCACAGCACCCCATACTCAGTGTGTTTTATCTTACCAAAGCTTAGAAAAGTTC
Organism: Sigmodon hispidus; assembly: GCA_004025045.1. NCBI lineage: Eukaryota > Metazoa > Chordata > Mammalia > Rodentia > Cricetidae > Sigmodon > Sigmodon hispidus. The sequence continues at coordinate 121,756 of PVIH01001604.1, forward strand.
ACTCATTTGGTCCAGGTTATCAGTTAAGCTGTACAGCTTGCGATGAATGTCCCAGGGTTTTTGGACTCCAAAGCCAGGAGCATTATTTGCTTAATAGTACCTGAAACCATGGGAAACACATGCTGTAATCCAGTGTTCCAGAGCAGAGGCAGCAGATCTCTGAGTTCCAGGCCAGCCAGGTCTGCATAGTGAGTTCTAGGCCAGCCAGAGCTACATAGAGATACCCTGCTCAAAAAAAAAAAAAAACACAAAACAGGACATGAAGAAAGTTGTTTCTGGTTGTGCTTGATGGGTCATGCACTCAGGAAGTTGAGGGAGGAAGGGAGGGAGGCTGCTTGCAGCAAGTTTGAAGCCAACCTGAACTACAATGTCAGACCCTAGCTTTAAAAAAAAAAAAGGTAAAAAAGAGCTCAGAGGTGATGGTGTATTTGCCTTTAATCTCAGCACTCAGGAGGCAGAGAAGTTGTAAGTTTGAGGCCAGCCTGGTCTATAAAGTGAGCTCCAGGGTGAACAAGGCTACAGAGAAAAACCCTGCCTTGAAAACTAAAAAAAATAAATAAAAATAAAAGCAGATAAAATGTTTTTGGGGTTGAGGAGGTTGGGACAAAGTATGACTGTAGACTTGGGTGACCTGGGAGGTGGAGATTCACCTGCTTCTGCCTTTGAAGTGCTGGACTTTTAAAGACTCTCCTCGCCGTATCTGGCATTGGTTATTCTCTCTCTGTCTCTCGGGTTTTTGTTTTTTTCTTTTTGAGACATGGTTTCTCTGTGTAGCTTTTGCTGTCCTGGAGCTCACTCTGTAGACCAGATTGGCCTTCAACTCACATAGATCCCTCTGCCCTGCCTCCCGATGTTAGTGTTACTGACATGTGTCATCCTACCAAACAATCAAAGTCCCTTGATTATGAAAATAAATAATACTGCTCATTGGAAAGAGTTGGAATGTGTGCAAACCCTCTGTGACGCTGTTACCCAGTGGTCAGCATTATTAACAATTCCAGGCATTTCCTTCCTGCCTTTTCCTATACATTTTTTACCCCCACGGTCAAGAATTTACTATGTGTGAAGCTCAGGATAATGTTATGTTCTAAGGTTTTTCCTGTATCAAGTGAAAAAATTTCTTCAAAATATTCTTCAAGGGCTGTGACCCATGGGGACCACAGCTCTCACCTGCCTGGGGCCCCGTGAGCCTCCTCGGGGGTTTGCTTTTGTGGGGTTTTGTTGTTGTTTATTGTTTTGTTTTTGTTTTTAGAGATGAGTTTCTGTATATAACAGCCCTGGCTGTCCTGGAACTTACTTTGTAGACCAGGCTGCCGAACTGACCTCAAACTCACAGATTTGCCTGCCTCTGCCTCCCAAGTACCAGAAGAGCACCACGCCCAGTGGTTATTTTAGTTTTTTGAAACAGGATTTCTTTGTGTAGCCCTAGCCATGCTGGAACTCACTATGTAGACCAGGCTGGTCTCATGCTCACAGACATCTGCCTGTTTATTTATTTATTTACTTATTTATTTGCCTTGGTGTTTGCCTGGAACTGGAACTACAGACAGTTGTTAGCTGCCATGTGGGTGCTGGGAATCGAACCCGGGTCCTCTGGAAGAGCAGACGGTGCTCTTAACCTCTGAGCCATCTCTCCAGCCCCTCTGCCTGTTTTAAAGGCATGTACCACCCCACACTGGTGTCCTATCCATGTGTGCCCTCCCCCAACCAGTACTGAAGAAGGAGCCTAGGACTTCCCACTTGCTACGCAAGTGTCCTACCAGTGATTTACCTCAGAGCCAGCCTCCAGGTGTAATGTGAGAGCAAGGCTACCACATTCCTCGTTGAGATTTAAATCTTCGCCTGTATCTCTGGGTAGTTGCTCAGAATAGCTCTTAAAAATAAAAAATGTGCTAAAGGGTACAAGCATATTTAAGACTAAAGTAATCTCTTGGGACATCTGAAAACTGAGAGGAAGCTTTACCACCCTCTAGCTAGCTGGGCAGTAGCCAGCAGCAGTGAAAGTAGCCCTGTGCCTGACCTGACTGGCATGCCTGAGCCCAAGTGTCTGCTCCTAGCTCCTGGAGCTAGACAGTCCTCTAGGCAAGTTAGTCCACTGTTCTGAACTTCCGTGAACTCTGCATCAGGCCTCAGGCCTGCACAGTCTACCTCACAGAGTGCAGTTTGTGGGACAGCCTCAGGGGCCTGCTGGCTCCTTCCTGGGTGGCTTGTAAAGCATTTCCAACAGGCAAGGACATGCCCCAGGTCAGAAATCTATAGTTTCCTCTCCTTGTCTCTCTCAGGCACAAACTTGCTGACCAGAAGACCAGGAAATCCCTAGGCCGAGGGGAGTTCCGCCTTCTTCATTATGCTGGAGAGGTGACCTACAGTGTGACTGGTGAGGACCCTGACGCCGGCTCCCAGGGGGCAAGGAGGGGGCGGGCCCTCCCTCACCTTTCATCTCTTCTCCCCTTTCAGGGTTTCTGGATAAAAACAATGACCTTCTCTTCCGGAACCTGAAGGAGGTGAGGAAGACTCAGGCGGGCTGAGGTGGGTTAGGCACCCATAGCTCTGTGTACATCTCTAGCTTTGTGCTCAACCCCCACCCCTCTTCTTCCTCACAGACCATGTGCAGCTCCACGAACCCCATCATGAACCAGTGCTTTGACAGGAATGAGCTCAGTGACAAGAAGCGACCAGAGACGGTGTGGAGACTATGACACTGGAGTGGTGTGTGTGTGCCTGAGCCCAGACAGACCAGAGCCTACATGGCCTTGTGACTGTGAGCGTGTCTAACACCCGTGTGTGTGCACACACCTGAGCGTCTGCAGGAGGCTGCTCTCAGGACTGTCTCTGCCTGTTTCTGTTTCTCCCGGTCTTCATTACATTCATGTATTTGTGTGTCTGTGTGCCGTGGTGTGAGTGGAGGTAAGAGGATAACTTCCTGGAGGCCGTTCTCTTCCCATCGCACGTCTCCGGGATCAAACTCGGATGTCAGACTTGCCAGGAAGTGTCATTGCCCACTGAGCCACCAGGCTAGCCCATCTTCATTTAAGTGCATACCCGTGTGTCCACCTTTCTCTATATGTTGTGTGCCTACCTGCTTCTCTCTGTGTGGGTACCATGCTCGGGCACTTGTGTGTGTACACCTAGTAAGTAGACATCTCTTAGCTGTGAGCAGTCAGAAACAAACAGATGTTTTTAGGGCCAGTGCATGGATGCTTTGGGAACTATAAGGGGGCAGACTGCCTGAGGGGGTGGAGAGGTAGCAGTCTAGGGAGGTACAGGCAGCTTTTGAGGTGAGAAAAAAGAATAAGTACTTGTCAAGTGGACCCTTAGGAGGGCGCTGTCGCTGGACGGTTGAAAAGAAAAGTTAGCGGAGGGGGAGGGGCTGGAAGAGGCACATGTGGCCAGTGGTGCCAGGTGCTGGGCAGCGGTGCAGGTGGAGGGAGGGAGGACGGGGTGCTTGCTGCTGGCTCACAGCCACCGCAGTGCCTGCCTTCCCATGATCCATCCTGCTTCTGCTCTCCTGACTCTGGCCTCCTCCTCCTCCTCCAGCCTTGGCAGCAGGCTTTCTTGGGGCTGCCGACCAGCTCCCGCCACATGACACAGAGACTTACCATTATTGTGAATGCTCAGCCTTAGCTTTCGCTTCTTGCTAGCTCGTATAACTTAACATGGTTCTCTTCACCTACATTTTGCCTCACTCAGGACTTTTTACCTTTTCTTCATTCCGTATGGCCTGCCCTCTCTGCTTCTCCACGTCTGGCCCCAGGCATCTCCCTCCCTCCCTCTCCTTTCTCTTCTCTCCTCAAGCCAAGCTTCTTCATTTTTTGCCCGCCAGCCCTGCCTCTCCTTCCTCTGCCTCGCTATTGGGCTTTCAGCTTTTTATTAGACCATCGGGTGCCTCAGGCAGACAAAGCAGCACATCTCTACATCCTTACAAATGTAACTCACCTTTACATAGTAATACTCGGTAACATACAAACATAACACATCTTTACGTGCATAAAGTAATGTTCCACATGTCACTATCACTCAGGACACCTACACACTCCCTGCCCGTACTCTGTATGCGGCATGCCTCTGGTTTCTGTGTCCACTGATGGCCCCAAGTGGACCCTTTTGTGTACAACCCGTTCGTCTTCTTTTCCCGACTCAGGACAGGGATCACTGTCTACACAGTCCCTTGGGCCGGGGACATCCAGCGGGGTGATGCTGATCTAAACTGCCTGACTATCCTCCACTCCCTCTCCTTTGCCCCTCCGACCACTGCTGCAGGTCCCACTCTGTTACCAGCCTCTTTCCAGACCCCCTGGCTCCCCACCGGCCCCTCCTAATCCATCCTCCACATAACTGCTCTAGAAATCATCGAACTCCCTCGCTCCAAATTTCTTATTTGCTCTCTGTTTTCCCCAAAGATAAACTCTAGCCTCTCCAGTGTATCTCTTATCTGACACACCACCTCTGCCTCCCTTAAATCCTTGTGAGGATTGTAGGGAGCTCCCTATGTGTCCAGCCTTGGCTTAGCCAGCCATCTGCCTGGACGGCCTTTCTCTCCTGCTGGCATTCACTATCTAACTTTAAGGTCATTTCCAGATCCTCCCCGGTGCACTTTACCTCAAACCAATCATTTGTCTAAAATATAAGGGGGAAAACCAATCATTTGTCTAAAATATAAGGGGGAAGGGTATCAGTGGTGGAATTCTGTTCTAATAAGCATAAGGTCCTGACTTTGTTCTTTAGCACTAGGAAGAAGGAAAAGGGGGTATGGCACTGCCAGGAGACCTGAAGAGTGGGTCTCTAAGCTGAGGTCTCTAACTGGCTAAAAGAAAGTGGGGTGAAGTCTGGCTCTTTCTATTCTGAGGCATTGGTGATGGGAGGAAATGGGGATACGCGCAGGTGTGACTGACCTCAGCCAACTTCCTGTACCCCTTTGGCTCACCAGGTTGCCACACAGTTCAAGATGAGCCTCCTGCAGTTAGTAGAGATTTTGAAGTCTAAGGAGCCCGCCTATATCCGATGCATCAAGCCAAATGATGCCAAACAGCCTGGTAGGTTCTCTGGCCCCGTGAACAGTGAGCTGTGCCTCTCGGATGGTGACGCTGCCTTTCAGTGAAAGCCTGAGGGCCATCTTTGTTATCTTCCCCTCAGGACGGTTTGATGAGGTGCTCATCCGACACCAGGTCAAATACCTAGGACTTATGGAGAATCTGCGCGTGCGCAGAGCCGGTTTCGCCTATCGGCGCAAATACGAGGCTTTCCTACAGAGGTGGGTGGGGTCAGCCCGCTGTGAATGGGTGAGGTGAGGATGAGAACTTTCTGGAACCTGTGGGGAAGGAGAGGCTTTCATAGGCCCTCAACTGCTGTGAGACCCAGGCCAGGAACGATTGTATACTAGGAGCCTAATAGTCTTTGAAAAGAAGATGCAAGACACACACACAACACCATCTTCCTGGAGCCTCTTGTGAGGGCACTGGAGGAGCATGTTGACAGGCTGCCACCAGAGACTGTATTGAGAAGAGCTCAGAGGAGATGTGGTTCTGTAGGGATTCAGAGGACAAGACCTGAGCCATCCAGGTTATGAATCCCTTCTCTGCCTTAGGCCGATGGGATTACTCAGTCCCTGTCCCCAGGCATGTGTTCCATTACCAGTGAGTGGGAGCAACTGTAGACACCCAACAAAGCAGAGCCAGCTCCAGAGCAGGCGCTGGTGTGGGCTTGCCCGATTACATGCCTGTTCCCATCTCCAGGTACAAGTCGCTGTGCCCAGAGACATGGCCCACGTGGGCAGGCCGGCCCCAGGATGGGGTGGCAGTGCTGGTCAGACACCTCGGCTACAAGCCGGAAGAGTACAAAATGGGCAGGTGAGTGAGGCCTGTTCCTGGTGCCTGGAGGGTGAAGGAGGTGACGTCAGAGGCTGATCACTGCTGTCCCCGCAGGACTAAGATCTTCATCCGATTCCCCAAGACCCTGTTTGCCACAGAGGACTCTCTGGAAGTCCGACGGCAGAGCCTAGGTGAGAGACTCGTTTTTGCTGTCCCGTGGGGTCTCGGAATAGAACTCACTGCCTTTGAGCTTTCCCCAGGGTCCTGGTCACCCTTATTTAGCTGTCTTCCTCCTTCTCCACCCCCAGCAGAGGCACTAGGCTCCCCAGTCCACACCCATCCCCGTCACCCATCTGCTGTCCTAAATTACCTTGTCCTTCCTTACCCTTCATTCACCGTGCCTTGGTCCTGAAGACCATGCCAGGCCCTCACCCAGGGGTTCTGAGCTCTGACAGTTTTCTTCCCCAACTACAGCCACCAAGATCCAGGCAGCCTGGAGGGGCTTTCATTGGCGGCAGAAATTCCTCAGGGTGAAGCGATCAGGTATGCAGTCCCAGGGGTCTTTTGGAGGGGCAAGGTCTAGGGGATGGCTCGGCCACCATAGTGAGAGGTGAGTCATGGTATCCACAGCCATATGTATCCAGTCATGGTGGCGAGGCACACTGGGCCGAAGAAAGGCAGCCAAGAGGAAGTGGGCGGCGCAGACTATCCGTCGGTGAGTGCTGGGATGCTGTGAGTGGGCCCTACAGATCAGGGCAAATATGGAGATCTGTTGTCAGGTTCTCAGCCAACTGTGTCTGGCCTGCCCTCCAGGCTCATCCGTGGCTTCATCTTACGCCACGAGCCCCGTTGCCCTGAGAATGCCTTCTTCCTGGACCACGTGCGCACATCATTTTTGCTTAACCTGAGGCGACAACTGCCCCGAAATGTTTTGGACACCTCCTGGCCCACGCCTCCACCTGCTCTGAGAGAGGTAGGTGTCCTGCCATACAGAGTTAGGGACATCCATCAAAGCTCTTAGCAGGGGGTCTTCTTATCATGTCTCCAGAGAGGCAGCCAGGGAGGGTTCAGCAGGGAAAGGAAGTCAAGCTGGGCCATGAAAATGAGTTCACCAGAGAGAAAATACTCCAAGGGCTGTCTGACTTGAGAGGCCTATTGGGGTTTTCAGGCTGAAAAGGTGTCAGACTCTGCTCTTCCCACAGGCCTCAGAGCTGCTAAGGGAGCTGTGCATGAAGAACATGGTGTGGAAATACTGCCGGAGTATCAGCCCTGAGTGGAAGCAACAGGTGTGTCGGGCACAGGCGACATCTAGTTGTAGAGGCCCTGGGACCAGCAGGCATTTCGGGAAGTGTACTAGTGGCAGGGACATTTTGCCTGGTCAACGCTATAGCCTTAAGTGAAGGCCAGATTTTCATTGATCATTGAAGTGGAGGCTGCAGTAAGTTTGGAGAAGAAGATAGAAGTCACACTGTGGGCCAGCTCACTTTGGTTGGTAGAAGCTGCCCAGAGCCTTGATGGGTCCAGCCTCACACTCACTGATTAGTGCCGTTGCTTATAGGCCTCGTTTACCATCATGGTGCTGGATGATGAGGGGGACCCAGCTTAGATAACCTGTTGGCAAAAGTGAGCCACCTGCCCGGTCCTAAGCTGGACCCCAACCTCAGGCTTGAGGGCCTGATGGGAATGATTTTCCCAATGAGGACTGGAACTCGTCGGTCCTGTCAGAGCTCCTGGGGAGCTCTCTGCCATGTTTGGTGGGAACAGTGGGTTAGGAGGGAGGAGCTGATGACAGTGTTGGTGGCAGTAGAAAGCTGATGAGGGAGCTGTTGGGTCTACCCTCCGGGTCCCAGCTCTTTGACACTCTTCCTTTTGCCTCCCCAGCTGCAGCAGAAGGCTGTGGCTAGTGAGATTTTCAAGGGCAAGAAGGACAATTACCCCCAGAGTGTCCCCAGACTCTTCATCAGCACACGTCTTGGTAAGCCCCCCAATCTTCATCCCTAGATTCCAGTCCCGCCCTGTCTCCTCCGGCCTTTCCTGACCCCTCCTCCCCATCTTTGCTGCAGCCACAGAAGAGATCAGCCCCAGAGTGCTCCAAGCCTTGGGCTCTGAGCCCATTCAGGTAAGCACCGCCCCAACTCTAGCCCTCCCGGTTTTCAGTGGCCAAGGACGTCGTCCTCGGCCCCCATGCTGCCTCCCACACTGTTCTGTCTCTAGTATGCTGTGCCAGTGGTGAAATATGACCGCAAGGGCTACAAACCTCGCTCCCGGCAACTGCTGCTCACACCCAGCGCTGTGGTTATCGTGGAGGATGCCAAAGTGAAGCAGAGGATTGACTATGCCAACCTAACGGGTTAGCCAGAGTGAGGCGTACAGCGGTGGAGGGAGCCAGCCCTGCTCTGGCCATTGCTCCCTGACCTCTGCCTTTCTCTCTCAGGAATCTCCGTGAGTAGCCTGAGTGATAGCCTATTCGTGCTGCATGTGCACCGTGAGGACAATAAGCAGAAGGTACCCCTGGGACTCAGGAGGTGGGGGGGTCCTCTAGCCCTAAACACGGCCTCACTCATTCTGTGTATCTTGCTTGCCAGGGAGATGTGGTACTGCAGAGTGATCATGTGATTGAGACACTAACCAAGACGGCCCTCAGTGCTGATCGTGTGAACAATATCAACATCAACCAGGGCAGGTGAAACATGCTGGAGTGGCTCATGGACACTGGAAAGGCCCAGCCTGGGGGGGTCACCTCTGTGAATAAGTCTTCACATTCTTCCTTGCCTCCAGCATCACATTTGCAGGGGGTCCAGGTAGGGATGGCATCATTGACTTCACATCTGGCTCGGAGCTTCTCATCACCAAGGCTAAGAACGGTCATCTGGCTGTGGTAAGTGGGACTTGCTGACCTGGGTCTAAGGTAGGCCATTGATGGCCAAGCTCTCCTTTCCCCTGTTACCTACCCATGGAGGCTGGAGAGGGTGGCCAGGGCCCCTTTGGTGGCCATGAGGAGCCAATAAGGAGGACATGGAGGGCGTTGAGAAGATACAGGGGGGGGCTGGAGAGATGGCTCAGCGGTTAAGAGCACCATCTGCTCTTCCAGATGGACCCGGGTTCGATTCCCAGCACCCACATGGCAGCTAACAACTGTCTGTAGTTCCAGTTCCAGGCAAACACCAAGGCAAATAAATAAAGTTTTAAAAAAAAAAAAAAAAAAAAAGAGAAGATACAGGGGATGGTGAGGCACTTGAGGGGATGTTCACTCTGACCAGAGCAGTAGGTGTGGCTGTGGGAGTGGAACCTTTCACTCCCAAGGCCACTCAACTCCCCAGCCTGCCGCAGGACTGTCTAGCCTGCCTGTACCGACCTGCAGTGTTCCTTCACTCACCACTGGGCTTCCCCCCACTAGGTGGCCCCGCGGCTGAACTCTCGGTGATGAAGGCCCGGGTGGAACCCTCCTGACTCCTGATGCTTCGCTTATCCCCTCCTCCCCTCCCAGTTACCAAAGACTCAGAGCTTCCAGTCAGGGACCCAGGCACACCCCCTAAGCCCTCCTGCAAACTCCTGCCTCCCACTCACCCTCTGGAGGTGATGAGGGGCTAGGGAGCTACCCCAGGAGTGGGCCAGGCCGGGCCACAGCAATAGAGAAGCAGAGGCTGAACAGACCAGGCCAGCCTCTGCTCATGCCAAATATCTGAGAGAAGGGAATTTTAACTGAGGTTTTCTCTGAGATTTTTTGATGCTTTATAGGAAACTATTTTTTTAAAAATACCATTTTCCTACCCTAAACACACTGGATGTGTTTTCCTGACTCAAACAGGGCAAGGAATATAGCTAAAAGATTGGGTGGGCTGGGCTATGGGGCCCTCTTCTCTGGCCAAGCCTCTTCTCTTCATTCCTTGGCACCTTGTCTGCCCACTCTGACCTCCACCTAGGGGCTGAGAGCACCTTTGCCTACCCCATCTTCCTGCCTTAAGAATGCCCTTTAGGGGCTGGGGTGTAGCCCAGCGGTAGAACTGGTGCTAAGCATGTGTGAGACCCTGGGTTCAATCCCCAGCATTAAAAAAAAAAAAGTTTTTAATATTTCCACCTCAGTGTGAGAGCATCCTGAGGTCGGGGAAAGCCTTTGAGTTTAGGAGAGAAATCATGTAGTCCAGTCCCCTGGAGTCTCAGAGCTGGAGACAGGCAAGCCGTGGAAGGAGGACTTAGCTAGTAGCAAGTTGGGGCAAATCCTAAAGTGAAGCCCTGTCCTCAGCACACCTCACTGCCTTTCCCAGGGACAGAGAGGCCCATAAAGGGTCATGTCTTAAGTCTGCACCTGGCTCCTTGACCAGCAATCATCCTTGGGAACCAAGGTGTGTGTGTGGGGGGGGGGGTCCTGCCTGGGTCTATGCCTTAGGATGACAACCTCCTCACACACACACTTTGGACCCAATTTAAGGATTGTAGTCCTTATTGACCTGGGTGCCTCTGTCACCTGGGAGCACGGAGCCAGGGCTAGCCTTGGCGGAGCTGCAGGGGCATCACCTCTTTCTGCTGCTTCTCTCCACCCCAGAGGGCCTTGGGCTTGCCCAGATCCCTCTGTTCCCTCTGGGGTTCTCAGCCCACTGCTGACACTTCTGCTATCCAGAGAAACACTAAATAAAGCAATATGTGTTTGCCAACACAGCTTCCCTGTGCGTGCTGGGGGAAAGGGGCCCTGGGAGGCAGCCAGGAACCAGGCACTGCGAGGAAAAGGAGACAGGGAGCAATAGAGAAACCAAGTTGGGTATGGTATTGCACACCTTAATCCCAGTGCTCAGGAGGTAGAAGCAGGTAGATTGGATTTCTGTGACTTCTAGGCCAGCCTGGTTTCTTATCTTTTTTTTCTTTTACTTTTTTCTTTTTTGGCGTTTCCCATCTTTATTTGACACTCAGCAGGTTAGTTCTCATCCACACTGACTGTCTGTAGATTTTTGAATGTGGTAACCGGCACGTAAGTTACCAATGTGTAGAGCTTGTTTGGGCAGTCTTCATCCTCATTACGTTTTCTGGACAAACGCACACGGATACGGTATGGGACGTTCCTTATTCCTTTGGCCCAGACAGCTCTATTGAGCCTGGTATCGATGCGCACATCTGGAGTCCCCATCTCCTTCATGGCAAACTTCCGAATTTCTTTGAGTACCCTAGGGGCACATTTCTTGAAGCCCACTCCATGGATGCACTTGTGAATGTTGATGGTGTATTCCCGAGTCACCACCTCGTTGATGGCAGAACAGCTCTTCTTCTTCTCGACACCCTTCTTTGCGGGAGCCATTCTGCAGGGCCCAGGTTGGAAAAGCGCCAGCCTGGTTTCTGTACCAAGTTCCAGGACAGTCAGAGCTATGTAGAAGGAAAATGAGAGGAGCCAGCGGCTGTACTATGGACTGTCCACCAAAGGCTGCTCCGTGGGTCAGGGCTCTGGCTTTGGGCAAACAAACATCTGGTATGGCTGGACAAAGGAGGCCTAGCGTGGGCAATATGAGCCCAGGAGCCAAGGCTGATACAAGACAGCCCTGGGTGGGGAGGGGTCAGTGCTTCATAGAGAGGCGGTGTTTGAGGTAGCTCAGAAAGTTGTCCCCAGTCTCAGTTCTGTGGATGATGAAGCCAGTCCAAAGTGGTTTGGGTAGAAAGGGGCATTTGTCAGCAATGGCCATTTTATTGTCCTGGGTAGGGCTGCTTCTAGATGTTTAGAAGACATTGTCAGAAGCACATCTGGGACCAGATCTGGGCTTAACCTTCTCTGAGTGCCCCTGAAGAATCGCCCACATCCCTCCACGCTGGTGGGAGCGTCCCTGCCAGCTGTTCCAAGCTGTGTTCTATCAGGGGCACAAGGAAAGGTTCCTTTTCTAATGAAGTCCCTGAGCTGATTTTCACTGCCCATTTCACTGCAGAGTGAATGGGATGTTCTGACCCTGGTCATTATAGTTAGAAGAACGGTGATTGGCCAGGCCTGGGTCACATGCCTGCCATACATCCAGAGGGAAAGCATGATCCACACCTAAGGGCAAGAACCAAAAAATGGGAACGGGACAGGAAGGCTCCATCAACGACAGTCTGTTTCCGTTCTGCAGAAGGAAATACTGAATGCTGCAAGCAGCCACTTGCTCACAGCTGGGCGTTAAAACACTAAGGAGGGGCTGGAGAGATGGCTCAGCGGTTAATAGCACCGTCTGCTCTTCCAGAGGACCGGGGTTCAATTTCCAGCAACCACATGGCAGCTTTCGAATGTCCATAGTTCCAGTTCCAGGCAAACACCAAGGCAAATAAATATAAATAAATATAGTTTAAAACACTAAGTGGCCTGATAACGGGAGATTTATCCCAGCAGCCTGCAGGCAGCGGGGAAGGAGCATGATTTAGTGCTGCTCACTAGGACTTGTAAGGCCAAGTTCCCACGTAATATGGTACCCACAGTGTATGAATGTTGGGGGCTCAGTGTCATCTTATGGGCATATTATCTACATTTAATACCTCCTCTATACTTATTTCCAGAAAAAAAAAAAAAAAAAAGCAGGAACCAATGAAAAGGTCAAGCAGTTGGAAGTACTTACTGCCTGGTCTAATGAAGGCACCAAAATAACCTATCACTTCTGTCAATAGTAACAGTGACTCCAAAAAGCTGGTTAGATGGGCACTGGATTATCATAGCTTTATAACTATATACTTGTAGTAAACTGGAAGGTATGTAAGTAATACCATATATATATATATCCTACTGGTCAGCACAAATGGCTGACTTTGCTTGATCTATTTTGTTTGAGAGAGGGTCTCACTGAAGCATAGGCTGACCTACATAACTTTGTATGCTCTAGAGCATGACCTTGAACTGAATCTCCCAAGTGTTGTAGCTATGGTTACAAGTGTGTGTGCCATCACACATGACTTGGGTTTTTCTTGCTTTTTTCCCCCCATTTTTGTGGTGGGTGGGGGTGAGTGTAGCCTAGATTGGCTTCAGACTCGCTGTGTAGCTTAGGCTAGTTTTAAACTCACCTCCCAAGTGCTGAGATTACAGGTATGAGCCTACTCCCATCTTGGGTTATTTTGAGAGCTAAAGAGGAATGGTTTCTGACCAAAATTTATCCTGAGGAAAGATAGTATTGGCCAGAAGCTGTGAACAAACACTTCTGCCATACTTCATTAATCCCTTTGTTCCATTAGTATTGACTGGATGCTGCCTACATGCCGGGCCCTGCAGGGTGTGGTACACACCTTAAATCCCAGCACTCTGGAGTAAAGGCAGGAAGACCCTTGTGAGTTGGAGGATGGCCTGGTCTATAGAGTCAGTTTCAGGACAGCCAGGGCTATGTAGAAAGACCCTGTCTCAAAAGAAAAGACCAAAAAAAAAAAAAAAAGAGAGAAATGGTCCAGGTTGGCTTAGTGCTTAAAAACACTTGTTACAGCCAGATATGTTGGACCAGGTTGGATTCTCAGCATCCACATGGTAGTTCACATGAATCCATGATTCTAAATCTAGGGGAACTGTTAAGAGTACTGTGGGCCGGACAGACACATATGTGGTAAACATGTATACACAGGCAAAACATTCATACAGATAAAATATAAATAAACCAAAAAAGTAAAAGATCCAAATTCTTGCTCTTACAGTTTAGAATTACAACATAGCCAGATATGGTGGCCCATGCCTTTAGTCCTTCAGCACTGTGGAGGCAGAGGCAAGCCTGGCTTACATAGCCAGTTCCAAGCCAGGGAGACCCTGTTATGGTTTCTTTTTAAGACCATGTATGTTAGGAGGAGGACCTACAGACATCTATAAGGAACAGAGAATTGGGGAGAATGTGTTATGTCAGCTATACAGTTTTTTAATATTTATTTTTATTTTATGTGAATTGGTGTTTTGTCTGCATGTATAACTGTGTAAGGGTGCCAGATCTTGGAATTACAGACAGTTCTTAGCTGCCATGTGGATGCTGGGAATTGAACTCAGATCCTCTGGAAGAACAGTCGGTGCTCTTAACCGCTGAGCTATCTCTCCAGCCCTGGGGTTTTATTATAATGAGCTGATTAGAGAAGGCCTCACTAAGGAGGCAATATAGAATTTTGGTAACAAATAAATGTAACTCTAAAATTTGAGAAGCAAAGGCAGGAAAGTTGTAAGTTCAAGGCCAGAATGGGTAACATGACCAAACTATGTTTCCTTTTTTTTAAAAAAAAGATTTATTTATTTATTTTGTATACAGTGTACAGAAGAGGTACATATATGGTTGTGAGCCACCATGTGGTAGCTGGGAATTGAACCCGGGTCCTCTGGAAGAACAGTCAGTGCTCTTAACCTCTGAGCCATCTCTCCAGCCCCCAAACCATGTTTCATAAAACCCTAAACCTATGCCCACCATGGTGGTGTACACCTTTAATCCCAGCATTTGGGAGGCAGAGGCAGGCAGACCTCTGAGTTGGAGGCCATCCTGGTCTACATAGTACAGGACCAAGCAGGACTGCAATGAAAGATCCTGCCTTTTAAGAAGAAATGAAGAGGATTGGTGGAGCACAGCAGTAGACAAATGGGAGGGAAGAGAAAGGGAGGGAGAGCAACCCGGATACCAGCAGCAAGAATGGTCCTAGGAGGGAGGAGGCCTCCCACATGCAGGACGGCTGCTTGACGAGTCTCTTAGAGTTTCTACTGCTGTGACCACAGCGACTTGTATAAAGAAAACTTAGGGGGCTCGCTTACAATTTGAGAGGTTCACTCCATTACCATCATGACAGGCAGCATGGTGACATGCAGACAGTAGTGTTGGAGTAGTAGCTGAGAGTTCTACATCTTGTAGGCAACACTTCCTCCAACAAGGCCACACCTCCTAGTAGTGCCACTCCCTATGAGATCATGGGGACCAATTACATTCAAATTACCAGGAAGTGTGGGCTGGAGAAGAGAATCAAGGTCACTTCTCTCTTTCAGCCATCCTTTTTTCCCCTTCAAGAAGACAGCAACACCTCTTTCCACTCCTGTGTCACTTTCCCAGGAGGGGGGGCAACAGGTATTACACAGCAACAAAGCAGATTATGCTCAACAGTCTCACAAACAGGTTGTGAAAATATGTCACTGACCTTTGGGGAGGTCTAGCCCACCTCTGTTCCCAGCCCTGTACATACAATAAGACTGTCTTGGTGGCTGTTCCTGTGCTCCAGAGCTGTTGTCTAATGTCTGTCTCCAAGTCTTCCTCTCATGAACCTTTAATCTCAGCACTAGGGAGGCAGAGGGAGGCAGATGTCTGTGAGTTTGAGGCCAGCCTGGTCTACAACAGTAAAAAAAATAATGATAATAGTTATTATTATTATTATTATTATTATTATTATTATTATTATGCCTGGAAAGACGGTGCAGTGGTTAAAATCACTGGCCTGGGAGACTGGAGATGATGCAGTGACAAAGAGCACTGGTTGCTCTTCCAGAGGACCCAGGTTCAATTCCCTGCACCCACATGACAGCTCACAGCTGTCTGTAACTTCAGTTCCAGGGTACCCAACACCCTCATCCAGGCAAAACACCAATGCACATAAATTTAAAAAAAAAAAAAAAAAAAAAAAAAAAAAAGCACTGGCCTGTTGTAGTATGTTTTTTTTTCTGGACCGTTTTGGGTCTGGGAGGTTTATATCCGGAGTTTGTAACCTGGCTCGTGCACTGCGGCTGCGGTTCAGAACCTGGTCTGCGCACCCGCGGCTTTTGTCCCCCAAAAGAAATGAAATCACACGCTTATATACTTTAACACTGTTTGGCCCATATCTTAAGCACATTACTAGCTAGCTCTTTCATCTTAATTTAACTCATTTTCATTAATCTTCCCACCACGTGGCCACTGGCCGTGGCTCACCTGTTTCTCCTACATGCTGCTTCTTCAGGACGGATGGCGACTGGCAAACTCCACCCTTCTTCCTACCTGGCTGCCTCTGATTCTCCTCCCACTTCTATGGTGCTCTACACAGGACAAAACAGTTCTTTATTCACAGTACACAGAGAACATTCCTAACACACTGGCCAGCCATTTGTAACTCCCTCCATAGATACCAGGTGAGTACATATACATGCAGTCAAAACACATATACATAAAATGAAAATTTTTTTAATATTTATTTTTATTTTATGTGAATTGGTGTTTTTTCCTGCATGTATAACTGTGTAAGGGTGTCAGATCTTGGAATTACAGACAGTTGTTAGCTGCCATGTGGATGCTGGGAATTGAACTCAGGTCCTCTGGAAGAATAGTCAGTGCTCTCAATCTCTGAGCCATCTCTCCAGCCTGAAAATGAAAATCTTAAGAAAATTTATTTTAATGATAATTTTGAGAGGCCTAGCTTTGAAGCCAAGTTGTGGTGGGTATTTCTCTGTGCAGCCTCTGGCTGATCTGGAACTCTATAGATCAGGCTGGAATCAAACTCAGAGATCTGCCTGCCTCTGCCTCCTGAGTGCTGGGATTAAAGGCATGTGACAATATCACCAGGCTGATAATAAATCTCTTTTTTAAAGATTCATTTATTTTTTTTTTAAAAAAAAAAAACTTTATTTATTTATTTGCCTTGGTGTTTGCCTGGAACTGGAACTACAGACAGTTGTTAGCTGCCATGTGGGTGCTGGGAATCGAACCCGGGTCCTCTGGAAGAGCAGACGATGCTCTTAACCACTGAGCCATCTCTCCAGCCCTAAAGATTCATTTATTATGTATACAGTATACAGAAGAGGGTACCAGATGTCATCATAGATGGTTGTAAGCCACCATGTGGTTTCTGAGAATTGAACTCAGGACCTCTAGAAGAACAGTCAGTGCTCTTTACCTCTGAGCCATCTCTCCAGCCCCTAATAATAAATCTTAAAGACAAACAAACAAAAACCCACAAGGGGCTGGAGAGATGACTCAGTGGTTAGGAGCACCACTTGCTCTTCCGGAGGACCCAGGTTCAACTCCCAGGACCCACATGGCAGCTCACAACTGCCCCGACCCGCGGGGCGTCAACACGGGAGACCACCTACGAGAGAGAATGAAGGGAAGGGAGACACAAAGGAAGGTAGCAAGTCAAACGGGATTCTGATCGAGCTAGGATTTATTGCGATTCTAAACATGCTTATATAGCAGAATATGGGGAGGGGGCAATCTTCAAACACCTATAGGAAGCTGTCCAGGGGAAGCAGAACGTTGGCAGGGTAAAAGGGTGACTGGTCTTGCTTCAGGGGAGAGTTGCTAGGTAACCTAACCATAGAATATTCTTGCTATTCTATTCTTTAGAGCTACCTTTAAGGGAGGACTGCTACGTAACCTAGCCACAGAATGTTCCTGTTATTCTATTCTTTAGAGTTACTTCTCTGTTACTGTGAAGCAAACCAGAACATCTATTTTACTTTGGGAAAAACATCTGTTCTACCTGGGAGAACATCTATTTTACTTGGGAGAATGTCTATTCTACTTGGGAGAACATCGTGCTGGCTCAGTGGTTGGTTTCTCAGTAAGTTCCCATGGTAGCCTTTAGCTAGAGGCCTAGAGGCTCAAGCCAGGGTCTTGGTCCCTGACACACAACTGTCTGTAACTCCAAGATCTGACACCCTCACATAGACATACATGCAGGCAAAAACACCAAGGCAAATAAAATTAATATAAATTAAAAAAAAAAAGTGGTCCTTAGCTACTTACTCCTAGCTACCTTGAACCCAAGCGTTCAGCAATAGTTGGAACAACATAGCAAAACCACATTTTTTTTTTCCTTTTAAGGGGAGTGGGAAGCATGGTGACACATACCTGTAATCTCAGCACTCAGGTAGCTGAGCTGGAGGATCTCCAATCTAAAGCCAACCCAGGCTCCATAGTGAGATTTCCTCTAAAAAAGGGAAAGGGTGGTCTTGAAATGTAATGGGGTTGTAAAAGACAGCCTTGTACCATGAAGCCGTGGGTTCCATCACCAGCACTGGTGTCAAAAAAGGAAAGGGAGAAGGGAGGGTGGGAGAAGAATTAAAGACAAGACGGTCACTGTAGGACACAAAGACCACTGCGCGGTGGTGGGGGCGTGTGCCTTTAGTCCCAGCAATCATGAGGCAGAGGCAGGCAGACAGATCTCTG
Organism: Sigmodon hispidus; assembly: GCA_004025045.1. NCBI lineage: Eukaryota > Metazoa > Chordata > Mammalia > Rodentia > Cricetidae > Sigmodon > Sigmodon hispidus. Next base: position 139,637 of record PVIH01001604.1, read on the forward strand.
CCTGAGAGTCTGAGGCCGCCCTAATGCACACAGTGAGTTCCAAGACAGCCACAGCTGCTTCACAGAGAAACTTTGTCTTGAAAAGCCAAACTGGGCTGGAGAGATGGCTCAGTGGTTAAGAGCACTGACTGTTCTTCCAGAGGTCCTGAGTTCGATTCCCAGCATCCACATGGCAGCTGACAGCTGTCTGTAGTTCCAAGATCTGACACCCTTACACAGTTTTATGGAAAAACACCAATTCACATAAAAATAAATATTCAAAAAAAAATAAAAGAAAACCAAACCAAACAAACAAAACCCAAGAAGACTAGGTTGGTTGGTGGGGTTCTTGGTTCAAAAGTTCTACATAGCCCTGAATGTTCTGAAAATCAATGTATCGTCCAGGCTGGCCTCAACTCACAGAGATCTGCCTGCAGGGCTAGAATTAAAGTCACTATGCACAGCTTGCTTTAGAGAACTCAAAGACCCACCTGGCTCTGCCCCAGAAATGCAGGGATTAAAGTTGTACACCAAGAAATATACAGTGACACACAGTTCCCATCTCTGCAGTCCACTGCCAAGCACGTAGAGAGCCCGAAGTACTTAAAAATGAATGCTACTTGAAGTTAAATGACCACATATGGCACATCTACATCTTATTTAAGGACATGAATTTTCAAAGGTAAATAAAATGGGAAGAAATGTAAAAAAAAAAAAAAAAAAAAAGGTGTACACCAACCACTACCCACGAAGAACTTTAATTCCAAAGTATACACATATTTTCTTCTGACGTTTTGAACTAACATTTTATTTTTAGCTTTACGTATCTGTCACCCTAACTTTGTTCCACTTTATTATCACTAAAACCACTTCTATTGGTACTACAATTGCAGGTATGTAGCTGTATGACATAGCTCTGGTGACTTTAGGGGACACAGAACGGTCTGATAAGTAGGCTGTCCACTCCATGTCCTGTTTCTCTAGAATAAGGACTGGCTTCCTTTTACTAGACAGTAGAGACTCAAAGACTTTGCTGCACTTTCTTGTACTACACAGTCTTCCATTTCTCCCCTCTTCCTCTGCATTTCTTCCTCTCTTACTTCCCTGCCCTAACGCACAAGCACATCAGGAGCCCTTCCTAAAGAGGCCATTTCCTTTGTAGGGAAGGACTCAGGCTTATCAAGCTTATCCTTAGGCTCCTTAGGTACAAAGGAAAAGGAGAAAGGGGCAGCTTACTGTGCTAAGTTCTCCTTTGGGAAAACTCCTGATCCCACACTGCTGGCTTTGCAGATTCTTTGTGTCAAGGAAGGTCACATTTGAGCAGCCAAGTCTTCTCTATCGATCGTTTTTTTTCTGCTTATTTTGCAGCTCATTTATGATTTATTTTATTTTGCATTCTTAAATGTTTTGCCGTCAAGAATGTATGTGCACCACATATATGCCTGATGCCTATGGAGGTCAGAAAAAGACATTGGATCCCCTAGGACTGAAGTTTCAGATGACTGTGGACCACCATGTGGGTGCTAGCTATCCAGAACTCAGATCCTCTATAAGAGCAAGTGCTCTTAAGGGTTAAGTCTTCTCTCTAGCCCACTTAACTTCTTTCTGTGTTGTTTATTTTAGAGACAGTCTTACTAGTTAGCCATGGCTAACTTGGAAATTCTTATGCTGACCACATTGGCCTCGAACTTGCAGTGATCCTCCTGCCTCTGCTTTATGAGTACCAGGGATGTGTGCCACTATACTTGATTTAGGGGATAATTTTTTTGTTATTTTAATATTTACTTTTGTAAAAAAAAGCTTGGCAGTGATCGCTCATGGCTGTAATCCATGCACTTAGGAGGTAGAGGTTGGTCAATCTCTGTGAGTTCAAGACAGCCTGGTCTACAAAGCAAGTTCCACAAGAGCCTGACTGTTTACACAGAGAAACCCTGATTCAAAAACCAAAGAAGAATAACAAGAAAAAAGAAGTTCAAGGTCATCCATAGCTATATGTAGTGAGTTGTATAGGCCAGTCTGAGATACATAACACTGTAATAAATACATTTTCCCGTGAGAGGCAAAGGCAGGCAGATCTCTGTGAGTTAGAGGTCAGCCTGATGTACACAGTAAGTTCCAGGATAGTCAGGGCTACATAGTGCAACCTTCTCTAAACAAACAAGCACAACAAAACAAATCTCTCCTTTCATTTATTCTAGGAAGTACGTTTGAAGTTTCCCAGACAGTCTCTAGGTAAGGTCCTGCCTTGAAGCCTAGGAGTCTTCAAAAGGGAGAATGGATACTCCTTTCCCCAAAGGGCCCGAATTCACACTGAATGACTTCTGCTGCTGGTTCCTGGTGACTAAGCTAAGTCAAGATGAGTCACTGATAACACAGAAGAGGTCCTTTCCCCTGTTCTTCCCCAGGGCTGACCTAGGCAGAAGCCCAAAAGAGCTGAGCTATCACTAGCCCAAGGATAATGAGTTTTGTTAAGGGCTTTTTGTTTGTCTGTTTGGGACAGGGCCTCACTAGATAGCTCTGACTACCCAGGAATTTCTCATGTAGACAGGCTGATGTGGAACTCACAGAGATCCACCTGCATCTGCCTCCACCACTACATAGGGCCTTATTATTTGTTTTCCAGACAAGGTTTCATGTATCTCAGGCTAACCCCAAACACATGAAGTGCCAAGGTTGACTTTGATCTTCCTGCCTTTAACTCTCAAGTGCTGAAATTATAGGTGTGTGCTAGCATGCGGAGATGGGTCCTGGAGGGTGAAGCTGGGGCCCCCAACATGCTGGGCAAGTACTGTCCCCGTACTATGATAACCCAGAGTTTAAGTAATTTGTCTTGCTATTTGTGGTTGCTATGTGAGGAGCTGGTATTCAGATCTGGAAGGAGAGAGCTCTGTTCTGCTATATCTTCAATGCAGATGTCATCCTGTTCTACATAGTGACTTCCAGAACAGCTAGGAGTATATAAAGATCCTGTCTTACAACAACACACACCGAAACACAGACAGATAGACAGACAGACACACACACACACAATACTCCCTCCAAAAAAGAGACAACAAACCCCCCTAACAAACCTGATCAAACAAAAATTCAGGCCATTGAGAAGGGTCAGTGGGTAAAGTCATTTACCCACCAATCCTGAGGACTTGAGATAAATCTCCAAGACGCTCCCAATGGAAGGAGGGAACCAGCTCCACTAAGTTGACCTCTGACCTCCATATGAGTGTTGTGGTATACGTATCCAGGCCTCAAAGAACAACAGTTGACTTCAGTTCTGAGTTTCCCTGCCTTATGTATAAAAGAAGGCAATTTAAAGATATTAGCCCCTTGGGTTGGTTGGTGTGTGTTGGGGGTTGGGGGTTGGAGGGTGAGGGATAGCGGGTGGGGGATGGTAAAGGAGAAGTTCTGTATCAAAGCATCCAGCATCATGCCTGCCAGGTAATGGTCCCTGACTAAACAAGAGATGTATTTTTTTTAAAAGATTTATTTATTTATTATGTATACATTACAGAAGAGGGCACCAGATCTCATCATAGATGGTTGTGAGCCACCATGTGGGTGCTGGGAATTGAACTCAGGACCTCTGGAAGAACAGTCAGTGCTCTTAGCCTCTGAGCTATCTCTCCAGCCCGAGATGTAATTTTTTAAATATTTTATTTTTAGTTTATAATTGAATTGGTGTCTCGCCTGCATGCACAACTGTGCAAAGGTGTCAGATCTTGGAACTACAGACAGTTCTTAGCTGCCATGTGGATGCTGGGAACGGAACTCAGGTCCTCCCGAAGAGCAGTCAGTGCTCTTAACTGCTGAGCCGTCCGTCGTTTCTAGCCCAATTGTTTTTTTAATATTTTAAAGTTTATTTTACTGTTTATTTACTTATTGGTGTGTGTGTTTGTGGGTATGCGTGTATGTGCCATGGTGGAGCAGGAAGCAGTCAGAAGACAACCCACAGGAGTTAGTTCTCTGCTTTCATAGTGTGGCTCTGAGAACAAACTCAGCTCCTCAGGCTTGGTGGCTCACTGAGCCATAGCTCGAGCCCAATATTAAAAACATTATAGGCCCTTCTACAATAGATATCTGGGCTTTTTGAGGTCAGTCAGTATATTGCCTCTGGCTCCTCCTCAGCTTCTCCACTAGTGGGGCTTACCTAACTAGACGCTTGGCTTTAGAAAATTTTTTTAAATTTAACTTTATTTTATGTGTATTGGTGTTTTGCCTTGAGTGTTGGTTCCCCCGGAACTGGAGTTACATACAGTTATGAGCTGCCATATGGGTGCTGGGAATTGAACTCAGGACCTCTGGAAGAGCAGTGGGTGCTCTTAGCCACTGAACCATCTCTCCAGCCCTGAATGAGAAACAGATGGGCGTGTAAATGAAAACTCTGAGAACAAAGGATAAAAGCTATAATGGAGATAATGTGCATGCAGTGCTAAGTGTGATAGGGTGCTCACAAAAGAACATTCTGAGATTGAGGGCCTTGGAGGGTGAAGGAATGTGAGGTCCAGGTAGGAGCTGTTAGGATGAGGCTGGTTTGACTCTATGCTGACTGCTAAACTGGAAGGTTTTTATTTTTTATTTTATTTTTCACATGCATTGGTGTTTTGCCTCCATATATGTCTGTGTGAGGATTTCAGATCTTGGAGTTACAGACAGCTGCCATGCAGATGCTGGGAAATGAACCCAGGTCCTCTAGAAGAACTGTCAGTGCTCTTAACCACTGAACCATCATCTCTCAGGCCCCAAAGCTGGAAGTTTTAAAGCTTTTCAAACTTTTATGCAGGTAACAACAGATTTGTATTTAGAAAACTATACTAGTGCCTGTCACAGTGCCATCCTGCAAGCCAAACTGAGAACAGCAGCAGGAAGACTGTGCACTGGAGTCATGGACATCGTAGCCAGACACAGTGTGCATTTTTGTAATTCCAGTACTAAGGACGCTGGAGTGGGACGCTGGAGTGGAAGGATCTTGAGCTAGCCTGGGCTACAGAGTAAGATTTCAATTTAAGCAAGGCATCATCGGTGGTGGCCCAAACCTTTAATCCCAGCACTGCAGAGGCAGAGGCAGGCAGATATGTAAGTTTCAGGCCAGCCTGTTCTACAGAGTGAGTTCCAGGGCAGTCAGGGCTACACAGAGAAACCCTGTTTTTGTTTTTTAATTTAGCTTTATTTATGTGCATTGGTATGAGGGTTAGGGTTAGGGTTCGGGAACAGAAGTTACAGACAGTTGTGAGCTGCCATGTGGGTGCTGGGAATTGAACCCGGGTTCCCTAGGAGAGCAGCCAGTGCTTCTAACTCCTAAGCCATCTCTCCAGCCCCAGAAACCTTGGGTCAAAGAACCAAAAAAACCATTCATTTAGAAAAATTGAGAGAGATGTTGATGACCACCAAAGAAGTGGGAGCAGGAGATCCCCTCGCTACAAGTGAGAATTTAGAAGAATCTGGCTGGTTAACAGGGAAACCTCAATAGGGAGAACTCCATTTTTGGCCTGTCTGAGCATTTGGCTTTCTTTGCATTGAGTACCCTTTCCTACTTGCCATCCAGCACCCAGCCACTCAGCACCCAGCCACTCAGCCCGCGCCACCTCATCTGTGGACCCTGTTTGTTATTCTTTGTTTAGGTTTTGTAAGGTAGGTCCTCTGTCTTGCAGTGATCTTCCTCTTTGTTTCCCAAGTGTTGGGATCACAGGCATGAGTCATTTTACCCAGTCTCTTGGATCCCTCAACAGACTACTCAGTTGATTTCTTTGTATCCCTGGTCCCCATCACAGCTTATGGCGTTCCTTTGTCGTTAATTGTTTCCTGGTTCCTCCTACTGGTCTGTGAATTCGGTGACTTAAGGCCCGACCAGTCTCATCAGCACTGCACCTGCGAGGCAAACACAATGTCTATGACTGTTACTGAATAACAAAAACTTCTTCTGGTCCGGGGGACGGGGGGGGGGGGGGGGGGACCTGAAGAAAACAGCAAAAAAAATTAAAAAAAAGGCCCAGCTTTTCAGCAAGCTTTGACAGAGGCTAACATCCTGGAACCACAGCATCTTTTCTCAGTCCTTGTCAATAACTTGCTTCGTGTAGGTCCCGAGAAAGACCTCCACTCCCACTATGTCAAACACACATCAGTCAGCCTGCAGACTGAGGCTCCGCCCCTGAGCTCTAGACTCCGCCTCCCCACCCTGGGCCGTCAGAGTTTAGACCTGGAGGCGACGCCCATGATGCCGCATGCGCACTGCGGGCCCCAAGGACTCCGTTTCCCTTCTCCCAATGGCGGGCCGCGGTCCCTTTCCCGGCAGCCTCCCTCGGGTAGAGAGCGCGTCATTTCCGGTGGGGAAGGCCCGCGGCCGCCGCCGCCATTTCGGGCGCTGCTGGGAGGCTGACACCGGAGCCGGTCCGCTGGGCGGCGGGCGCCAGGGCTGGAGGGGCGCGCGTGGCGGCGGCGGCCCAGCGTGAAGGCGCGGAGGCGGCCATGGCGGGCAACTTTGACTCGGAGGAACGGAGTAGCTGGTACTGGGGCCGCTTGAGCCGGCAGGAGGCGGTGGCGCTATTGCAGGGCCAGCGGCACGGGGTGTTCCTGGTGCGGGACTCGAGCACCAGCCCCGGGGACTATGTGCTCAGCGTCTCCGAAAACTCGCGTGTCTCCCACTACATCATCAACAGCAGCGGCCCGCGCCCTCCAGTGCCTCCGTCGCCCGCTCAGCCTCCGCCGGGTGAGGGACTGACGGGCGGGAGGCCCCGGGCGGGGGTGAGGGCCGTGGAACTCTGTTCTGCTTCAGAAGGAGGGATGTAGGCAGAGAGGGCAGGAGTGACCCTGGCGGGGGAGCTGCCGGTAGCCTAAGCCGGTTCCCACCGACAAGCGGGATTGTGGGGGAGGTGGAGCTGCTCACCGAGGCCTCTGGGTGTGCCTTGGGAGCCGGGGAAGGGGAACTGCTGCGGCCCCGGGGTGGGGCTGGGCGCCAGGGTCAGGCCCAAGGGCAGGGCAGGGCCAGGCAACTTTGGGACAAAGAGTTAAAGGGGACGTTGCGGGGACAGAATTTGGCAGAGGTGCCCAGAATGGATCTGCTAATCCTACAAGTGGCTTTTGGGCTTGAAACGTTTCCTGCGGTGTTAGAGCCGGGTTTGGCCATACTCCCCTGGTGGCCTTCAGTAGGAAGTCACCACGTATCGGCTGGCTGGGAGGGATGGAGACACCCTCAGGAAGCCGGTCGGTTTTTTCCTTTCTTGGGCATTTTTCCAAAATCATTTTACCGTAGTCTTCCCTTGTGGAACATGAAGGTAGTGAACTGAGTGGCTTGGTAATAGAAAAAAGCCTTCTGTGACCAGCCCAGTGTAATTGAAGCCTAGCTGGCAAACTGTGTCCAAGAGGTTTTAAGTGTCCAAAAGATTGCCTGCAGCAAATAGTTTCTAGTTTCAAAATGATTAGTAGAGGAAAATACACACACATACACACACAAACACATTTTTCCTTCAGAAAATAAACCAGGTATAAGCCAGTGAGAAAAACTTGGAAAGTAAATTGGAGCTTCATTCTCCTCTGGTTTCAACAGTGTCAGTCATGTAGTTCTGGATCTTTTCTGGTTCAGTAAATTGGTGTTGTGGTCAGAGTCTGCCAGGATATAAGAACAGACCTGGCTAGAAGCTAACACCAAGAATTTCAGCTATCCCACTGAGTCTTCCTTGTCAAGGATAGTTGAATTGTGACTGTCTTGCCCATATCCTGGCAGTGTTAAGGAAATCCATGTACTTAGTGCTTGAGGTGTCTGAGATAGCGTGATTCTGAGATTACCTTTGTCTGTGTATGTAATAGCATCAAGCTGCTTGCTTTCTGGATGTTTGAAGTTCAGGCCTTTCTTCCTAGAGCTGAGCCAGCCTCATGAATGAAGACTTCTTGGCTAACCTTAGCAGACCTCTCATTTTAGGATAATCCTAAATTATCCTAGATTTACTCACTTTGGCCAGAAATTAGTATAGATAGTCCCTTTTTTGTTAGCACACAAGTTAAGGGGGAAAACTGAGTATTGGGTGTCTTTTTACTTTACACATTGAGATCTTTCTAGGTCTCATTGGTTTAATAATATAAAATAAGATAGGAATGTTAATGTAGTATATTTGCCCTAAAGAAGATAAATTCTACTTTTTGTGCCATCTGCAAAATATTGTTTTGTGTTACATGCACTATTCAGATGGTATATTATCATTGAAATTCAATTCTGTAGTCATATTTCATAGTCATGCTTCTAATCCTAGCATCTAGGAGGCTGAGGCAAAATGATTTTACAAGTTCCAAACTATCCTCAAGAACTTAGTAAGACCTGCCTCAAAGTATAAAGTTAGAGGTGGGGCTGTGGTTGGAGTTCAGTGGTTTCTGATTTGCCTACCATTTGGGCAGCCTACCTAGGTTTCATTCCTGATAGTGAGGTAGGAAATTTCAGTCCTCAGCTTTCTCTGTTTTGTTATAAAATTTGGAAATAGCAGGCAGGCTTGTTTGATATTTCTTAATACCTAGGCATTGTGGTTTTATATCAGGAGCTCCACCTTTTCCAAATAGATGGTTGGCCTAGGAGAGAAGATTGCCAGTTTGTGGGTGAGATGTGGAAAGTTCATTGACATCGTGGCAATTTGTTCTGTTATATACCCCATTTTCCCTGTCGGGCAGTCAGTTCACTTGTTGTCTTTATGGTGGTTGCATTCTCTTCTCCCCATTAAGCGCGCTCTCTCTCTCTTTTGAGGCCACACAAGAATGTTTTAGAGAGGCATATAATATTAATAGCTAATACTTATTGACTGGTTCTTATTTGCCAGATGCTTTGCTGAGTACTTTGTGTGCCTTATATAAGTTACTACTGGTAACAATATAGTGAATGAGGAGGCTGGAGAGATGGATTGGAAGTTAAGAGTGCTGACTGTTTTTCCAGAGGTCCTGAGTTCGGTTTCCAGCAACTACATGGTGGCTCACAACCATCTATGGTGACATCTGGTACCCTCTTCTGCACACTGCATACATAATAAATAAATTTTTAAAAAAACAAAACAATATAGTGAATGAAATACTGCAGTTTCCATTTACTAAAATATCTTTATTTTTTTGGATGAGGAACTAGAAGTCCAGTAAGGTCACATGTTTAGTATATAACTAAACCAGAATTTGACTAGACAGTATGACCTAAGAATTGACCTGACCCCTTATTAAATAGTTTTGCTATTCTTTGTTTATTTGCTTTAGGTTCCCTGACTTGCACATAGTAAACTCCATTCTTTTGTTTTGAGACAGTCTCACTCTGCAGCACTAACTAGCCCACAACTGCCTATATAAACCAGACTGACTTTGAAAAATCTTCCTTCCTCTACATCCTGAGTACTGGGTTTAAAGGTGTTCACTAATTTCCCTAGTTCAAAATTTTAGATAAATAAAAATAAGAGCCAGTGGGATGGCTTACTAGGTAAAAGTACATGTCTTGCAAGCCTGAGGATCCTTGAATCCAGGGTAGAATAAGAGAATTAACTAGTGAGGGTTGTCCTATGACCTCCACATGTCCACATGTAAGAGGCATGTGAGTAAGATAGGCCAGGGATTGTCTTTTTTTTTTTTTTTTTTTTTTAATATTTATACAGTGTACAGAAGAGGGTACCAGATCTCATTATAGATGGTTGTGAGCCACCATGTGGTTGCTGGGAATTGAATTCAGGACCTCTGGAAGAACAGTCAGCTCTTAACCTCTGAGCTATCTCTCCAGCCTGGGATTGTCATCCCAATAACTCTTTGTTTATTTGTGATTTGATCATTTTGTAGCTCTGACATGGACCTCACTATGTAGACAATGCTAACTTCTAATTTATGATGATCTTCCTGCCCCTGCTTTGCTGTTGTTGGGATTATAGGCATGAGCCACTGGACTCAGCTCAATGGCTGAATTTACCATAGATCTTTAGTTCCCACAGATATCTCATATGCTGTAGCTGCGAAGCATCTTGACTCTGCCCCAGAGCCACGGGGGAAAGCTTGTTCAAATTTACTGATCATATTCTTTAAGTTGGGCTTCAAGGTGAGCCTCTTGAGGAGACTTGGAACAACTGATTCATTAGTTTCTTTTGTTTGAAACCTTTAATCTTTAAGACTACATTTTGACTGATAGAGTCCTAAACTGAAGGAGAAGTTGGGGTGTACCTTAGCTGATAAAAATTCTTCATTCTAGTAAGACTGATTTCAATCCCCTGTATCACACAGATCAAACTTAGTGGCACAGGCCTATTATCTCAGCACTTGGGTGGAGGTAGAAAGCTCACTGGGCAAATCATCCCTGCCTATACAGTGAATTGGAGGCCAAAGAAACTAGACTTGAATAAAGAGAGAGTGAGTGTGTGTGAGATTTAAAGACAGGGTCTTATGTAGATCTGTCTGGCCTCAAACTCAAAGAGAGACACTTGCCTAGTGACAAGCCAAGACTCCGTTTGAATTTATTTATCTGCCATTTTTACTTGTTTAAATTTTATTTTTATTTCATATACATTGGTGTTTTGCCTGCATGTATGTCTGAGAGTATTAGATTCCCTGGAACTGGAGTTACAGACAGTTATAAGCTGCCACATAGGTGCTGGGAATTGAACCCAGGTCCTCTGCAAGAGCAGCCAGTGCTCCTAACCACCAAGCCATCTCTCCAGGCCCACCTGCCACTTCTACTTTTTTTTTTTTTGCTTTGGTTTCTTCATTTGTGAAAGTTGGAAAAAGCAATACCTCATAGGGTGGGCTGTTGCAATGAGTAAATGGATTCAAATATATACAATAGTTGAATGTGGCAGGCAGATTAAATAAATACCCAGGTTATAAATATCAATCTTAAGAATATAATGATGTGAAGGGCATAGTGGCTCATATCTTTAATCCCAGCACTCAGGGAGGCAGAGGCAGGCGGATCTCTGGATTTGAGGCCAGCTTGGTCTTCAGAGCAATTCCAGGACAGCTAAGGCTATATTGAGAAACCCTATCTATAAAAAGAAAACAAAACACAACAACACAAGAATATAATGTTAGAAGGTAGTTTAAGTGAATGGAAACCTCTTGGCTCTGAAAGGCTTTCTGGCATGCATGGCCTGGTTGGTAAACATAGGACCTCTTAGGGAGTAATGCAGAGTGGACAGGGGTAGAGTGCTTGAGATGTGAAAGAGCATGGGGGCTGGAGAGATGGTTCAGTGGTTAAGAGCACCCTCTGCTCTTCCAGAGGACCCAGGTTCGATTCCCAGCACCCACATGGCAGCTAACAACTGTCTGTAGTTCCAGTTCCAGGCAAACACCAAGGCAAATAAATAAGTAAATAAATAAAGTTAAAAAAAAAAAAAAAAAGAAAGAGCCTTGAGGGTGGTCCATGGAAATAGCATTGTGATTGCTGTTACCTGCACAACTAAAGCTTTTCACCTGTTGCCTAGGCTGAGGGTGTAGCTTACTGATAGAATGTTTGCTTAATATGCACAAGGCCCTGGCTGTGATCATCTTACCTCAATTTGGAGATGGATGGTCAGGGTATCCCTCTAATCTAGTGGTTCCAGAGAAGTTGTTTCTTGTCAAAAATATGTTTTATATATGGTTGTTTTGCCTGCAAGTATATACTATGTACATGCAGTGCCTGCTGAGACCAGAGGAGGGCATTGGATCATCTGGAATTGGAGTTACATGGCTGTGTACTACCATGATGATGCTGGGAACTGAACCCAGGTCCTCTGCAAAAGCAGTGTGTATTCTTGACTGCTGAGCCATCTTTCCAGCTGCTCTCCAGAGAAGTTCTTTAGTAGTTACTGAGAGACTTAATGCATAGGGAGAGAATAAGCCCCCTCCCAAGAGAAAATAGGTTTATTTACTGTAGGACATGCCATCAGCTTTACTACACTCAGGAGAAAATTCTGAGTTAGTCAGACCTATCAGATTGTTCTGCTTTTGAGAATTATCAAGATAGGGTAGAATCTTCTCTAGCAAAAAGTGTGGTTCAAAGAATTTTTTGGGTGAATTGAAATTTTCTTGAGGTTGGGTCTGTAATGTGTATGTTTGTGTGTGTCTAGACATGAAGGCTAGAGGTAGGTGTTGGGCATTTTTCTCTATTGATACTATTGTTACTTTATTTATTTATTTGTTTTTTTCGAGATGGTTTCTCTGTGTAACAGCCCTAGCTGTCCTGGAACTAGCTCTGTAGACCATGCTGGCCTCGAACTCACAGAGATCTACTTGTCTCTGCCTCCTGAGTGCTGGGATTAAAGTAAAGGTGTGTGCTACCACCGCCTGGCTGCCACATTATTTTTTGAAAAAGGACCTCTTATTCTACCTGGATGTCACCAAATAACTGGACTTAGTGCCTAATGTGCCCCTGGGGTTCTTCAGTGTTAGCTCTTAGTGTTGGGTTTACAAGAACATGTCACCAAACTTGGTTTTTCATTGTGGGTGTTGGGGATCCAAATTCAGATCCTTGTGCATCAAGCTTTACCCACTAAATCATCACCCTAGCCTGAAATTGAACATTTCTTAAGGAATTGAGAAAGCTTGAGGGAAGGATGAAGCTGAATTTTCATCTCATTGATAATCCGTAGTATACTTTTTTATATATTTTATTTTGTGAGTATGTTTAGGACCATGAATGTTACAGGGGACATACGGGGATGAGAGAAAAACTTAGCGGAGACTGTAATACCATGTGTGTTGGGGGATTAAACTAAAGTCAGGCTTGATGGCAAATACTTTGACCTACTGAGCCATCTTGCTGACCCCAGCCTTTTAGTATAATTTACTTATTGTAAGTTTTTATTGTTACTGTTGGGGAGGGTTGCATGTGCTGAAGTTTATGTGTGGAGATGAGTAGGAGCTGGTTCTCTCCTTCAGTGGCCATATGGGTTTCAGGGATCAAACTTGGGTTGCCAGCAGTCCTGAAACTAACTCTGTAGACTAGGCTGTCCTCAAACTCAGAGATCTGCCTGCCTCTGCCTCCCAAGCACTGAGACCAAAAGCCTGTGCCACTATTGCCAGGCCACCACTTTTTTTTTTTTTTAAGGCAGTTATGTTTGCTTTTTGGAGACTGGCTTCTCTTTAGTTTGGCCTCTCCCATATTGCGACCTGTCCCAGTCTTGACACCCTCCCACTCTCCTACCCCCACACTTCAAAGTGGCACTTTAAAAATTGTTAGATAGATAGGTTTTTTGACCCTGTTGTAACAGCTGGTAAATGAGAATCTTATTTCATCAAAGTGCCGTGCTGATATTCACTGTGTTTTAGATTTTTGTTTGCATAGCCTTTATTTACTTGTTTATTGTTAATAGATTTGTTACTATTTTTGAAATGGTCTTGCCTAGCTCAGGCTGGCCTGGAACCTCCCCTATGTAGTCAAAGATGATCTTGAACTCCTGATAACTCCTGTTTCCACCTCCCAAATACTGAGGTTACAGGCATACATTATTAGGCCAGGCTTCCTCAGTCTTCAGAATTAGTTGTTAGATGGAAGGCAACAGCCTTTAATCCTATGTACTGAACCAGTACTGTGTATTCATTTATTTCAGCAACTTCTGTAGATGCTTTAGGCAGAGGAGGAGGAGGAAGAAGAAAAGGATTGGTAATGAAGGAAAGAGGAAGTGATGTGAGATTTTGGAAAGGTTGGTGATGGAGCAGCTCTTGGTGATCTTGTCAGAAGTAACCTGGCCAGTTTTAGCATAGAACCTTTGGGTGTTATGAATTCTTTGGAGAAAGACATTGTTAAAAACTGATGTGGCCTAAGGCCTGAAAAGCGTAAATGTAATTGGTTTTGCAGATAGCAGAGAAACACCCCCCCCCCAAAAAAATGATCTGTTTGCTTATTTGCTTGTTTCTTTTGTTACCTTTTCCCACTGTGTATCTCTGGCTGACCTGGAATTTTAATTCTAGACCAGGGTGCCTCGGAAATTAGGACAGTCTTTCTGTTTCTGCCTTCTAAATTTTGTGATTACATGTGCTTACCACCACAACTGGCTAAAAGTTATTTTTTGATATGTTAGTTCATAACTGTCCACTCAAGCCGGGCCTGATGATATAAGCCTATAATTCAGGCTTTTTGATAGGCTGAGTCAGGAGGATTGCAGGTTGAGGCCTTGTCTGGGCTATAGAGTTAAGTTCAAGGCTATTTGAGCAACTTAGTAAGAATCTTTCTCAAAATGAAACTTGCCTAGCATGTGTGAGGACCTAGATTCAATCTCAATATCCGAAGTGCACATTCAGAGTCTCACACATGTTTGATACCAAGTGAGTGAGGTTTTCCAAGTCCCAGGCAGCTATAAGCTCTGGAGTTAGTTCTGTCCTCTAGACTGACCAACTATCTTCTTTCTTTCCCTCCCTCCTGTTTCCTGCCTCAGGCTGTTTGTGGTTAGAAGGAGGGAAAAGGAACCCAAACTCATAGCTGTGGTGAGGTCTGGGCTTATCTATGACTTATATGCATTCTTCTCCCTCTTCTTCCCTTCTGGAGTTTCCATCAGTGACGTTTGCTGCCCCACATATCTGATTGCCCTGCTAGTCAGACCAGGCACCCTCCATTATTACACGAAGGAAGTGTGCAGGGAAAGTGTGTCACAGGTTTTGGTTTGCTGCTCTGCTTGTATTTTGTTGTTTGGGATTGGCAAGCCAAAAGAAGAAAAAGGCCCGTGATCCCAGTTTATACCATGCAGCATTAACAGCTTTAGAACACGAAAAGAATTAAACTTAATTTTAATTTTTTAAAAGTGATTTAAGTGCTTTGCTTGTATGTATGTATATGTACCACTTTTGTGCCTGGTGCCCTTGGAGGACAGAAGAGGGTACTTGATCTCCTGAAACTAGAGTTTCTATGTCTGGAAACCTGATCTTTTGTGAGAGCAGCATGCATGCTTAACTGCTTGTGTGCTCGAGGAACTTCTGAAACGTATCCTTTAAAAATTTGTTGCACTCACCTTTCAAAGGGGTTTGGTTTTCTTGGTTCTTCCAGCAGCCCCCAGCCTCACACGAGCACATTCTACTTGCCCTTTGTACTGTAATGGGGGTCTGAGGGAGATGGGGTGTGGTTGCCTTTCTTAGAGTACAAGTGTTTAGGAAGTGTTTCTGACTTAACAGAACTGCCCTTTCCTTGTGTCTTAGGGAAGTTTATTGTTGTTGCTCGTTTTGTATCATTGTGCTGCTGCTGCTGCTGATTTTTATAGGAACACATCTCCCATTGCAATAAAAGACATGTGGAAAGATGTCTTAGTCACCCCGCTTTGTTTCTTTTCTTTTTTTTCAGATTTATTTATTATGTATACAGTATACAGAAGAGGGCACCAGATGTCATCATAGATGGCTGTGAGCCACCATGTGGTTGCTGGGAATTGAACTCAGGACCTCTGGAAGAGCAGTCAGTGCTCTTAACCTCTGAGCCATCTCTCCAGGCAGCGCCGCCCCCGCTCCCCCTCCTGTTTCTTGTTTCTTGCTCCCCACATTTTTCACACTTTTGTCTCTTGGTACATTGCTTAAAGCTGCAAGTAGGATTTTATTTTACCCCTTTTCTTAATTTCAGAGTTAAACATATTATTGATTAAGAATAATCCACACAGGGGCCAGAGATATGGTTCAGCAGTTAAGATTGGTTCTGTTCTTCCAGAGGACCAGAGTTCTGTTCCTACCAGCCACATCAGAGTGCTTATACCACCTGTGACTCCACCTCTAGGTCACCTGACCTCTTCTGGACTCAGGGCACCTACATGTAGCACCTACAAATTTCTGTGTGTATGTTTGGCCCTGGCTATCCTAGAATTTGTTCTGTAGGCCAGCCTGGCCTCGAACTCAAGAGATCTGCCTGCCTCTGCCTCCCTAGTGCTGAGATGCCACCGTCTGGCAAATCTTTATAAAGAAATGTATGGGGCAGATGACTCAGCAGGTGAATAAAAGCTCTTGCCTCTAAGCCTGATGGTCTGAATTCAATCCCTGGGACCTACATGGTGGAATGAAAGAACTTAATCCTTAAAATTGTCCTCTTACAAACACAGAAACGAAGACACACACATTAAATATCACTTCAGAAAATTCAGAATTGTATGTGAAGTGGCTCAGTGGGTACCAGCACTTTTTTGGGAAAACTAGTGACCTGAGTTAGCTCTCTGAAACTCGTATGATAAAGCTGGACCCAATAGCTCTCACCTGTAATCATAGTACTCCTAGGTGACATGGGAGACAGAGATAGGAGAGGCTCCTTGGGATTTAAGAAGCCAGATAGCCTGAGCTACAAATCACATCAAATATAAGACGAGCTTGGCTTCTTGAGATGGAAAGAGGAAACTGACTTCTATGAGCTGTCCTCTGATCTTCAAACACATATACAATAATAATAATACAAATTAGCTATTTAGGCTTGGCACACACATTCAGTGCCGTTACTTGGCAGAAACAACTGGATCTCTCTGATTTTGAGGCCAACCTGGTCTACATAAGTGAAGACCTTGTCTCAAAACAAATAATGTCTTAAAAATGTATGTAAAGTTTGGTATGATGGCTCATGCTTCTAATCTCAGTACTCAGGAAACTGAGGCAGAAGAGTGATACTTTCTGAACACACTGTCAACTGTGGTTTCAAGGGGGTAACAGATAAAAGCCATTTTGGCAGATGCACTTGGATCTGTGGTTGGCTAAACACTAGCCCTCTGATCTAGGACCATTTTCTTAGCAACAGTTGCTTTGCTGTGTTAGCAGCTGTGCTCTGTACATTGTCCTTGGCACTTTCTCAAGCAGGCAATATTGAGCAGATTTTCCTGCTCTCACTTTACAATTGCTATCTTCACCTGGAAAATCATCTTTAATTAGATTAGTGAGGGCAGACTAGAATAGGAACAGTTCTTTGTGAAGAGAATCTGTAAGGTAGCATTGCTGTACAGTCAACCAAAATACTCTCCTCATGCCAAATACTGTGTTGCACATCTAAAATCCCAGCAGTTGGGAGGGAGGTCAAGGTAGGAATATCAGACTGAAGCCTGCTCTGGGCAATATCACAAAGCCTGTTTCAAAAAACAGTCATTGGGTGATGGAATGATTCAATGTTTATACCACAAGCCTAGCAACCTGAGTTTGAGCCCTGGAACCTACATAAAGCTGGAAGGCAAGAACTGACTGCAAAGTCCCCTGATCTCATGTATTAGGCTGCCTTGAAACTCGCAAGTATGCTATGATGACCTTGGAACTCCTGACTCTTCTGCCTCCAATGAATGGATTGGGAATGGGGGTGAGACAAGGTTTGCCTGTGTAGCCCTGACTGTCCTGGAACTCACTCTGTAGACCAGACTGACATTGCGCTCATAGAGATGAGATCCACATGCCTCTGCCTCCCAAGTGCTGGGATTAAATAAAGGCATGTATCACCACTGCCAGGCCACATAATTTTTAATCAGTTAGCTTAAGAGTGTGTGTGTGTGTGTGTGTGTGTGTAGCTTGGGAGATGGCTCAGGGGTTAAGAGCACTTCGTGCTCTTGCAAAGGACTGGGGTTTGGTTTCCAGCACCTATATGATACCTTAGTCACTTCTAATTCCAGGGTATTCAATACCTCTTCTGACCTCTATACACACATAGTGCATACATAAACACTCAGGCTTTTATACACATACATACTTTGTTCTTTTAAGGATAGTCTTGGGCTGGAGATTGACAGTACATACTGCTTTTAGAGGACCCTAGTTCAATTTCCGGTGTTCACACCAGGCAGTTCACAACTACTTGTAACTCCAGATACAGGATATCCGTATTCCTCTTCTGAACTCTATACGCACATACACATACCTCCACACAGACACACATTCATATAAATACTTAAATCTTTTGGTCTGAGATGTTTCTGAGAATAGGAGCACTTGTTGCTGTTGCAGTGGACCTGGGTTCAGTTCCTTATACCAACATGGCATCACACAGAGCCATTTGTAATTTAAATTCCGGGGAATCTGATGCTATCTTTGGAAATTGTACATTGTAGTGGTCATAATGTATGAGCTTAGAGTAGCTTCCAAATTTTTCTCTTTTCTTGTTGAAGCAGTTGCACAGACAGCTTAGGTGTCACAGGCTTTTAATCCCAGCAGCAGATAGACAGGGACAGGTGGATCTCCGTGATCTTTGTGAGTCTGGTCTACAAGTGAATTCCAGGCCAGTCAAAAAACAGACTCTGTTTCAAAATGACAACAACCCCCCAGGCTGTGGTGATGCATACCTTTAATCTGAGCTCTTGGGAGGCAGAGGCTGGCAGATTGCTATGAGTTTGAGGCCACCTGGTTTACAGACGAGTTCTAGGGCAGTCAGAGGTATTATACTGTGCATGGAGCCCTCTCACACACACCCTCCCCCTCCAAGGAGAGCTTGCTGTATTTCCTGAGGCTGTGGAGTATATTTGGTTACTTTACTATGGGGTAGCAGTAGAACACTGGGAGAGTAGTCAAAAAGTGCATGTGTTATACTATCTTTGCAAACCAAGTGGCCTGGTCTATCATGGCTGTCTTTTTTCTGCCTCCCCATGGTAATAGTCATCTTTCTTTCTAGAAGACACTCATTCTATTTATATGTGTAGGTGTTAGTCTGCGTGGATATCTATGCATCATGTGGGTGCTAAGTGCTCAAGGAGTCAAGAAAAAAACTCCAATCCCTGAGATTGGAGTTACAGTTATGAGGCCACCATGTGGGTGCTGGGAATAGAACCTGGGTCATCAGAAAAGGTTGCTTAATTTTAAAGGGTGATACCCATTTGGGCTGTGAAGAAAAGGTTTTGGTTTTCTTTTTTAGGATGCTTTCTTTGCTGAGGAAATATTGACTAGATCAAATATGTATGAGAAATACATAAAAGTCTGTTTCATCTACAGTATAGTATACCTTCAAATGACACTTTGCTCTGTTTTTTCCAGGAGTGAGTACCTCCCGGCTCCGAATAGGAGATCAAGAATTTGATTCATTGCCTGCTTTACTGGAATTCTACAAAATACACTATTTGGACACTACAACATTGATAGAACCAGTTTCCAGATCCAGGCAGGGTAGTGGAGTGATTCTCAGGCAGGAGGAGGCAGAGTATGTGCGAGCTCTTTTTGACTTTAATGGGAATGATGAGGAAGATCTTCCCTTTAAGAAAGGAGACATCCTGAGAATCCGGGATAAGCCTGAAGAGCAGTGGTGGAATGCAGAGGACAGCGAAGGAAAGAGGGGGATGATTCCAGTCCCTTACGTGGAGAAGTATAGACCTGCCTCCGCCTCAGTATCGGCTCTGATTGGAGGTAACCAGGAGGGTTCCCACCCACAGCCACTGGGTGGGCCGGAGCCTGGGCCCTATGCCCAACCCAGCGTCAACACTCCGCTCCCTAACCTCCAGAATGGGCCCATTTATGCCAGGGTTATCCAGAAGCGAGTCCCTAATGCCTACGACAAGACAGCCTTGGCTTTGGAGGTACATAATGTGCAAAATGTAGAAAGACGAGATCTTCTACAGGGTCTCCCTTTCAGACCTCTTACAGCTTTGTAGGAATGCTGATGCAGCACCAGCTTTGTGATGTTGTAGATGTCAAACCATTAAATACTGATTTTAGCATTTTATGTGGGTTTCCTCTTTTTTAGAGAAAACCTATTTTGCAATGAGTAAACTTAAAACTGTATAACTGAATGTTCTGATTGATCTACTAAAACCTATTTTGACTAATAACCACTTGAATTTATAGTAGTTAACATGAAATAACTTTTCTTGTCTATATCCTAACTTATTTCCTGCTTTCTGTTTGTCACTGTTTAAAACAAGATGGGTTCACAGAGAACGTATAATAAGTGGTATGTAGCAGTATACTTAAGTGAGATTCTGTTTTGGAGACTGGGTTTCTATGTAGCTCTGGCTGTCCTGGAACTCACTTTGTAGATCAGGCTGTTTTGAAACTTACAGAGATCTGCCTGCTTCTGCTTCCTAAGTGCTGGGATCAAAGGTGTGTGCCACCATGCTCAGTCAAAAGCAGCTTTTTTTTTTTTTTTTTTTTTTTTTAAAGATTTATTTATTTATTATGTATACAGTGTACAGAAGAGGGCACCACATGTCATCATAGATGGTTGTGAGCAACCATGTGGGTGCTGGAAGAACAGTCAGTGCTATTAACCTCTGAGCCATCTCTCTAGCCACCAAATGCAGCTTTTATTTTAGTGGATAGCCTTATTAAATATGTTTGACATGAGTCAGGAAAGGCTGAATGCTAACCTTGACCAGGCTCTGGGTTTACTCCCTAGCATGCCACATACAGGTATACAGGTGTCTCTCTCTCTCTCTCTCTCTCTCTCTCACACACACACACACACACACACACACACACACATACACACACACACACAGAGTGAGAGAGAGAGTGTGTGAGAGTGTAGGATGGAAACTAGTGTGCAGATAAATTGAGCTATAACTCTGTAAGAGGTGAGTTACAGAAAACAGATTTATTTGTCTTTGTCACGGAGAAGCCTCTACTCACTCATCGGACCCTTTCTTATGACCTGCTCTTCACTGCACTTACTCCTCTGTTCAGAGGTGGCCAGCCTGCTCTCCCATCTTTCAGAGCCTACCAATAGACAGATGGGTATAAATAAGTAGCCAGCTCTAATAAGCATGGCCTGAGGTTGTGTGAACACAGTAGCAGAGAAGGGGTGACGTACTCTTGTGTTTTGGCTCTTTTCTTTCCTTTGGGTTGTGTTCCTACAGTTAGAGGTTGGAGCTCCTGTGATAATCTTAGTCCATCGATTGAGAAAAAAATATTTGATGTTAATGCATTTGATTTTTTAAAATTTTTTTTATTTTTTAAATATTTTTATTTTATGTGAATTGGTGTTTTGCCTGCATGTATAACTGTGTAAGGGTGTCAGTTCTTGGAATTACAGACAGTTGTTAGCTTCCATGTGGATGCTGGGAATCGAACTCAGATCCTCCAGAAGAACAGTCAGTGCTCTTTACTGCTAAGCCATCTCTCCAGCCCTGAAATTTTTATTTCTGATCAAGTGTGTGTATAAGTTGAGTTAATTGAAATTTCTAGGTTTGGCTTGAAACTGTATTATTTCTTTATTTGTAATAAATTATTATTATTGTTATTATTATTTTTTGCTTTTTTGTAGCTCTGGCTGTCCTGAACTCACTAGGCTGGTCTTGAACTTAGAGAGAGGGTGCTGGGAGTAAAAGCATGTGTGACCATGCCCAACTTTTTTTTTTTTTTTTTTTTTTTTTTTTTTTTTTTTTTTTTTTTTTTTAAATATTTATTTTTATCTTATGTGAATTTGTGTTTTGTCTGTATGTATAACTGTGTAAGGGTGTCAGATCTTGGAATTACAGACAATTGTGAGCTGCCATGTGGATGCTGGGAATTGAACTCAGGTCCTCCGGAGGAGCAGTCAGTGCTCTTAACCGCTGAGCCATCTCTCCAGCCCCATGCCCAACTTTTAAAATTGTTTTGTTTTGTTGAGATGGTTCATTTTAGCCCATTCTGGCCTAGAGCTCACTATGTAGCCCAGGCTGGCCTCCAATTTATGACACCCCTGCAGATGCCCCCCCCCCCAGGTATTAGGATTATAGCCATGAGTTATCACAACCCTGCTGGAAGTTTGTATTCTTTGAGATTATGTCCTAACTTTAAAGCATCATGTCTTGGCTTTGAGAAATAGAATATATGTTGTCTAGGTCACACTGCTTGGAAGATAAAGCTTGTTTTGAAGCTCAAGAAATTAAAGGGATGATGCTCATATCTAACATGGTATGTGGGCTCTTAGCATTGATTGCAGATCTTATTAATAGACTGGAGTGTAAAAATGCCATTTATGGAACAGGTCACTGTATACCCAGAAGAGGATAGTTAGTTACTGTGTCAATTTCACTTCCATTTTCTTTGTCAATTTTTAAAAAGATTTATTTATTTTATTTTACCTGTATGTATGTATGAAATCAGAACTGGAGTTATGGATAGTTGTGAGCCACCATGGGGTATTGGGAACTGAACCTGGATCCTGTGCAAGAACAGCACAGGAGGCAGTAGAGATGTTAAACTCCAAGATTCAGTCTCTCTTTGTCTTTCTAATAGTGTTGCAGTCCTCCTTGACATGGATAAATGTGGTCTTTTTGTTTGCTTTAAAATAAGTTCGTTAGTGGTGGGGTCTGAGATTCAATGGTAGAGCACTAGTATAATATGCATGAGGCCCTGGGTTTGTGGGGTTTTTTTTTTTTTTAAGATTTATTTATTTATTATACATTATACATTATACAGAAGAGGGTACCAGATGTCATCATAGATGGTTGTGAGCCACCATGTGGTTGCTGGGAATTGATCTCAGGACCTCTGGAAGAACAGTCAATGTGCTTAACCTCTGAGCCATCTCTCCAGCCCCTGAGGCTCTGGTTTTAATCTCTAGTAATACACACACACACTCAGAATCCTATTGCCTCAGTCTCTTAAGTGCTGAAATTAGAGGCATACATTATCACATTCTGTATGATAAATCTGATCTTGTAAGTGTAGATGGTAAAGTTTACTTCAGTCTTCTGTAGACTGTCCAGAGCAATAGTGTTTTTCTTTAATATATTGATTTTGTAATCTTCATTCTTTGATTTAGCCTGCTAAAATTTGATATCACTTAGGTAATTTAATGCTTAAAGCCATTTTTTTGAAGGGAGAGTCTTATTGTATACCTCTGGTGATCAATAATTTATAATGTAGACCATGCCTACCTGAACTTGGAGAAATTCACTACTTCTACTACGCTTAGCTTGAACTGGTTTTCCACAGAAAGATGTAAAGTGTGATGCAACAGTGACTGTGTTAACTCAACTCCACATCTCCAATTGGACCCAAATTGACAGTGCCTTTTTCATGTTCATCCCTGTGACATTTAAGAATATGAGTGAACAGCAGGCCTTGGATGTATCTAATTTGCCTTTTTCTAGAGCTCTAGCTTTAGATTTCTGTTTATGGGGACAAGTGTTTCATTTTCTTCTCACCCTCTTCCTTCTTGGCTCTATTTGGAATCCTAGCATGAATGGCCTTGGTGGAGTGTGAGGTTCAATGCCAGAGTACTCCTGTAGTGTGCACAAGGCCTTGGTTTTAATCCCCATCAACACACACACACACAGAGGACTTTGTAAATAACAAATCACTTCTTAAATATGTCTTTGGTATCTTCATAATAACTTTTTTTTTTTTTTTTGAGAACGCAAACACTTTCTGTGGGTTTTTAATGTAGCATAGCTTGAAGTCAGTAAAGTTTTGCTTACTTGTTTTTTGTTTGTTTTATAATTTATTATTGTGTTTTGCCTACATGTATGCCTGGGTGAGGGTGCTGGATTCCTTGGAACCATAGGTATAGACACTTATGAATTGCCATATGAATGCTGGGAATTGAACCTGGGTCCTTTGGAAGAGCAGCTAGTGCTCTTGACCACTGAGCCATCTCTTGAGCCCCACCTAGAAATTCAACATAGACAAAGTATTACTGTGTTTCTGTGTAGTTTGTGCCATGCATCTGGCACTACAAAGTTTGGGGATGTTAGGTCTCATTTATAATGCTAATTTTTAGAAAAAAAATGTTTGTAGTATGGGAATTTGAACCCAGGCCTCTCATGGATGCTAGGCAAGACCTCTGCCACTGTGATACACCCCCACCAAAAAAATTACTTTTGTTTACCTTTTCTTTGTGGGAGCAGGGATTTGTTTGTTTGTTTTTGAGATGAGATCTCATTGTATAGCCCTGGCCTGGAATTCACTATGTAGACCAGTTTGGTTTTAAACTCACAGAACAGACATCTGATTACCTCTGCCTCCCAAATTCTAGAATTAAAGGTGTATGCCACCATGCCCAGCTCCCAGTTTTGGTGTTTTCAATGGTATTAGACATTAAATCAAGGAAAGTTTTTTTGAGGCAGGAAGTCATACTTGTAGCCCAGGCTCATCTCAAACTCAAGGCAATCCTTCTGCCTCTGTCTCCCAGGAACTGGGATCACAGGTGTGAGTGTGATGTGCTATGTCTAGTTCTCAGACTTTTTCTTTTTTTTTGAGACAGGAACTCGTTTTGTAGACCAGGTTGGTCTTGATGTCACTGAGATGCATCTATCTCTGCCAAGTGCTGGGATTAAAGATGTGGGCCACCAGTGCCCAGCTGGTTTATAGCCTTTTTGATTTTGTTTATTTATTTATTTGCCTGCATGCTGAGAACTGGAACTATACACAGTTCTGAGCTGCCATGTGGGTGCTGGGAATTGAATCCTGGTCTTCTGGAAGAGCATTCAGTGCTCTTAACTGCTGAGCCATCTCTTCAGCCCCTTGATTTTATTTTTTTAGACATTGTATGTAGCCTTGGTATGGAACTCACTACAAAGAAGACCAGGCTTGCCTCAAACTCAGACTTATCTTGTTCCTGAGCACCTGGATTAACAGTGTGCATCACCACACTTAGTCTCTCCTTCCACCTTTACTTGACACAAGTCTTAGGGTTTGAAGCACGTTCTCTTGCCATCTCACTAGCTTGCTAGTAGTTCCATTGGAACACAGCAGGCTCCACTTGTTCTCTTGTTTATAATTACCTTCTGGGTGCAGTGGCAGAGTGGAGAGCTTATGCAAACCCTGCAAAGGAGGGAGGAGAGAATCAATGCACAGAGCAGACACAAGACAACACAGTGACAAACTATTTACAAAGCAGCAAGCTGGATTTGATTCAGAAGCAGTGATTTGCTGACTCCTGTCTTAGACTGGTATAATTTCCTTAACTTTCTCCCCAAACAAATCTAAATTTTTTTGCCTTTCTCATGTTAAAAAATGTTTGGACAGGAATGAGGGAGATGAGTTACTTTGCTTATCACCCAGGACTTTATCTGAGTTTGGATCCCTGGAACCTACATAGAGAGAGAAGAGCAACAGCTTGTGCCTTTAATTCCAGTACTGGATGAGGCAGACACAGGATCCCTGGGGTTCACTGGACAGCTAGGCCATGCCAAATTGGTGAGCTCCAGTTCAGTGAGAAACAATGTCTCAAAATATATTATGGGGTTGGTGAAATGATTCTGCAGGTAAAGATGCTTGCTACCAAAGCTTGAGATTTGATTTCTATCCTGGAAACCCGTGGAAGGAAGAGAGACTAAACTCTACAAGTTGTCTCTGACCTCCAAGTGTGTGTACATGTGAAAAGCTAATTTTAAAATACACATGAAGAATGACAGGAAAACAGCTCCTGTGAACTTCTGGGCTCCCTGACACACAGGAGGCTACTGTTTCTCTTAACTTGTCTCTTTCTCCTTGGTTTTTGGTCTCTGTGTTAGTGTGCTCAGGGCTCACTGGAATCCTGCAGGTCAGGGTCAGTGCAAAGCTGGCTGTTGTTGCTGTCTTTTCGATTAGGTAATAGGGACAAAGCCTAGGAAAGCATTCACCTGGGGGTGTACCCACAAAGGAGCTCACATAGTTCCTTGATTGCCTCTTTAGTAAACTTCAGAATTTAATGTCATTTAGGCTCCAGTTTCTTTTTGGTTAGTACTAAAACTTCCTGGTGAGGATGTCTGGGTATTCTTTTGTTCCTGGACTATTCTAGGTTTGATTTTGTCTTCACTAGGGCCACAGCTGACTTTGATGGCTGTACAGAGCCAGGAAATAAACCAGATGATTATGTTTCCTGTTTAGTCCCCTTTATAGATCACTGGCTGCTTCATCCTCAGGCTTGTTCTTACAGGATCAGGTGGGAAGGTGAGGACCAGCTGGAATGACAAACAGTTGTAAAAAAATCATTGAAGCTTGTAACCAGGGAAACTTGAAGCTCAAGACCTTGTCTCAAACTGTTTCCTTGTTTACCCTCTCCCCAAGAGTAAAGGAAGAGAGAAAAAGAAGCATAGCTGACCTATAAGGTCAACACTTGTGAAACTAAGGATTGCTGAGTTCAAGGCCACTTTAGAATAATACATAAGCAGCAGTACCAGGCCACCTAGGACTATATAGCAAGACTATAGCAAGCTATTGGGGGGTGGGGTTCATCAGAACTGGTTTTACACACCTGTTATCCTGTTAGTTGGGAGGTAGTAACAGGAGGATCGAAAGTTAAAGATCATCTTTATTTCTTGTTTATCTTTGTGGTTAATGTTGAAAATAGAGTCTCACTGTAACCCAGGCCAGCTTTGAGTCTCCTGGCTCAGCCTCCAACATTCTAAGATGTGTATTGCACTATGTACCCCTAACTGACTTTTTGTTTTGTATTTATACTCATTTAGAATTTGGGATAATGGGCAGAGAGACGAGGCTCAGTGGTTATGAGCAATGGCTGTTCTTCCAGAGGGCCCAGATTCAATTCCCAGGACCCACATGGCAATTTACAACTATCTATAACTTTAGCTCCAGAAGATCCAACACCCTCACACAGACATACACACAGGCAAAATATCAATGCACACAAAATAAATAAAAATAAGTTTTAAAAAAGAATTTGAAATGGCTGGGTGGTTTTGCACATGCCTTTAATCCCAGCACTTGGGAAGCAGAGGCAGGCAGCCCTCTGAGTTCCAGGACAGCCAGAGCTGCAACACAGAGAAACCCTGTCTCTAAAAACAAAAAGCAAATTTTTATAACTGCTACAATCTTTACATTTAAATGAAAGATACAAAGGTATTTTTAGGTTGTAACATTTGAGCTGGCATGGTGCACTAATGCCTGTACTCTAGAGTCAGGAGGCATAGGCTTCTAGATCTCTTGAGTTCAAGACCAGTCTGGTCTACAGAGTGAGTTCCAGGACAGTCAGGGCTACACAAAGAAGCCCTGTCTTGAAAAACTAAACAAAAAAAGATAACTTTGTACTCTGAGTTATAGCATATATCCATATTCCAGTGCCCAACAGGAGGATAGAGGAGGATAATCATAAGTTTAGCCTGATTAACATAGTAGTACCAGGCCAACCGAGAATCCACAGTGAGACTGTGACTAAGAAAGAAAAACAAAAACCTGTAGCATTTCTGAGGTAGATACTTTTATTCTACTGGCTTTCTGGCACTTCCTAACACATGGGAGAAGCAGAGACAGGAGGATTTACAAGAGTTAGAAGTCAGCCTTGTCTATATAATGAGTTTAGGGTGGCCAGGGCTACACAGGTAAGACCCTGTCTCAAATAAACAGACAAAAATAAAATAAAATAGTACAAAAGCCAAACATGATGCTGCACACTTATAATGCCAGCGCTTGGGAGGTGAGGTTTGGGCAGGAGGAATAGCAGTTTATCCTCAGCTGTGTGCATGTGAAGTCAGCCTGAGCTATCTGACTATCTCAGAAAACTAAAATAAAACCTCCCTTTTGGTCTGGCTTTCTGAAACAGCAAGAATTGCTCTTGATGCCCCAGAATTGACAGCTGCCCTTTTTCCAAACTGTTGGGAAATCTGTCTTATATGGGGGCTCTTATTTTAATAATTATCTTTTTGAAGTATTTATACTTGCAGGCCAGCTGACTACTACCTTTTGGGTCCATTTAAAAATTTCAGTCATTGCTGGGTATGATGGCACACACCTTTAATTTCAGTACTTGGGAGGCAGAGTCTCCAGGTCTCTGATTTCAAGGCTAACCTGGTCTACAAAGTGAGTTCTGAGACAGCCAGAGCTGTTATACAGAAAAACCCTGTCTCGGGAAAAAAATTTGCAATCATTTTGTTGATGCTTACCTTTCCCTTAGTTCCTGATGTTTTGGTGAGTTTTATATTTAAGAGTAGATAAGGTTTTTCTCTTTTGTAGGGTGGAATCAGGAGAATCTATATATTTTGGGTTGGTTTTGGTTTTTAGAAACTCACTCAGAAGACCAGGCTGCTCTCAAATTCAAAGAATCTGTCTGCCACTAGCCTCCTGAATGCTGGAATTAAAGCCGTGCTCCACCACCTTGGGAATCTCTTTAAGATGGCTCTAAAGCCAGGCATAGTAGCATATACCTTTGATCCCAGCATTTAAGTGGCAGAGTTAGGCAGATCTCTCTGAATTTGAGGCCAGCCAGGACTACATAGTGAGGAGATCCTGACTCAAAACAAAAAACAAACAAACAAAAAACCCACAGGAAGAAAGGAGGGAAGGAGGAGGAAAAAAAGCTGTCTTTGTTGATGGATGTTTTGTCCAGAGGTTTGATGTATGGTATACACAAAGCTCTGTCCTCTAGAGACATCCAGTCCTATGGGAGCTCCCCATTTCTCTTTAAAAGAGAAAAGGCCTGATGACAGTGGAATGATCTAACATTTAGGAAAAGCTAAGTAAAATACTGACAAACATCCTCCTACTTTTTATTGAGGTATAAAATCATTTGGTAACATACAGAACAATTTAGTGAATTTACTGTATGTGTGTCGATCAAACATTTTTAGCACTTTAGAATCCTCCCTATGTATGTGTGTGCTTGCCATGGAGGTGCACCCTAGCCTTAGATTACTTTTATTAGCAAGTGAAATTTTACTTTGATGTCTGGATGCAGTGAGGTCTGTGGTCCTCTCCTGCCTTTGCACAGCTAGCCCCAGTCCTCATGGCACTGGGAGGTTGGAGCTGCTCTCTTTTCATCTTTATATCTTACCTCTTATTTGGCCTGTTTTGTTTTTCTGTTAGTCAAACACCCACATTAGGCCTTTGTGGTTTTTCCTTGGGAAATTACAGACCGACCAGTAATCAAGTGTTTTACCTGTTAGTGAGATTAGACTGGTTCTATAGGAGACCCTGGGCCTTCACATGAGTTGACTTTACATAGTAACTCCTAGAGACATTCTTTTTTTTTTAATTTATTTTATTTTTTAAGCAAGTCAGCTAGTAGATTTGAGAGGTGATTTGCTGGCCTCTACCTTCTCTAGGCAAAAACTTGGCCTTGGCTAAAAACAATAGTATCATTTCATTTTGAGATCTAAATGCAGTGTGCTTGCTATGGTTGCTTTCTGCTGTGCAAGCAATGATAGCCACAGTATGTATGAGAGAGAGTTGGGCTAAGGTAGGGTTAGGTCATGCTGCCACAAATGCCAAGAAGAGCTAGGTGTTGCCCTAAGTCAGGTCTTGTAGTGCAGGGTGGAGAGTTGCTGAGAATGGTAGAGCAGAGACAAGGGGTATCAGCTCATCTAGACATGCTGAGGGTCACAGCAAGCATCATTTCCACTTTCTGTGTTATTGTTGTCTTTCTCCAGCGCTAACAACCACTCCTGCCTTTTGCCTGCACTAACCACAAGTAACCAGTCTGGTGGCCGGGGCTGGGGAGGTAGTGAGTAGCCATTTCTGTAACATCAGCCCTAGAGCAATCACGTGGGCAGGGTGTGCCTAACAGAGAATGGAGATTTTCAGCTTGCATTCTTAACTGGAAATAAAGTGCTCTCCTTATTCTCGTCCTGCAGGTCGGTGAGCTGGTAAAGGTTACGAAGATTAATGTGAGTGGTCAGTGGGAAGGGGAGTGTAATGGCAAACGAGGTCACTTCCCATTCACACATGTCCGTCTGCTGGATCAACAGAATCCTGATGAGGACTTCAGCTGAGTATAGCTCAACAGTTTGCTGACAGATGGGAACAATCTGTTTTCCCCCCCAATTGCCATCTATACGGTTTTCTTACAGGTGTCAAAAACAGTCTAGTTTATATAAGCATTCTGTAACCTGTGATCTTTTTTAAGACTGAAATACTCCATTCTTACTCATATTTACCATATCCAGGGTACGAAACTGGAGGGCTTGTGTGGTTAACTTCTGAATTGGCAATTTTAGGTGGTAGTGGCCATGCCTATATGAGAAGAGGTAAACCTTGCCTCTTGGGCAGTATAGATCAACCTGTGGAAAACTGATGGTCAGGAAAGGAATGTTACACACTGCTTACCCTGATTTCTTCAGTGGTCCTGTTTTCATTCTGAAACTATACTATCAGATGGCAGCAGACTGTTCCCTCCCACTCCCATGAAGTAATCATGCACTGTATGAATATTACCCAGTGGGATTGCATTTGCATTTATGGACCATGGCCATTGTATGATTCATTCTGACATTTCAAATCCTGAGGATTCTGAGAACACTACGAGAGGCATTTGTCTTCCTTCCCAGCCAATGCTTCATACTTTTTTTGGGGGTTCTTTCCTTGTTATTCTCTTCCTCTGTACCTATAATGGCCTGATTTTTAGGATAGTGTTTATCTTCATTCCAGATGAGAAGCAGGATGTGCAGAGCACTTTATTCAGTGCATAGCTTTAAGCCAGTATTGGATTCACTCAGTGGATAAACTCCCAGCTCTCTGCCTTCCCCCCTCGGGGCATCATAGGTTCACACTGCTACCACAGCTAACAGACTCCTTAATGATAGGATGGATCTTGCAGGGCCTTTTCTCCTGATTGCTAGTATCTTAATGGGATACTTAGAGTTCTCGGATTCTACTTAGAGTGGAAGGACCAATCACTTACTGTATTCTGTAGAAGGTATCAGGGGCCAAACTCTGCCCTCTGCATCATGTGCAAGTTCTATAAAAGACAGATTAGAATTCTATGCATTCGGGGTAGAATTAGTACTTTGAGAACTGTGCCAGTCATAAATTTCTTAAGTATCATTTTATGTGGCCAAAATAGTTCTTGGAGTACATTACATTATAAATTGCCTTCATTTGGGTCTTCCTTTGTCCAGATTTAGTTTATAAGCCCATTAAAGTATAGGATTATTTCTGTGGGGTCAGATGCTCAAAATAATAGGCCTGTGAGGCCACAAATGATGTAGGATTTCTTTAGACTGTAACATGAGACTTTTGGGTGATAAAGGCACTTGATGGTCTCTGGTGTGGTATGACAAATAGAAGAAACACCTTATACTTTTGCTTTGAACCTCATTTTAGAAAAAAATGTACCTTCTTAGTTGTCCTGTATAGATTAATATGATGAGTTTGCATTCTTTGAACATACACCAAATCATGGTATTGCAGTGACTAGCACATTGCTTAACATATATATATAGAAATTTTGTATGCAGAAAGTTGTTACATGGCCCAGGGATACAAGTTGGCATAGGATTGTATACATTACCACAGGCAAACTAGTGAGTCGACACTAATTTAATACATTTTTACCTCACTCTAAGGTAAATGCTTGATAAAGATGTTAATACTCAATTTGGAGATGTCGGCCCAGTGCTAAGCATATAGTAGGTGCTCGGTGATGTTGAGTGGACAGATTTGCTGCATGGGACATATTCCCCTGACTACTTGGTTTAGTTTTCAGTCATTGTTTTCCTAAGCCAGCATAGTAGCACATGTCTTTAGTCCCAGCACTTGGGAGGCAGAAGCAGGTGGGTCTCCTGAGTTTGAGGCCAGCCTGGACTACAGAGCTACTTCCAGGACAGTCAGGGTTCCAAGGTGAGACCTTGTCTCAAAAACCAAATGAATAAATTAATTAAATAATAAAAAAATTTGTTCCTGAATTTATGGCATCTAGAATATTTGTAGAAAATCCTTGTCACACCTGATTTAAATATTTGTATTTTCTTTTGCCTTTGATGCTGGCTTGTACTGTCTTCATTATGTGTGGTGTTGATGGGATACGCAGCTCTACAAGAATCAGAAGAACTCTTCAGTGGTTAGTTGTCCAGAGCCATTACATGAACTGTGTGGTTGGATTTGGCTGGGTGTAGCAGTTATTGGACCTCAAGAGATCAAAGGACTTCTTACAAATATCTTCCAAAAATAGCAAGTGCTAGAATCCTAGTCAAGTGTATATGTACATTGTCACCGAGCAAAGTAAACTGAAATTGGCTGCTATGTTTTATATAATCACTTCTGCAAGAGCCCATTTTTTGGATACTAATATTTGACATGGTTAATTCTTATTAATTTGTTGGAATTGTTTATTAATAATGCAAATAGATAATTTTAATTTTCCATAAGTAACATTTCACTATTAATGGTTTGAAATGGGTGATAAGCAAACTGATTTGAAATAAAATATAAACATGTGCCATTGTATTATAACACTATACACTTTCTTGACAGTTAAATTTTAAAAAATGGGTTTTTTTGTAGCATGTATTGTATATGTTTATAGTATATGTAGTAAATAAAAGTATGGCCAAATGTTTGGCTTGGTGATCTTTTGGAGAAAATAATCTTGGAATATGTGTCACAAAATAATCTTGGAATATTTATCACTAAAGAGTGAAATCTTTGTTTTAAGGAAAAGAAGATATATTTCTCAACTGCCCATCAATAGTCACACAAACTGTTAAATACATGGTGGGCGCTTAAAGATGAGGTTAGTCCGTGGATATGCTGTGGGATCTCTAGAAAGTATGACATTACCAAAGGAAAACATGAAGAAAAGCATCTATGAAATCTAAGGGAAGCAGGTTGTGACCAGAACACCAGTCTCGTCTAGAAAGGGGTATTGTGGTTGTAAGGAGATGGCAGTGTGGTAAGAACTCTGTAGACTTCAGACAGCTGGTCTAGAATGTTAGTGTAGGTACTCTTACTTATTTCTCCTTTGTAATGTCAGTAGCAAGTGCTCAGGAAGGTTCTAAAGTTATGTGTACATTTTTGTATGTTTAGCCATTCTTCCCCAAAGTGTGTATATGCCCCAAATTGACATCATTCACTTTAGTATTGAGACCTATAGTTTCATGGTGCTGTGTCATATCCCCATCATCCCAGTACTTCCCAGGCTGTGGAATTGCCCAGGTTAGCCTGGACAACTTAGCAAGACTTTCTACTAAATACCTAATGGACAAATACTATCTATTGCCTATATGATACTCTGCCTTAAATGCAAAACACAATCTCATAGTTGCTGCAGTGGATTTAGGAGCATGTCACGGTAGAGTGAAAACAGATTCCTTCAGGGGGATCCAACCTTGGCATATGCAAGCTTAACAGCAAGTTAGATAAAGTGTATTTCAACTTTTGACAAAATAAACTGTCCAACTTTTTACTATGTTGAATGTTGAATTCCTTTCCAGTCTTAGAGTGTTCGTACAGCTAGTACTTAGTAGCTCGGGGAACTTCAGATCAAGTTCCCTCATAATGTGGAGGGGGTCCAAATATAGAAACAGGAGCTGAAGGAGCTCTGCCCTCACTCTTGTGGTAAAGAAAGAGCTCTGGCCAGTCTTCTCCCACAGACCCAACTCTCCCACCACACACACACTCACACCTTTACTTTTGGTTCCATCTTATAGGTAACACCCTTAGAAATGTTCTCAAACCTCAGGTCCTCTTTACCTTCATGGTGCTCCTTTCAAATGATACTTTTTTGTTTTTTGTTTTTGAGGCAGGGTTTCTCTGTGTAGCCTTGGCTGTCCTGGAACATGCTTGTAGATTAGACTGGCCTTGAACTCACAGAGATCCTCCTGCCTCTGCCTCTTGGGATTAAAGATTTGTGCCACCATCTTCTGGGCAATGGTTACATACCATTTTGTGTGTGTGATTGTTTAGATCAATGACAATAACTCCAGCAAGGCAAGAGTACTGCCCCTGTTTCTTCACTTTACAGGCCTGGCTCCCAGGAGTAACGATTGCTGAGGGCTGACATTGGTAGATGAATGCCCTCAGCACCACAAAACCATAGAAGTGTTGAATGTTTTTCTCAGCAGGGTGTGCTGTAGAACATGGTCACCTCAGTTGCTTCCGCAACATCTTTGAATTAC
Source organism: Sigmodon hispidus (assembly GCA_004025045.1). Taxonomy (NCBI): domain Eukaryota; kingdom Metazoa; phylum Chordata; class Mammalia; order Rodentia; family Cricetidae; genus Sigmodon; species Sigmodon hispidus. Next base: position 173,197 of record PVIH01001604.1, read on the forward strand.
AGTTTGAAAACTAGGTTCAGTCACATCTACTTAAGGTCTTTTGCAGAAATACAAAATGTTCTCCATGGTTTGTTCTCAAGAGTGTGGGTACTTCCCAGACTATATGTTCTTCCTACACACAGAAGGGAAAGTAATTCTATCATTTGCTAACTATATTAAACAATTCTTTACTGGTTTGTTTCTTCTTTTTTTTAATTATGTATACAGTGTTCTGTCTTAGCATATGCTGGCACACCAGAAGAGGGCACCAAATCTCATTATAGATAGTTGTAGGCTGCCATGTAGTTGCTGGAAATTGAACTCGGGAGCTCCAGTGCTCTTAACCTCTGAGACATCTCTCCAGTCGAGGCTGACTTCCATTCATCAAAGCATCAAAGTTATGTTCAACGTGCTTTGTTCTAAAATACTATATAGAAGTTGCTTAACATTCAAGGCTAGAGAGGTGCCATCATGGTTGACTTCATTTGCTGTTCTTGCAGAGGACTTAGGTTCAGTTCTGGCATCCTTAGAGCAGCTCAAAACTCTAGCTCCAGTTACCTCCTCTGGCTTCCTCAGGCAACAGGCACATATGTGATGCACAGGCATACATACATGAGATGACTCTTCTGTTATCATTTAGGTCTTTTGGTATTGTAGGTCCTAAAAGCAGCAGCTCAGGATGTGTGGTAGCTGTGGGCATGACCATGTCCTACTGCCAAGGGGAGTTGGTGGTAGAATTGATCTGAGCCAGGAACCCAAATGTTTTCAGGAATCAAGTGCTAAAACAAAAATAATATAACAAGAGGAAATGATTGAGATTACTTGTGCATATCTTTTCTTCCACTAGAATTAAAGTATACCCTCCAGTATTCCCTACCTTTGAACACTCTAGCCCAGGCTGAAGTTATAGGGCTTGGTTCAGAAAAAGAACAGAGCGAGAAGCCCCATGACAGTGAGCAAAGCAGGTGCTTGTTTGTTTGTTTTTCTGTTTGCTTACTTTTAAAGACAGGGTTGCTCTGTGTAGCCTTGGCTGTCCTGGAACTCACAGGTCGCCTGCCTCTGCCTTTCAAGTGCCAAGATTAAAGGCATGGTATGCACCACTGTTGCCTGGCCTCAGGTGCTGCTTTTTAAGAAAGTTCAATTGTTGTGTTACATTGTTCACTTATAATTCCTCATTAACTATTTCCTTAGTTAAATCTCTCTAAGAAGTGGGACTCTAGTATACCAGAGCCTGTGGAGGACGTTTCTCATTCAAACCACACAACCTTTTCTCAGAACTACTTTACCCTCCTGTGGATCCTTTCCTAGTGTTCTAATCTCTCCCAACACTTGCTCCCACATAAATGCATGTACCTGCAAATTAAAAGCAGAGATCCAGTGTTGGCGGTGCACTTAACTCTGGACACAGGCCTGATCTCTGTGAGTTCCAGGACAGGTTGGTCTACATACAGAACCCCTGTCTTGCCCCCCAAAAAAGCTGGGATCTGCATGAGAAAGTACATGTTATTTGTCTTCTTCAGTCTGGGTTACCTCAATAATTCCCGGTTTGATGTATGTTTCTGTATACCTTATTTTTTTATTTTAATTGTGTGAGTGAATACCATGTGTTTGGGGGTGCCTACAGAGTCCACAGGAGGGTGTTGAATCCCTTGGAGCTGGTTATAGGTACTAGTGATCTGCCAGACATAGATGCTAGAAACTGAATTCAAATTCTCTGCATGAGCAGTACATTTTCTTAGCCACCGAGCCACCGCTCCAGCCTGAATTTTGTTTTTCTTTATGACTGCATAAAATTCTGTTTGTATATGTACCACATTTGCATATCCATGTATCTGTTCCTGCACACCTAGGTTGGTTCCTCCTTGCTTCAAGAATAGAGTGGCTGTAACACTGGAATAGACAGAATAATGTTCCTCAGAAGATACCCACATCCCAATCCTTAAGACTGTAAGGATGTTGTCTTACTGATGGAAGGGATATGGCTTCTATGATGTGAATGTTGACTCAAAGAAGATCATTCTAGATTATCCTTGGCTGCTCAGTTCAATCATACCATCTTACTATTTACAATGCAAGAAGGCAGCCAAGACGGCTCAGCAGGTAGTGTGACAGCTCGAATCTCCATCCCTGGGATCCACACACCAAAGGAGAGAAGTAACTCCCATGGGTTTCTCTCTAACCTCCACACATGAAGGCTGTGGTATGCACACATACAGATAAATAATAATTACAAAATGGACTAAATCAGAAAAGGTGTTGAAAGCTTTGAATTTGGCACACAGTGAAAGGAAGCTAGATCAAAAGAAAACTTGTTGGTTTTATAGTGCTGAAATATATCCTTCATCTTCTGAGGACAATTATCATTAACAATCTTACTCAGCTATGGGCCTATAAGTTTTATTGCTATGAAGATAAACCATGACTACAGCAACTCTTACACAGGAAAACATTTAATTGGGGCTGCTTGGTTTATAGTTTCAGAGGTCTGTCCGTTATAATGGTGGGACATGGCTGTTGGAGGCAGACACGGTGCTGGAGAAGTGGCTGAGAGTCCTAAATCTTAGTCCACAGGCAGCAGGAGGAAAAACTGTCACACCAGACAGTAGTGGTACATGCCTTTAATTTCAGCACTCTGGAGGCAGAGGCAGGTGGATCTTTGTGAGATTAAGGCTAGCCTGGTCTACAAATCGAGTTCTAGGACAGTTAGCCATTATACAGAAAAATCTTTTCTCAAAAAAACAAACAAAAACTCAATAAAAGACTGTCATACAGGCCAGATTTGAGCTTATGAGACCTCAAAGCCTCTGTTCACAGTGACACATTTCCTCCAATAAGGCCATACCTCCTAATAGTGCCACTTCCTATTGGCCATGCATTCACACAGGAATCTATGGTGATCATTCTAACTGGCTGCACCAGTCACCAGACCTACTGCTGCTCTATTGGTAAGTAAGTAGGGGCTACAAACTGACATACCAGGTAAAAGCACTTAGTGCCAAGGCATCCGGATGACCTGAGTTTTTATGTGTATGAATGTTTTGCCTGGTGTATGTATGTGTATGCAGTGTGTATGCATGCAGTGCCTTTGGGAACAGGAGGGCATTGGGTCCCCTGGAACTGGGGTTACTGATGATTTTAAGTTGCCATGAGAGTGCTAGAAACTGAGTTAAGAGCACTGAACAGATAGTGCTCTTAACTACTAAGGGCTGGAGAAAGGCTCATTTAGGGACAAACTCACACTTGTCCCTGCCTGTGGAGTGCTGGAATTAAAAAGTGTGTATTGTATGTGGCTGGGACATAAGTTCTAGTTCTGAGAACAAACCAAGCATAAAAAGAAAACCAACTCCAGCAAGGTGTTCTTGGACTAGCATGTCCAATGCTGCAAGTCCATGTGCCTGGACACATGAACATACACACTAATAAACTAAAAATTTTGCAGCTAGTGATAAGAGTCAGCAGTGAAGAGCTTACCCTTCTCTTCCAGAGGACCTGAATTTGGTTCCTAGTGTCCTCATCAGGTGGCTCACAACAGCTCCATGAAAACTGATTTCTTTGGGCATCTGAAATAACATGCACACAGCCTCACCACACACAAACACATAATTAAAAAAACAAATTCTTGGGCTGGAGAGATGACTCAGAGGATAAGAGCACTGACTGTTCTCCCAGAGGCCCTGAGTTCGATTCCCAGCAATCACATGGTGGCTCACAACCATCTGTAATGACATATGGTATCCTCTTCTGTATACTGTATACATAATAAAGAAATCTTAAAAAAAAATAAATCTTTTAGGCAAGTGGTGATGATGTATGCAGTTAATCCTAGAACTGGGAGACAGAGACAGGTGAATCTCTTGAGTTTGACTACACAGAGAAAACCTGTCTCCAAAAATAAATAAATAAATAAAGGAACATGGTGGCTTATGCCTTAATGCAGAAGCAGGTAGTTCTCTGAGTTGGAGGCCTACATTGAGGTCTACATTGTAAGTTCCAGGCCAGCCAGGACTACATAGAGCCACCCTGATTCAAAAAAGCAAAAATAAAAAGTACAAGGCCAGGCAGTAGTGGTGCATGCCTTTAATCCTAGCCCATGGGAGGCAGAAGCAGTTGGATCTCTGAGTTCTGGGCTAGCCTGGTCTACAGAGCAAGTTCCAAGACAGCCAGGGCTACACAGAGAAACCTGTCTTAAAAAACAAACAGAGGCTGGAGAGATGGCTCAGAGGTTAATCGCACTGATTTTTCTTCCAGAGGTCCTGAGTTCAGCAACTACATGGTGGCTCACAACCATCTATAATGACATCTGGTACCCTTTTCTGTATACTGTATACATAATAAATAAATAAATCTTTGAAAAAAGAAAGAAAAACAAAAAGGATGTATGTGTAAATAAAAAAACTAATGAAGCCAGGCATAATGGGCCATGCCTTTAATCCAAGCACTTAGGATGAAGTGGATCTCTGTGAGTTTGAGGTCAGTGTGATCTACATAGTGACTTCCAGGACAGCCAGGGCTACATATTGAGACCCTGATTCAAAAATAAACCACCAGCAACAAAAAAAAAATTAATGCTACTAGATGTGCCATAAGATGCTCTGAGGAGGGTCTGGAGATGGCTCAGCAGTTAAGAGCTCTTCCAGAGGATCCGGGTTCAATTCCCAGCACCCACATGTCAGCTCACAACTGTCTGTAGTTCCAGTTCCCAGTTTCAGACAAACACCAAGGCAAATAAATAAAGTTTAAAAAAAAAAAAAAAGATGCTCTGAAGTCCAGATTTAAAGAGGCAAGGAAAGGCTTTCTCAGAGCGTCTAGGAGGAACCCCACCTTTGGCAGTGTGGTTTTATTAGTTCTCTCCCAGAAATGGTGATAAACATGGCATTTTTTTTTTTTTTGAGCTTCAAAGTTAGTGGTAGTTACAGCAGCAATTGGAAAATCTTACTAAGTTATCTCCATGAGTCTTTTTGATTCAACTGAATTATTTTTAGCACAGATTCCCAGGAGTAGGATTACTGAGTCACAGTGATTGCTACATCTCAGTATCTCACTTTCCAAAGGCTGTTTATCTCTTTCAAAGATAATTTAGAAAGTTTAAAATGCATCTTACAGGATTATGTGACTGTACTTAAGAATTTGTGTGTGTTTATTTACCTTTAGAAACAACTTATGTAGTGGTTCTCCTAGATTTGGAAACCAGGTTGGTCTTGTATTTTTGAGATAGAATCACTTTACATAGCTCTGGCTGTTCTGGAATTTACCATGTAGACTACACTGGCCTCAAACTCACAAGAGATCTTTCTGCTTGTGCTCCTGGGATTAAAGACATCAGCCATTATACCCAGCTGAAAATATATCTTATTAAAAAACCAAAAACTCTGCTTTCTGGAGGATTGAACTCAGAACCTCGCACATGCTGGATAAGCATTCTTTTATTAAACTATACTCCAAGCCTTATTTTGTTTGTCTTTGTTTTTTGAGACAGGGCTCTCTATGTAGTCCTGGATGTCCTGAAACTCTCTCTGTAGACCAGGCTGGCCTTGACCTCACAGATATCTATCTGCTTCTGCTTTCTGAGTGTTAGGATTAAAGGCATGCACTACTACTGCCTGGGTCCAAGCTCTATTTTTAAAAAATATTTGATCTGCTTCTTTTCCCATGGCCGCTGGTCAATATGGCTCCGCAGAAAGACAAGAAGCCTAATAAGTCAACCTAGAGGTTTCATTTGGACCTTATTCATCCAGTAGAAGATGGAATTTTTTTAAAACTTTATTTATTTATTATTTATTATTTATTATTTATTTGCCTTGGTGTTTGCCTGGAACTGGAACTACAGACAGTTGTTAGCTGCCATGTGGGTGCTGGGAATCGAACCCGGGTCTTCTGGAAGAGCAGATGGTGCTCTTAACCGCGAGCCATCTCTCCAGCCCCAAAGATGGAATTTTTGATTCTGGAAATTTTGAACAGTTTCTACGGGAGAAAGTTAAGGTCAATGGAAAAACTGGAAATCTTGGGAATATTGTTCACATTGAACGATCGAAGAATAAAATCACAGTTGTTTCTGAGAAACAGTTCTCCAAAAGATATTTGAAATATCTTACCAAGGAGTACCTTAAAAAGAATAATCTTTGTGATTGGCTTCGTGTGGTTGCATCTGACAAGGAGACCTGTGGGCTTCATTATTTCCAGATTAGTCAGGATGAAGATGGGTCGGAATCTGAGGACTAGGTGGCCATTGCTTAAAATACAACTAAGATGGCACGTGGCCAGCAAATAGAAGTCATTGTGCTTTAAAAGAAAAAAATATGGGGGCCTTGTCAGGAGTAATTCAAATTAGCCTCAAACTGTAGATCATTGTTCCTCAGCCTCCTGAATGCTGAGAGTACACACTTACAGCACTGTACTTAGCTTAGTTGTTTAAATAAAGTTTGTCAGGTAGGATGATGGCACCTATCTATAATCAAGAGGCAGAGACAGCCAAATCTCTGTGAGTTCAAGGCTATTCTGGTCAACAAATTCAGACTAGCTAGAACTATATAGTAAGACCCCCATCTCCCATCTTAAAAGAAATTAATAAAACAGACCTTTAAAATAAAAGGATTTGTTTTCACAGCTGTGCATGGTGGCCACACCTTCATCCAGCCCAGACACTCAGGAAGCAGAGGCAGGGCAAGTCTCTGTGAGTTTGTGGTCAGCCTGGTCTACGTTGTGAAGTCCAGAACAGTCACAATACAAACACACATATTTTCCCCATTGTAGACTAGGCTGACCTTTAACTCTCTTTTTTGGGTTTTATTCATCTAGTGGTAATAAACAGTGGTTCTTAATCTGTGGGTCGTGACACACAGGGTCACCTAAGACTGTCAGAAATCCCAAATATTACATTATGATTCATAACAGCATCATTACAGTTATGAAGTAGCAATGAAAATAATTTTATGATGGGGGATCACCACAGCATGAAGAACTGTATTAAAGGGTTCATTAGGAAGGTTGAGAACCGCTGTTCTATTCATTGCCTCAGACTCTCTCCTCCTCTTCATCCGCCTTAATGTTAGGCTCACAGGCATGTACTAAACTTCTGACAAATTTTTGTAAAATTACATTCATTTATCTGTGTACGAGTCTCTGTGTGGGCAAGATAACTCTGTGTGTGTGTGTGTTTGTGTGTGTAGGTCAGAGGAAAATTGGAGGGGTTTGTTTTTATTTCTCCTCCCCTGAGGTCTCCAGGCTTGCCTGATAAGATATCTCACATGGACCCATGGTTTTTTTATTTTTATTTTGTTATTTTATGTATACAAGTGTTTTGCCTGTATGTGTCTTTGCACCACCCATGTGCCTGGTGGCCTAGTAGACAAGAAGAGGACCCCCTGGAACTGGAGTTGTGGATGCTTGTGAGCTACTGTGTGGGTGCTGGGAACTGAACCTGGGTCCTTTGAAACAGTAGCCAGTGCTCTTAACCACTGAGTTATCTCCTGAGCCTTTGCATGATTTTTTTAAATAATTAATTTTTATGTGCATTGGTGTTTTGCCTGCATGAGTATCTGTGCAAGGGTGTCTGTCACATACCCTGGAGCCAGAGCTACAGTTGTGCTAGGAACAGAACCCGGGTCCTCCAGAAGAACATCGAGTGCTCTTAATCTGAGCCATCTCTCCAGCACCCTCTGCATGATTTTTTAAATAAAATTTATTTTTGAGACATGGTCTCACTAGGTAAATCTGTTATTCTCCACCCTTCTTCTTCTACTTCCCAAATGCTGGGGTTTGGGAAGTTTTGCTATGTAGCTCTGGCTGTCCTGGAACTTGCTCTGTAGACCAGGCTGTCATTCAACTGTCTCTTCCTCCCAGGTGTAGATACAGCCTTGTACCATCCCACTCCATTTCTGTGGTCCTGGGTATCAAGCTGGGAGCTGATAGAATATCCTTCTAATATCAACATAAGGAAGGGGTTGTTTTTGCTCACAGTTTGAGTAAATACAATCTGTGGGCTAGGGAGATGCTCAGGGCTAAAGAGGACTTGTTATCTTCGCAGAGGACCTGGGTTTGTTTCATAACCATCATATGATGATTCAACACCCATCCTTAACTCCAGTTCCAGGTAATACAGTGCCCTCCCTAACTCTTTTGAGCACCAGGCACACACATGAGGCAAAACTCTCACACATAAAATAAAATAAAATAAATCTGTTTTTAAAAGGTAAAGACTGGGCTTAGGCAGTGGTGGTACAGGCCTTTAATCCCAGTACTTAGGCAGAGGCAAGAAGATCACTGTAGGTTTCAGGCCAGCCTGGTCTACAGAGTAACTTCTAGACAGCCAGCGCTGCATAGAGAAACTATCTCAAAAAATAAACAAATGGAGCTAAGTGGGTCTGTTGGTTTGCCTGTTATCTCGGTGAGAAGGGGGCAGAAGCAGATTTCCAAACAAACCTACTAGCTAAACTAGCTGAATTATCCAGCTGTGGGTTCAAGTGAGATACTATGGCAGCATTGAAGGTGAAGAGTGACTGAGTAAGATACCCAGTGTTCACCACAGAGCTCTACAAGCACATAAACCCATGTGTGCACACACACACACATGCATACCATAAACATACACAAAGCAAAAGTAAAAGTGGGGCTGGAGTGATGGCTCAGTTAGTAATTTCGACATAGCCATGAGGACCTGAGTTCAAACCCTAGCATCACCTAAAAAGCTGAGCATGATGTACATGCTTGAGTTGGAGACACAGAGAGGTGGTTTCCTGGCCAGCCAGTCAGTCTATCCTAAATCAAGGAGTTTCAGCCCAGTGGGAGATCCTGGCCTAAGGTTTAAGGTTGATGGCTTCTAAGGAGCATCTGAGGTTGACATTTGACTTCTATACAGAAATGCATCTGTTGTCATGTGCAAATACCCCTTTGTGTACACACACACACACACACACAGAGGAGAGGAGGGAGAGAGAGAGAGAGAGAGAGAGAGAGAGAGAGAGAGAGAGAGAGAGAAAATGTACTTCAAGGGGCTGGATAGATGGCTTAGTGGTCAAGAGTACTTGCTCTTGGAGAGACATGAGTTCAGTTCCCAGCATTACCTGATGGCTCAAAACCATCTGTATTTATAACTCCAATTCTAGGGGGTCTAATGAGGACACCGGGCACACAGGGAATGCACATGCATGCATGAAGATTAAAACAGAAAGCTTAAAATTTTTAACCAAAAAGTACTGATTTCCATGTTTTATGTTTAATTCTCTTTTACATCTATATATTTTGTATTTATCTTTATTATATTTTATTTAGTGTGCACATGTTTGTATGCACACATATGTGCCATGGCATAAATGGAGCAAGTCAGTTCTCTTTTACCCCGTGGCATCCAGATGTAAATGGGTTTCTTTGTCCTGCCCCATCCAGCAGCTGTTTCCAAATCATCACTCACAGGCTTATAGTATATAAAAATGTTCCGCAAGTAGCCCAGGCTTATTAACAACTAGCTCTTTTTTTTTAAAAAAAAAAACTTTATTTATTTATTTATTTGCCTTGGTGTTTGCCTGGAACTGGAACTACAGACAGTTGTTAGCTGCCATGTGGGTGCTGGGAATCGAACCTGGGTCCTCTGGAAGAGCAGACGGTGCTCTTAACCGCTGAGCCATCTCTCCAGCCCCCAACTAGCTCTTTTTTTAAATATTTATTTTTATTTTATGTGACTTGGTGTTCTGCCTGGATGTATAACTGTGTAAGGGTGTCAGATCTTGGAATTACAGACAGTTGTTAGCTGCCATGTGGATGCTTGGAGTCGAACTCAGGTCCTCCGGAAGAACAGCCAGTGCTCTTAACAGCTGAGCCATCTCTCCAGCCCTACCCACTAGCTCTTACACTTACATTAACACCTAATTCTTATCTGTGTCTAGCCATGTGGCTTGGTACCTTTTCTCAGTATGGTATCCTCATCTTGCTTCCTCTGCATCTGGTTGGCTACTCCTGACTCAGCCTTTCTTCCAATAATCCTTAGTTTGGTTGCCCCACCTGTATGTCCTGTCTAGCTACTGTTGAATCAGACAAATCTTTATTTGTGTACAGAAAGATTTTTTTTCATGGCATCCGAGAATTGAAATCTGGTCCTCTTAGCATCGAAGGTCTTCACCCTCTGAACCATCCTATGGCTCCTTCCTTTTGGAGGAATGATCTGTGTCTTGTAGGCTGGCCTGGAACTTGTGAAGGGCTGGGACCATGACCTCACGCTGCCTCCTGGGTCACAGCCTGTCACTGCCTTTCTTTTCCTTTCTGTTTTGAGACGGTTTTCTGTATCTCAGGGACTGTTTGTTTCTGTCAAACTCCCTGTCTTCCTTCAGATTTACTGGAATAGTTTAAAATTATATTTTCTATTTTTCCATCTGAATTTTAAAACTTTACAAGGGATGGAGAGATGCTCAGCAATTAAGAGCTCTTGTAGAAAATCTATGTTCAATTCATGGCACATACAGTGCCTTACAACCATGTTACCAGGGGATCCAAGGAAGTCCTCTTCTGGTCCCCAAGGGCACCAGACACACATGATGCATACCTATATACAGGTAAAACCACTATATACATAATAGAAATAAATGAATCTTTAAAAAAAAAACCACCTGACTATAGAAAATGAAAAACAGTTGTCTACATTATATACTTAAATTTCTTGATTGCTAGGAATGCATCCTGCAATACCCAGGAAGGGTTTACACTTGTGTGTAGCTGAGAGTAGCCTTGAACTCCCAATCTTCCTGCCTTGGTGTCTTCAGTGCTGGGATTTTAGGTATGTACCACCATGCCAGGTTTGTCAGTCCTCTTTTCAATTCCATGCTTGTTATCCTACCTGTACAATCTTTGGGGAACCTCAGAAGCATCACATGCTAAACAGAACTAATGTTTCTCTCTGTATCCTATCATCCAGCTCTCTTGTAGATTCTTGTTCTTTATTCTGTTATTATTTGTAATTTTTAAGACAGGGCCCCAACTATGTAGCCCTGGCTGTCCTAGCTCTGTAGACTAGGTGGAATTCAGAGATCCACTTGCCTCTGCCTCCCTAGTACTAGGGCTAAAGGTGTGTGCCACACCATCCCTGGCTTTCCTGTTTGCTTTTTAGACAGAACCTTATTCTCTTGCCTCAGCTGATCTGGAACTGGAACTGGAACTATATATAACCAAGGCTGGCTTCAAGGTCATGGCAATCCTCCTGCTTCAGTATCTCAGTGCACGGATTGTAAGTGTGAGTTACCATATTCAGCTCTGTAATTCTGCTTTTTTGTTATTGGTAATATTCCTCATTCCTGTGACAGGGTGGAGAGATCAGAAGTCAAATTTTGCATTATTTCCCACAGCTGGTCACCTATAGTCTTGTGACTTCTCTGTAATGCTATTTCTGTCCTTTCCTCCTAGGCCAGAGGCTCTTATCCATTATCTCTAGCTTGTGTTTTTATTTTTAAAGATTTATTTATTTATTATGTATACAGTATATAGAAGAGGGTACCAGATGTCTTTTTTATAGATGGTTGTGAGTCACCATGTGGTTGCTGGGAATTGAACTCAGGTCCTCTGGAAGAACAGTCAGTGCTCTTAACCTCTGAGCCATCTCTCCAGCCCCCTAGCTTGTGTTTTAAATATGAAAACTTAACATACTTGTTCTTTACTGCTTTGTTTTACTGAAGTATTTTTCTTTTTTCTTTCCATGTGTGTTTTGAGGTAGGCTGTTATTTTAGTCTAGGCTGGCCTATACCTTATTTCAGTCTTTCTGCCTCTGTTTCCACAGTGCTGCAATTATAGGTGTGAATCACCACTTCTGCAAACATGCAATACTTTTTTTAAAATTTATTTTTATTATTTTATGTGAATTGGTGTTTTTGCCTGCATGTATAACTGTATAAGGGTGTTAGATCTTGGAATTACAGATAGTCATTAGCTGTCATGTGGATGCTGGGAATCGAACTCAGGTCCTCTGGAAGAACAGTCAGTGCTCTTAACCACTAAGCCATCTCTCCAGCCCGAAATACTTAAGTATAATTATGATGTCACCTTCCACTTAGAATCATCAAAATAGAGCTCATTTGGGTGGGTAAGCACTTGCTGGATGTAGGTCCTGGGGTCAGTTCCCAGCACTTGAACAACAAAAGAATTCTCTTCCATTCACAGCAGGTTGACCTCCAAAATTCAGAGATCTTCTTGCCCCTGTCTCCAGAGTGCTGGGATTAATGGTGTGAACCACCACTGCTCACCTAATGTCAACCTTTTTTTATTTCACATTACTTGAGGCCCTTTTTCCTCCACAGTTTAGCAACAGATATTGAGAATAAGATGTTGAGAATCCACATATGGAAGCAGAATATGATGGCCATTGTGAGAGAAGCAATTTCCATTGAGAATTTTTATTTTTATTTTTGTTTTAAGATTTATTTATTATGTATATTGTATACAGAAGAGGGTACCAGATATCACCATAGATGGTTGTGAGCCACCATGTGGTTGCTGGGAGTTGAACTCAGGACCTCTGGAAGAACAGTCAGTGCTCTTAACCTCTGAGCCGTCTCTCCAGCCCTGTCAAGCTACTTTTTTTTTTTTTTTTCCCCTTTTTTTTTTTTTTTTTTTTTTAATATATTTATTTATTTATTTATTTGCCTTGGTGTTTGCCTGGAACCGGAACTATAGGCAGTTGTTACCTGCCATGTGGGTGCTGGGAATCGAACCCGGATCCTCTGGAAGAGCAGACGGTGCTCTTAACCACTGAGCCATCTCTCCAGCCCCTTTTTCCCCTTTTTTCCTTTGAGTCAGGGTGTCCAGTGTCGTCTGGATTGGCTTCAAGTGTTTGATCCTTAATCCAACCTGCTTCAATTTTAGACACTATAGTACTGGTGGGGGTGAGATATTACCAGGCATGCCAGGAAAATCAGACAGACACACCTTTCCTTCCGACCTTCTGCTCCCCCACCATGGGGCTCTCACAATGTAGCTATGGCTGGCCTGAAACCTGAAATTTGCTTTGTAGAGCAGGTTGGTCCCAAACTCAACAGATTCTCCTGCCTCAATGCTGAGATTAAGGCATGGCATGCGACACCATGCAAGGTGAACCCAGGGACTTTTTGTTTTGTTTTTTAGAGGCAGGGTTTCTCTGTGTAGATTTGGCTGTCCTCGAGAATTCTTAAAGATCTGTCTCCCAATGCCTCTGGAGTGCTGGGATTAAAAGAGTGTGTCACCACCACCCAGCTAAAGCCAGGGACTTTTTAACAAAAAAGTCCTATCTATGATGGGCCAAAGTGATAAAATACGGCTGAAGAAAATGCTTAAAAAACCTGATGAGTAAAAACTTAGCTCTCCCTATTCACCTTCAATTCTTTACATTAAACGGACCTGAAAAGGCATATGGATGAGAAAAACGTGCAGGAGTGCAAAGTGAGTGGATCTCAACGAGGAAGGCCTGTGTTTGCAAGAACCCATCAAGCCTCTCTCTCAGTCTTTCCGCAGGATAGTCCTCGGCCCGCGGCCACAGAACAGGCTCGGGGCTCATTCCCCTAGCTCAGCATAGGCCTTGCTCGCCTCCAGCCTCCCCGCAGCCGTTTCTTCTCCGCAGACGCAGTTCCCGCCTTGCTGCCGGGCCGCCCGCTGAGCCGACGGAGGAGGGGCGTCAGCCGCGCTGGTTCCAGCCTTTTCTGGCGCCCAACTCCCCGGACCCGCCTCCCCCCCCCCCCCGCGCCAGTTGCCAGGGAGCGGTTGCCATAGAGCTGAGCAGTTGTCCGCGTGCGCAGGCGGAAGTCCCGGATTGAGGCGCCGCCATTTTTACTGCTCGGACGCGGAGCGAGAAGCTGAGAGTCGGAGACGCTATCCGCTTCCATCCGTCGCGCAGATCCTGCCGGAGCCGCTGCCGCTATGGATGATCGGGAGGATCTGGTGTACCAGGCGAAGCTGGCAGAGCAGGCCGAGCGATATGACGGTAGGTTGGGGGGGTGTCGGGGGGCTGGAAGTCCCGGACCCTCCGCCGCCGCCCACAGAGGCCGGGAATCGGAGACAAAATGGCGGCATCGTCTCCGAGCCTGGCTCGGGACGCGGGTCGGGAAGCAGGGAATGGGCTGCGGGCTCCGGGCGCGGTGGGAGTCTCCGGGCCCAGGGATCTGACCCCTCCGGTGTCCTTAGCTTGCACACGCTCGCCAGCCAGCAGGCCGGGGTGTAGGGTGGAGGAGTTGGTTGTAAAATGGCGGCTGAAGGGGGAGGAGGGCGAGTCCCCGGGCGGGGGAGGGGGGAGGAGATGGCGGGTGCCCTCTCCCGGCGCGCAAGCCCCACGGGAGCTTTGGGGACCGTGGCGGGATGTGGAGGACAATTGGGTGGGGTGATGTGAGAAGCAGCACCGGTCGCTCGCTCGGCACAGGGTGGAATCCAGGGAGCTGGAGCGCGGGCGCCTTTCAGGGAAATATGGCGGGTGGGGGCGGTGGCTTTTCCCCGGAGGCCCAGTGTGGGGCGGCGGCTGTGGAGCCAGCCTCACAAAGGAGAAGGCTCGGGAGCGGACGGGCTGCTGTGGGTCGGTGGTGGGGAGTCGTCTTCGGTGAGGGTGGAGTGTGTGGAAATCACTGCAGATCATCCTTGGGTGGAGGCAAGCTGAGATGCTCCCGCGATTGGATTTCTTCCCGAAGGCAGGCCGGCGCACCTCCGACTTGAGGGTTTGGGGGGCTTTTCATCCTCCCCTCCTTCCGGGGAGGTGCAGAATCTCACTCATGCTCCGCTTGTTCTTACCCAGGATATCCCAAACTTCCTGCTGGTTTTTTGTTTTTTTTCAACCTTCAGAAACCCCGAATTCTGATGGATAGAATAGACTACAGGAGACCACGATTGCCAGGACTCTTTAGTACTGATTGCCCTTTACTGTGCCCGTGCCTCAGTCTACCCATTTGTAAAAAACGACTTTACTATTCATACTGAGCATTACGACACATGCAAAGACCAGTTGAAAAATAGTTATTTCAAATAATATATAGTAACACTCCTTTGGTTGACAACCCATGTTTGGAAAATTCTTGTTGCTTGGTTCGGGAATCCTTACCTGTTTTGAGCACTCAGTTGAGATTTTCGGGGGTTTAGAATTAGGAGATCATCGTTTTTTCTTTTCTGTTTTATGACTTGATTGTTGCCTGGCTGTGGTTCGAACCCAGGGTTGCATTAATGCAAGGCAAATGCTCAAATACTTAAATAAAGTCTAACTCAGTTTTACTCATTTTTAAGCCAATGGTTTCATGCACACGTTTTAATAGTTACTCTGTTTATTCGACCCCCATCCCCAGGTGATGGAACCCTAGCCCTTGTACATGCTAGCTCAGTGCTCTCTTATATACCCTTAGCTTGTGCTAATTGAATTTAGTCTTTTCAGCATTTCATCGAAATATCCATTATTTTTTGTAGCCAATTTACATGCATGTTTTTTGCCTTTCCTTCTAATTGTGTATCTAGACATTTGAGTTAGGCCGTGTCCATCAAACTCTTACTTTAAAAGTGAAAAATTAATATATATGATTCCTGTGATTTAGTCATTCATGTCTTTGTTTAGAGTCAGAGTCTCACTATATCGCTCTGATTGTCTTGAAAATGAAACCTCAATATGTAGACCAGGCTGGCCTTGATCTCGTAGAGATCCACTGGTCTGTCTCCCAAGTGCTTGGATTAAAGGCATGTGCACTAGATAGACAAGTTTTTGAGATTTCAATGCTTGTGGGCTAGAGTGGGATGAGACATGTCTGGATTAAGTGCTGCTGTCCCTCAGATTTTTTTCCAGTTGCTTAAGCCACTTGCTTTTCAAGAGTTAGGTCAGGCCCCTTCCTTGCTTGCCAGTTTGGTCCTGTTGCAGCTTTTGAACTAGTCCTAAGCCTTGCTGGAAATCACTGTTCCAGCATTTGGAAAGCAGAAGAGAAGGCCTCAAAAGCTCCAATTTAGGAAAGGTACTGAACTAAATTTTGTTTTACAAATTTAAGTTGCTGTTTGTACTGATGTGGGCTCCTATGGGGCGGGAGTGGGTGGGAAGGGAAAGCACAGTTGCAGCTCAAGGTCAGCCTTCATTTTAGGATGGTTTTGTTTGTTCTTGGTTTTCTTTTTTTTTTTTAGAAAATTTATTTTTATTTTATGTGGATTGGTGATTTGCCTTCATGTGTAACTGTGTAAGGGTGTCAGATCTTGGAACTACAGACAGTTGTTAGCTGCCATGTGGATGCTAGGAATCGAACTCAGGTCCTCCGGAAGAACAGTCAGTGCTCTTAGTCGCTGAGCCATCTCTCCAACCCTGTTCTTGGTTTTCGAGAGTTTCTCTGAGAAACTGTCCTGGACCTCACTCTGTAGACCAGAGACTGGCCTCGAAATCACTGAGAGCTACCTGCCTCCTGAGTGCTGAGTGCTGGGATTAAAAGTGAGTGGCAATACCGCCTGGCCATTTTAGTGTGTTTATTTATTTATTTAGTTTATTTATGTATACAGTATATAGAAGAAAGTACCAGATCTCATCATAGATAGTTGGAGTCACCATGTGGTTGCTGGGAATTGAACTCGGGTCCTCTGGAAGAACAGTCAGTGCTCTTAACCTCTGAGCAGTCTCTCCAGCCCTTTAGTGTGTTTATAACCAGAATCGTTTACTTGTATTAGAGGTTTCTCTTTCACACCTCCTGAAAGAAGTTTCTTCTCAATCTAATGTCCTTGGGAGGAAACATGAAATTACATTTGGAGATCGGGATTTAGGCTTTGTGTGTGATTTCCCCTCCTCTCCCCCCCAAAAAAGGGGGAAGCTTTTTGGTTTGTTTCTGAAAGTCCTCTTTAGAAAGGATTTGGAAGCTTATATGACTGTAGTTAACAAATAAATGGCAAGTTAATTTTAAATCATACTTGGGATTTGAGTGCTTGGAGGATTTTGACCAAAGCCTGCCCTTGCTGGTTATTGAATATAGGAGTGTAGACAAACCACTCTGTGACTGTTTATTATGTCCCCTTTCAGACTCTAAAGGAGGGAAGAAAATCACTCCTGTGATTGGCTTGAGGAAGGGATGCAGCAGAAAGAGATAGGTGGGAAGGCAGTCTGAGGAAAGTCTTACTTATACAGTGATTCAGCTTTGTGTGACAATTGGTTCTGTAGAAGTGACCACTGAGTAAGGTGAAGTACCAGGTAGAGAAGAGTGTCTTGGAGCCCTGAGTTCTGGGTACTCAAGTGTAGATGCTGCCCTGTTGTCTGACCTTCCTTCTTGCTACTGTCCTAAGGTTATTTTGTATTTTGCATGCTATGTAGAATTTAGTGCCTGAAGTATCTTTTACTCTCCCCATAGGGAACTGAAATCGATTTATATAGATTATTTAATGGTCTTTTTTTTTTTTAAACACTTTTATTTTTATTTATTTATTTGCCTTGGTGTTTTGCCTGAAACTGAAACTACAGACAGTTGTGAGCTGCCATGTGGGTGCTGGGAATTGAACCCAGGTCCTGTGGAAGCGCAAACTGTGCCCTTAACCACTGAGCCATCTCTCCAGCCCCTATTTAATGGTCTTGGAAGAGGAGGTGAGAAGCTATGTTTTAAGAACAGAATCATTTGGGATTTTATATAGGAAATATTAAAGGTTAAGACTAGGAGGACTGTTCACTTGAATAAGTTTATTGTTTCTCTCTTCCTCCCCTCCTCCCTCTTTCCATCCATCCATCCATCCATCCATCCATCCATTCATTCATCCCTCTCTGTATTTTGAGACAAGATCTTTCTAAAGAGCCCGGGCTATCCTAGAATTCAGTATATAGATCAGGCTGGCCTTGAACACAGAGAGATCCTTCTGCCTCTACATCATGGAGTGCTGGGGAGTACTTTGTATCACTTACCCTAATTTCTCATAACAGGTCAGTAGTGTAAGAAATAGTTTTTTTTCATACTTACAGCCATATTAATGAGTTGTCACCATAGTGAACCAAATCTTAATTTTCACACATACTTAAAACATTAGAACAGGTAAGAGGGGGCATTGTGCATGCTAGGCAAGTAATCTACCATGGAACTATATCTACACAGCTCTCTGAGACAGGTCTTACTAAGTTACATAGGGTGTCCTTTAACTTCATCCTCCTGGGAAAGCAGCAGAGTTTGACTTGTCCAAAGGAGTATTTCTCCTATTTTCTGGGATCAGAGTGCTTGGCTTCTGTGATAGTTGTTTTTGTTCTTTTCTAATAATCTTCATCCTGCTTGGATTGGCTCAATTGGGCCTAGTATGGTGGCATTCTTTTAAACTACACTTAGAAGACAAAAGAAGCTCTCAAGTTTTAGGCTAGCCTGGGCTATGAAATTCTGTCTGAAAGACAAAATAACCAGGTGGAGTGGCAGGTACCTTTAGCCCTAGCACTCAGGAAGTAGATGCAGGCAGATCTGAGTTCTAGGCCCCTTGGAGTTGTATTGAGAAAAGAAAAAAAGAATTGGCTCTATGGGGTGTGGCCCGTGTGTTGCTGCCCCCCCCACACTGTCACTTGGGTCACTCTAAATATTGAAACATCAGAAATGCATCTGTTCTGAGTCATTGACTTGAGAGCTGTTTAAAACACCAAAGCCTCATTTCTAAGAACATACTGTGCTGGTTAGGGCAGGATGGGGAACAAATGCTTGTTTATTTAGAGACAGGGTCAGTTTCGCTGTGTTGGCCTGGAATTCACAAGGTCCTTATTTTTGTGCCTCCCAAGTGTTGTGTTGGGATTGAATGTGCTCATCACTAGGTGGGGTCCTATACACTCTAATCCCAGTGCTCCAAAGGACAACACTGGATAATCTAGGGTTGAAGGTCAGCATCAGCTACATGTAGTAAATTTTTGGTTACACTATACTGTCAATTCCTTCCCTCCAAAATAAAGGGATGTTCTTTTTGTACATTTCAATTTTTGTTTGTTTAGAGACAGTCCAGTCCTCTGTAGTCCTGGCTGTCCTGGAACTCATCTGCAGAACAGGTTGGAATTCAAAGACTTACCTACCTCTACCTTGGCCCCTGAGTGTTGGGAATCAAAGGTGTGTGCCCCAACTGCCCAGCTACATTTCAGAATTTTTTAAATGATATTTTTAAAAAATATTTATTTATTTTATGTGAATGGGTGTTTTGTCTGCATGTATAACTGTGTAAGGGTGTCAGATCTTGGAATTACAGACAGTTGTGAGCTGCCATGTGGATTCTGGGAATCGAACTCAGGTCCTCTGGAAGAACAGTCAGTGCTCTTTACTGCTGAGCCATCTCTCCAGCCCCTAGATTTTTGTACAGTATTGTGCATGGTCTGTCTTTGAATCACTGTTATTTAGAGTGATCTTTACTATGGTGTGTGTTCTCTAAGCATTCTGTTTATTTCAAATTGTATTTGTACAAGTATTGTCCCCCCCCCCCATCCCCAGACAGGGTCTCATTATGTTGCTCTGATTGTTTTGGAACTCAATCTATAGACTAGACTAGCCTTGAACTCACAGAAATAGAACTGCCTTTGTCTGATGAGTGAGAGAGATTAAAGGCTTTTGAAACTATACCTAGCTATGTATGTGTATCATGTGCTGTAATACCTGTGGGGGGGGCTCAAAGGACAAGTGATGGAAAACTAACTTCTTTTTGCCATTGTAAATCCTGGGGATTGAACTCAAGTTTGGCAGCAGGTGTCTTTACTTGAGCTCTTTACAGGCCTTCTTTGTACCATATGCATGCATGGTTCCTGCAGACGTCAAAAGAGGACATTGGAACTCCTGCAACTGGATTTAGAAGTGGTTGTGAGCCACCATGTATCAAACCTGGCTCCTCTGCAAGACCAACCAAGTGCTCTTAACCACTGAGCCAACTCCTCCATCCTCTTTCACCTTTCTTTTTTTTTTTTTTGGAGTTTTATTTGGTGGGTCTCTGGGTCTAGAAGAAGGTGTTCTCACCTTTCATTCAAACAGTTCTGAAGCAGGGCACTGGGGCTCATGACTAATCCCAGGAGGAGCTTGAGGCAGGAGGATGTAAATCTTAGCAATTAAGCCAGACATGGTCTTAAAGTAGAAACAAGGCTTCAGTCTGTTGTCTCAGTGATTGAGCGCCTGCTAAACACAAGCAAGGCGCTGGGTTAATTTGCTGGCGTGGGGAGAATGAAAGCAAGAGCACATGAAAACAGACGTTTTTTGCAACCTTGGTCAAGAGAGTAAATAAACTACTATTCTGTGCTCCTGAAAAGCCCAGGACTGTGTGCATGATAGGCAAGTGCTCTACTTCAGAGCTACCTCCCAGGTCTTTGTCTAGTATCCTAAGTGAAATTTTAGTTCAGGAAATTTGTGTATTATAAGTTGTTTTTGAGTATTCTGATGTGGTAAGGAGCATATTTTAAAGGAACTGTTAGGCTGATATTGCAAGATGGTTTCCTTGCATTTCAAAACTTTTACAAACTAGTGACATGATGTAAGATATTTTCTGTATGCTGTAAATATCCTTCATTAATTGTCTTGGCCTATGGCAGGCACCTTAGAAGTAGGCGAGAAATCAGAACATAAATAGGGGAAGGAGGACAGAGTCAAAAGAGATACCATCCAACCACCCAGGAATCAACATATAAAAATAACAGGTAAGCCACGGGCCATGTGACAAAACAGATTAATAAAAAAAAAATAAGATACAAAAACTAATAATATGCCTAAGCCTTAGGCCAAGCAAAATATAACTAATACAAGCTACAAGTGTCTAAGTCACTTTTTTGGGGAAGGACACCTGCAGAATTGGAGGTAGTACATTGCCAGGATGGTGGTGCAAGCTTGTAGTCCCAATACTCAGCATTTGAGAGATGAGGCAAAGAGGATTGAGAATTCTACTCTAGTCTGATGTTCATGGGGAGACCCTGTCTGAACAAAACAGAAAAGTTCCTTCATGTGGCTCAGTCGGATAATACATAGAGCCAGGCCATGTGGTCTCTGAATGTGCTCTCCTCCTTAGCCCTCACAGAGGACATATAGAATTGAGTAAGGAGGTGCTGAGTGAAGTGTGCTTGTTTCTTTAATAGTTTTGAAATAGTGTCATCCCCTCTCTCCTTTTTTGGAGACAGGGTTTCTCTCTCTGACCTTGGCTGTCCTAGAACTCAGATCTGATTGTCTCTGTCTCCTGAGTGCTGGGATTAAAAGTATGTGCCACCATACCCAGTAAGATAGTATTTTTAAAAGATTTATTTCCTGTGTATGGATATTTTGCCTGCTTGTCTGTGAGCCATGTGCTTATCTGGTACCCTTAAAGGTCAAAAGAGGGTGTCAGATTCCTTGAAACTGAAATTACAGATGGTTATGAAACACCATGTGGGTGCTGGGAGCTCAACTCTGGGTCTCTGTAAGAACAGCAAGTGCGCTTAATCTCTTGAGCCATCTCTCCAGGCCTGTAGTATCTGCTTTTTTAGAGTGGATTTAAAAAAAAAAAATTTATTATGTACATAGTATACAGAAAAGAGTAGCAGATCTCTTATAGATGGTTGTGAGCCACCATGTGTGTGGTTGCTAGGATTTGAACTCAGGACCTCTGGAAGAACAGTCAGCTCTTAACCTCTGAGCCGTTTCTTCAGCCCCCAAAACACTATTTTTATTATCTTTTTTTAAAATTTTATGTGAATTGGTGTTTTGCCTGCTTGTATAACTATGTAAGGCTGTCAGATCTTGGAATTACAGTTGTTAGCTGCCATGTGGATGCTGGGAATTGAACTCAGGTCCTCCGGAAGAACAATCAGTGCTCTTAACCGCTGAGCCATCTCTCCAGCTGAGAATGGATCTTACTATGTGACCCAGACTGGCTTTGAATTGAGTGCAGGCAACAGCACCCCCACACTGGCCAGGTAGTGATATATTTATTGATGCTTATTATGACTTCTTTCTAGAGCCTATTGATGTTTGTGATTTACCTAAATAGCAATCTGAACTTTACTTCATAATTCTATCTTAAAGCATAATGAATAAAGGATTTATGTAGTCTGTTTACATTCAGGGTCCATAGCATCCACCCCCTCTCTTTCTCCTCCTGGTACTATGGATCAGTGAAGAGGTACTTCCCCCCCCACACACACACACACTTGAGCTTAGCCTCTGCTCAGACTTGCTGGCCTTTTCTCAGACTCCTGAGCCATTAGGTTACTGGTAGGCTGTACCAACCAAGATTCACATTTTAAAATCCCTGGTTGAGCCAGGCAGTGGTGGTACATGCCTTTAATTGGGAGGTAGAGGCAGGTGGATCTCTGTGAGTTCATGGCCTGTCTGGTCTACAGAATGAGTTCCAGGACAGGCAGAGATAAAGAGAGAAACTCTGTCTTGAAAAGTAAACAAAAACTCCTCAAAACAAAACAAACTCCAAAAAACCAAAAACCCTGGTTAGTTTGATATGACTGGGTATGGTGGCACACACCTTTTAATCCCAGCACTTTTTCTGGCAGAGGCAAGAGGAACTCTGTAGTTATGGCCAGCCTGATCTCATCGTGAGTTTCAGGCCAACCAGGGCTTACATAGATAGGCCTCTGGCCTTTTTGGTGCACTCACAATGAGGGACCCCCTCCACATCATTTCCAATCTTAAAAACTGAACTCTGATAATATCAGTGACTCTGGGCTATAGCTAATGCCACACATTTATACAGAGTACTTCTAAAACACTTCCCCCCCACATGAATGTTATTAAATACCAAATGTGGAACATTTTTAGAGGGGTAGTGGGTGGGCATATGTATATAATTAGTATTCCAAATAGCCCAGATATGGTAATAGCAGTACTACAATGTAGTCATTTTTTCTTTAGCTAGTTTGCTACAGTTACATCCAGGTTGGTAGGTTGGGTTGCCCACATACTTTTATGGATTGAGCTTATTCTGTAACTAAATGCTGGTGCTCAATCAGGCCTGTGGGAATACTTCCAGGGGCTTGTTTCAGCTCACTAAATAGAAACAAGTTATGACAAAGGGGTCTTCAAAATTTATCATGAAACTTAGATGTTTTGGAAAAAGGGAATACTAACTCATGATTGTGCTGAACCGTTGACATGAACTTGCTTGCCATTTGCCATTACAAGTTTTTAATGTAAGCTTTGGAGATAGAACTCAAGCTCTTATACTTATATTGCAGGCAGGCACTTGATGATTAAGTTGTCTTCCCAGTCTCTAGTTTTGTTTTAGTTTTGATGATGATAGTTTCTCTATCCCTGACTGACCTGAAACTTGCTTTGTGGGTCTGCCTGGTCTCAAACTTGTGACAGTCATTCTGGCACCCCTGCTGAAGTAGTGGACTATTGCACATGTGTTTCACCATACCCAGCTAATTTTTTAAGACAGGCTTTCACTATGTATCCTTGGCTGCCCTGGTAGTTGCCGTGTAGACCCAAGTTGGCCTTCAGTTCACAGAGATTGACCTGCCTCTGCTGTGCACCACCATGCCTGGCTTAATTTTTATTTTGTGACATGAGTCTTGTTTCTAGTCATATATCACCATACCCAGGCTAGTTTTCTCACTTAAATGAAAATTTCCTGGGGCTAGAGAGGTTAAGAGCACTGACTGCTCTTCTAGAGGACCCTGGTTCAATTCCCAGCACCCTTATGGCAGCTCCCAGCTTTGTCCAATTTCAAGGATCCAACACCATCACACAACATCACTTGAAAGAAAAATACCAGTGCACATAAATAAAAGGAATCATTAAAAAAGAGAAATTTCTGTTCCTCTACCACAGATACTGTAGCTCTGAGCCCTGAGAACTTTGGTTTCCTTCAATGTTTACATTTTGGCAGAAAACAAAATGGACCAAAGGAAAGTTAAACCCTCTTGGCTGTCTCCCTCTTCAGAGTGAGAATGGGAAAAGTCAAGGAGATTGTAGTTGTTAACAAGAGAGCTGGCTGGCATACCAACTGGTCAGTCTGACACTGTTCTAGGCAAATACACTGCTTTTTTAAATTATTTATTTATTTATTTATTTATTTTAAAAAACTTTATTTATTTATTTGCCTTGGTGTTTGCCTGGAACTGGAACTACAGACAGTTGTTAGCTGCCATGTGGGTGCTGGGAATCGAACCCGGGTCCTCTGGAAGAGCAGACGGTGCTCTTAACTGCTGAGCCATCTCTCCAGCCCCAGCAAATACACTGCTTTATATGTTGTCTGCCTTGAGCTGTGTGGTGGTGTGAATGGGTATGGCCCTCATAGATTTGTCTTTGAACACTTCGCTATAGGGAGTGGCACTACTAGGAATTGTGGCCGAATTGGAGGGAGTGTGTCATTGTGGGCACAGGCTTTCAGGTCTCTTATTTTCTCTATTCCTTGTGTGGGACATAGTCCTTCTGCGGCCTGCAGATCAAGATGTAAAACCCACAAAGCTCTTTCTCCAGCACTGCCTGCACTGCCATGTGCAGTCCATGATAATAACAGACTAAACTTCTGAATCTGTAAGTTAGGCCCCAGTTAATATTTGCATTTTTATAAAACTTATGAGTTGTTATGGTCATGGTGTCTCTTTACAGCAATAGAAACCCTAAGTAAGACAAGACAAGCTAGTCTTTTTATTTTTTGTGACAGGTTTTCTCCTAACCCTGGCTGGCCTGGAACTCATAGATCCACCTGCCTCTGTCTCCTGAGTGCTGGGACTAAAGGTATGCACTACCACTTCCTGGCTTTAATTACTACTCTTAAATATTGTTCTGGCATGGGTCAAAACAGCTGGGCTGTGGTGGTACATGCCTCTAATCATCAAAATACTTCGGAAGTAGCGACTGGGGGATCTTTTGAGTTGGAGGGTTAGCCTGGTCTAAATAGCAAGTTCTAGGCCTGCCAAAGCTAATAGTAAGATTCTGCCTTAAGGAAAATAAAAAGCTCTGAAAAGCAGGTGCCACTTATTTTTCAGACATTTAAGTGAGGTTTTAGAGACATGGCTCAGCAGTTAAGAATGCTGGTTGCTCTTGGAGAGGGTTCATGCCTGGTTCCCATCACCCATGTGATACTCACAGCTGCCTGTAACTCCAGTTTAGGGAATCTTATATCCCCTTTTGGTCTCCAGTCACCTGCCTGCATGCACTGGGTGCGCATACACACACTCAGGAACACATATATATCAAAGTAAATAAGTCTTTTTTTAAAACACATGCACTTAAAGTCTAAAATAATAATACTAAAGATTTAGCCAGGCAGTAGTGATGCACCCCTTTAATCGCAGCATTCAGGAGGCAGGGGCAGGACGATCTCTGAATTCTAGGCCAACCTGGTCTACAAAGCAAGTTCTAGGAGAGCCAGGGGTATACAGAGAAGCCCTGTCTCAAATGCATGCACGCTCCACCCCCTCCATAATTAAATGAGGACAAGTAGGTAACATTGCTGGTGTTTAGTCAAGGATGTTTTATTCTAAAGACGGCATTCCTTCCACTTCATATTTGATATTTGTAAACATCAGTCAGAGCTAAGACTGATTCTTCTTTCCCTCTCCCCTTCTCTGTTCAAAACAGAATCTCATGTAGTTCACTCAGGCTAACCTTGTACTTGCTTTTTAGCTTAGATGGCCTTGGACTGCTGATTCTCTCATTGAAGCACTATTCTTAGTTTTTAATTTTATAATGTGGAAATTGCTTTGGGGGCCTGGGGAGATATAGCTCAGTCTGTTAAGGGCTTGATATGCATTTTCACACTGAGTTTAAGCCCCAACACCCAGTTAAAAAATCTGTTGCTTGTTTGTCATTCCTGCATGCTTGTAATCCTCTCCCTGGGGAGGCAGAGACTGAATCCCTGGGGTTTTCTCACTAGCCACTCTAGTGTAATTGTTGAGCCCTAGGATTTAGTGAGAGAAGTTTTTAAAAATCAAAGTGGAGCCTGGCAGTGGATCTCTGAGTTCAGGCTAATCTGGAGTTTCGGGATAGCCAGAGCTGTTTCTGATCCATGTCTTGAACTCCTAGACACACAAACACACACACACACCCCACTACCCCCACCCCGACAAAAAAAAGGGGGAACCAAGATTTTTGATTTTAATGGTTTCTGACATCTGAGAGTGGCTGACGATCTCCACATGTACCTGTAACTGCATGTAAGGGAATATACACAATGAGTACATAAAGTTGCCTTTTGGCTTAATTTCATTGAGTCTTGTTTCTTTCGTATGAAGATTAATAAGGAATCATTAGATAGGAGTGAGGGAGTCATTCCTTAGTCTCTTGCATACAGACTGATAATTGCCTCTGCCTGCTTGCTTTCCCCCTCCTTTCTTCTGTTTCCTTCTCCACCTCCCTACTCCACCCCACCCCACCCTTTCTCTTTATATGTCCTATAGGCTGGCCTCATGTTTTTTCTTTTTCCTTTTTCCTCATGGGTTGTGGAAATATCCAACTCAGGCCATCAAACCATCTCATTGGGTCCCTCTGTATTTTAAATGAAATGAGATTTTGCTGTTGCTTAGGCTTGATTTTTCTTATTTATTTATTTGTGTGTGTGTGTGTGTGTGTGTGTGTGTGTGTGTGTGTGTGTGTGTGTGTTTGGCTCAAGTTGTTTTTCCTTAGCCTCTCCAGTAGCTGGAATTTCAGGGGTACCATGAAGGTATGATGTACTTGGACTAAATTTTGATTTCTGTATATATCTAAATGTTTATCTGTGAGGTTGAGGGCACAGGTCTTACTGCGTGGCCCAGGTTGACTCTGAACTGGTACCCGTGGTACTGCTTGCTTGCCTAGTGTTGATTGTAGGCATGCGTCAGAGTTAGCTGAATTAAAGTTTTCTAAAAGACTAATGACTACTCAGGAGGTGGAGGCAGAAGGTCAGGAATCAGTGTCATCTTTGGCTGCATAAAGAATTTCAGTCTACCTTGATTCTAAAAATAAACAAATGGCTGGAGAGGTGGCTTAGTAGTTAAAAAACTTGCTTCTCTTACAGGAAGACCCAGGGTTGATTTCCAACACCAGCATGGAGGCTCACAACCATGTGTAACTTCAGTTCCAGGTGATCCTTTACCCTCTCTGGAACTTCGTGGGTACAAGGCATGCACATGGTAGATAGACAATACAAGTAACCATAACACTCACAACATCATTCTCAACAAAACAAAAGAGCTGTCATGTATGCATGCCTATAGTCCCAATACTCTTATCATATAGCAGAATTCAAGGCTAGCCTGGGTTAGGTAAGATTCCATCTCAATAAATTCATAGCTAGCTGAAGAGCCCCAGGAACTTAATTGATTCTCATAGCTATATGGTTGTCAATATTCTTTTAAAAAATTATATATATATATGTGACCACATGCATGTATGTCCACCACTTGTGTGCCTGATATCTTTGGAGATCAAGAAGACTGGGTGTCAGGACCCTTTGAACTAGTGTTAGGGAATGGCCTTGAGCGGCTCTGTGGGTCTTGGGAACTAAATCTGGGTCCTCTGCCAGAAAAACTGCTCTTAATTGTTGACCTATCTCTCCAGCCCTTCTTTTTTTCAATAAATGACTTAGGCATGTAGTTTTGAGATGTGAACAGATGAAGTTATGAAATCATCCTCCTTTCCTGTTGACTGATAACTACATTGTTCACATGATTCCACACCTCTTCTCACTGTTGACAAACACCCCCTATCCCTGTTTTCTCTGTATAGCAGTCCTGGAACTCACCTTTGTAGCCAGGCCTTGCACTCACTGAGATCTGCCTGCCTCTGCCTCCCCAGTGCTGGAGTTAAAGGCATGCACCACTACCCTGCAAAGTTTTTTTTTTTTTTAATTTGTTTATTTAATGCACATTGGGTTTTGCCTCCATGTATGCCTGTACGATGGCGTCAGATCCCGTGGAAGTGAAGTTACAGAGCTGCCATGTGGATGCTGGGAATTGAACTCCGGTCTTTTGGAAGAATAGCCACTGCTCTTAACCTCTGAGCCATCTCTCCAGCTTCCACAAAGTTTTGTGTGTGTGTGTGTGTGTGTGTGTGTGTGTGTGTTTTATGTTCGTATTATTGATTTGTATATGTGTGCAAATGTGACCAGGTAGCTCAGGTGTATTGGGTTCCCTGGAGTTGGAGTGGCAGGCAGTTGTGAACTACCCAATGTTGGTGCTGAGACTGAAACTCTGCAAGAATAATCTGTGTTCTTAACTTTTGAGTCAGCTTTCCAATCTTTTAAAGATAAGATTGATGGGGCTGGAGAGATGGCTCAGTGGTTAAGGGTATTGGCTGTTCTTCCAGAGACCCAGCCAGGTGCAACCACATGGCAGCTCACAACTGTCAATGACTCCTGTTCCAGGCAGTCCAACACAGACATACATTTGGGCAAAACAACAATGTACATAAAGTGCAAATAAATAAGTCATAAGATAAAGTTTGAAGTTCAAGCTGGCATCAGATTCCCTCTGTAGCTGAGGATGATATTGAACTGATCAACCTGTATTTGTAATCTTGAGATTGGAGCTTTACAGGTCAGCATCATGTCAACTCTGGTGTGGTTTAATTAGGAGGAAAATATGGTTGAAAACAAGAAGGGTGGGGTAAATGGTAGAGTGCTTGCTTGACATGCATGAAACTGGATTCACTCTCCAGGATGGGTAAGACAGGAAGAGAGGTATGTGCGCTGAAGAGGATCTGAAGTTCAGAGTTAATCCTCCATCACATAGCTTTGAAATGACTTTGAGGCCACCCTGGGAAGCATGAGACTCTGTCTCAAAAAGAAAAACAATCAAAAACCCCCAGAGAATTAAAAGAAGGGAATGTGGATATAGTCAAATCAGAGGTTCTTTTCTGTGCATCATCACAGGCACTGGTAAAGAGGATTGAGCACTGGACTGTGGTGATTTATTGTATATTTAATAAATCAGTCTGGAATATCAGAACAGAATCACCTACACTCAAGCCATGAGGGTTAGAGAGTGGGGAGATTAAAGGCATGTATGGGTCACCACTCAGGAAACAAACAATTCCACAGCAGTGCACCTTAGAGGTCTGCTTAGAAAGAAAACTGGAACCAGAGTATACAGAGGGCATTGCTGTACCAGCTTCTAAGGACTGTGTTAGCAGGCATGTGGTTGGTGCTCAGTATATTTGCTATGCTGCAAGTGTGACAGCTCTTCCTATTTGTGGCCTTTATTTACCAGTCGGTTCATCTTTTTGTCCCTGACTTTAGTTTTTGAAGACAGGTTCAGGTTGGCTTTAAACTTGCTATACTGTTTTCTATTTCTAGCCAAGGATGACTGAATTCCTGATTGTCCTCTTCTACCTCCCATGTGTTTATATCTGACCTTTTTTGTTGTTTTCTATTGTCTTGCTTTATAAGATTTATTTATTTATTTATTTTGATTCTTCAGCTGAGACAGCAAGAAAGATGGTTTATTGTACACTTGGCCACAAGTGAGAATAGAACTAGTCTAGAATGCCAGAGGCCCAGGGCAGAAGGCCAGTGGGACTGTTTTGGTTGTAATCAAGACAGTCAGAGGCTCCTCTCAGATGGTCTCTTGCAGAGAGCAGGTGGCGATGTTCCAGGTCCATTCAGACTTCTACTAACAGTAGCACACAGTCCAACAACTTGTACTAGCGTCCATCCTGGCCCTCAGCATCCCTTACTTCTGCTCCTTCAGCTTTGTGGGTGCACAGCTTCCTTGGACCTCTGCCTCATCTTTCTCCTCTTGTGGTTCAGCCTGCGCATTTGCTTCTTCCTCCACTTCACTCTCATGGTGCAGACATTTCAAGGAAGATGGCACTAAGGCCGAGAGACAAGATTTATTTATTTATATGTGTATCTGTGCCTGCTGGAGTTTATTATTTGCACAGTTTATTTGCTAGTGCCCCTGGGTTCCAGAAGAGTGTTGGATCAAGGAGGTTTGAGTTATCTAGTGTGTGTGCTGGCAACCAAACTCCCATCTTCTGTGAGAGCAGAAATTGAATGCCAGGGTTGTAGCTCTAATCCTTTATTTTGTTTTGAGGTTAGCTTTTCCTCTATTCTAGGCTAGCCTCACACTGGCAGCCTTCCTGGTGCTGGGATTTCAGTGATGTACTACTGTGATTGGCTTCTGTAATGCTTGTGATTTGGAAGTATATTCAACATGAGTGTAACTTTTTGTTGTTTTGAGACAGGGTCTCACTATGACACTTTAGCTGTCCTGGAACTTGCTGTGTAGACCAGTCTAGGCTGGCCTCTAATTCAGAAATCTGCCTTTTTGAGTGCTGGGATCAAAAGTACGTCCCGCCACGCCCAGTGTGAGTATAGCTTTTTGTTGTTAGTTTTGAGACAGGGTTTCTTTGTGTAACCTTGGCTATCCTAGAACTGTCTGTAGACCAGGCTGGCATCAAACTCAGATTCTGCCTCTACCTCCTGAGTGCTGGGATTAAGGGCATGTGAGTATAGCTTTGTAAGAGTGATGATATGACAGATTTTGAGCAAGTTTAAACAGCAGAATAGTTTATAATACAACTTAAAGTTGTCAAGTTTGGCCGAGATTTATTGTTTAAAAAGTTACCCCTCACCCCAATCCTCCAAATCAGGTTTGGTAACTCACAACTTTAATTTCAGCACTTGAGAGGCAGAGGCAGGCCTGGTCCACAGAGTGAGTTTCAGGATAGTCAGGGCTCTGTTACACAGAGAAACCCTGGCTGGGAAGGAAAAAAGAAAGCAAAAAAAAAAAAAAAAAAAAAAAAAAATAGTGTCCACTTGAAGGTTGCTGCTCATATGTAACTCTCAGCAACATTTTCTTCTAATTACTTTTCTTAAAGGTCCACATGGTGTAAGTGCCTTAGTTTGTACTAACATACATACATGCTTTCTCATTCATACAATCAAAACAGTTGAACTTCCCTGTGTAACTGGAGTGTGCAGAAGTCCAGGTCTGGCAGCTGCAGCAGGCAAAACTTGATCATCCATCGACAGTATGCCAGGCAAAATAAGATTTGTTTAATGGCTGGGTCCACTGAGAAAAGGAGCATGTAAGTGTCTAGTGACCCGAAGTCACTGGCCTACTGATAGGAGTTTAAATAAAGGAAGAATTAGGTAGGGGCAAGCACAGCTAGTTAGGGCATGGTCTGGTTGAGCTCTGTCTTGGTTGTGGTTTGCAAGGTGATCTGGAGCAGTCTGTCATCTCTGTCATCATCAAGGGGCCCAGTCTGCTCTTGCCTGCTTTGGAGGTTTGGGGTGTGTTCTCAAGTTTTGCTCTCTCTAGTATCCAAGGTCACTGCAGGGTAAGGACAGTTACTTATCCCCTGCCTTCTTCCAAGTATAGAAGACAGATACAAAATGATAGCAAAATGCCAGGCTTTCATTCTGCTTTTTAATTTTTTATATGTTTGTGCCTGCAAACATGAATGGGTTGTGGATATGTGCAAGCATGTATGTATAGAGATAGCAGAAGACAACTTTGTGGAGTCAGTGCTCTACCTCTGCCAGGCACCTTTACCATGGCTCAGGTCACCAGGCACCTACTGCAAGTAGTGTTACCAGATGAGCCATCTTGGCAGCCCCTCTCATTATAGTTAATTACTTAGTAGGTTCAAGTAAGTACTACTGCTTTTTAACAAAGCATCGAAGTGCTTGTTTCAGGGAGGTTTGTTATTGCTTACCATTGATCATAGAAATGAACCAAAACAGGACTGGAGAGATGGCCTAGAGGTTAAGAGCACTAGCTGCAATTCTAGAGGTCCTGAGTTCAATTCCCAGCAACCATATGGTGACTCATAACTATCTATAATGAGATCTGGTGCCTCCTTCTGGAATTGTAGGCATGTATGCAGGTAGAATACTGTACATATAATAAATATTTTCTTTTTTTGCTCAAGTGGTCAATTTTATTAAAAAAAAGAAACAAAACAGAAACCACAACACCGAACACAAGTCCACACAGGGAGGGAGCCTTCCACCTGCTAGCATCTTGCTGCTGCACAAAGGGGTTGGGGATGGCCTCCATGCCGTCCTGTGGGCAGATAAGTACCACCGAGGTACCGGAAAACCACGAGCCTCAGCTGCTGCGTGTCCTCCGTCAGCTTGTACTGGTCATCGGGGTCTCTCATGTACTTGATGGTTCCATCCAGCACCAGGTTGAGCAGTGGGTCAAACCCTTTCAGGATCCCGCTGGCTTCCCAGCCACCCTGGAACTTCACTCGGATAGTCTTGTCAATGTACTTAGACAGGTCCAAGATACTTTCTTCTATTTCTCTTTGTCCTGCGCCATCTTGCCACTGAGCGCCGCTCTGGGCCAATAAATATTTTCAAAAAAGAAATTAATAAAAACATAACCAAGTCAATTAGACTTACAGTCAGAAAAATTGGTCAGCCTCTGCTTTGCTCCCCCCCTCCCTCCAACAGTAAATCTCTGCATAGCCCTGGCTGTTCTGGAACTCACTCTGTAGACCAGGCTAACCTTGAACTCAGCTCCATCTAAGTGTCTTAAGTGCTGGGATTAAAGACATGCACTACGATGCCTTGTTTGACAGCCTGTCTTTCTGTGAAGCCCTGGCCATCTCACCCTGTAGACCAGGCTGGCCTCAAACTCAGAGATCTGCCTGTCTATGCCTTCTGAGTGCTGAGATTGAAGGTACATACTACTACGTCTCGCTTTTGAATGCCTTTTAAAATGTGATTTAATTGGCTCTCTTAAAACATTTTTAAAGTACATATTGTGTGTGTGTGTGTGTGTGTGTATGTGTATGTAGAGGTCAGAGAATAACTTGTAGCCAGTTAGTTTTTCTTCTGTGTAGTTTCATGGATTGAAACTCAAGCTACCAGGCTTGGCAGCAAGCATCTTTACCTGCTAAACCATAGGCCTTAGTTGGCTCTTAGGAAAGTACATCTTCATTCTCTAGTCTTTAATTTCTTTTTTTTTTTTTTTTTTTTAATTTTTTTTTTTTTTTTTTTTTTTTTTTTTTTTTTTTTTTTTTTTTTTTTTAAAACTTTATTTATTTATTTATTTATTTATTTATTTGCCTTGGTGTTTTGCCTGGAACTGGAACTACAGACAGTTGTTAGCTGCCATGTGGGTGCTGGGAATCGAACCCGGGTCCTCTGGAAGAGCAGACGGTGCTCTTAACCGCTGAGCCATCTCTCCAGCCCCGTCTTTAATTTCTTAATTAAATTTTTTTGTTTACTTCCTTTTATCTTTATTTTTTTCTACCATCTCCATATGAAACACCATTTGCATTGCATAGTAGTAGCACACCTAACTTGGAGACACATTTCTGAACATGCATGTACCTTTTCCTCTCCCTCCCTCCCTTTCTTCCTTCCTCCTTCCTTTCTTTCTTCCTTCCTAATTAAAAGTTTTCCCCCATACCCACCACTGCTTCCCCAATTTTTTTTATTTAGTTTTATGTGCATTGGTGTTTTGCCTGCATGTGTGTCTGTATGAAGATATCAGATACTCTAGAACTGAAGTTACAGACAATTTTGAGCTGCCATGTAAGTGCTGGGAATTGAACCTGGGCCCTTTGAAAGAGCACTCAGTGCTTTTAAACACATCATTTCTCTAGCCCCATAATTTCTTAATTTCTAAACCCCAGCTCTTCAGAAGCAGCTGAGATATGAGATCCAGCTTAGGTAGTAGAGTGATGGTTTAGCATTGTATGGAGACCTAGGTTGGATCCCCTGAATAAAACCATGCTTTTGCTACCAGCACTCAGAAAGTCAAAGTGAGCCTAGGAAATGTGAAATCCTGTCTCAAAAATAAGTATTATCCTTTTTAGAGATATTTTTAAGGACTTTTCTTCCTGATTATTTATATATTTTTGGAGTCGGATATGCAATTTATTATCTACTGCCGTTTTCCAATGTTTACATATTTTTATTTTATGTATGTGTGTTTTGACCTGCATGAATGTATGTATGT
Organism: Sigmodon hispidus; assembly: GCA_004025045.1. Classification (NCBI taxonomy): domain Eukaryota; kingdom Metazoa; phylum Chordata; class Mammalia; order Rodentia; family Cricetidae; genus Sigmodon; species Sigmodon hispidus. The sequence continues at coordinate 206,915 of PVIH01001604.1, forward strand.
GTACAATGGAGGTGCTTGGGAAACAAATCTGGGTCCTTTGCAAGATTAGCAAATACTCTTAATTCCTGAGCCATATCTCTCCACCCGAGTTACTGTGATTTTTTTTTTTTTTAATACTTATTTTTGCTGGATGGTGATGATGGTCTATGCCTTAATCTCAGGACTTAGGGGGCAGAGGCAGGCAGATTTCTTTTGAGTTCAAGGCCAGCCTAGTCTACAAAGTGAGAGAGAAACCCTATCTGGTAGTTTGAATGTTGTTGACCTTCATAATCTCAGGGTTAGGGTTAGGCATTATTAAGAGATACAGTTTTGTTGGTGTGAGTTAGAGGAAGTGTATGGGGGTGCACTTTGAGGTTTCCTATGATCTGGATACTGCCCAATGAGTCAGTTAGTCAAGTTCCTGTTGGCTACAAGATGTACAAATCTCAGCTATTCCTCCAGACTTCCATACCTGACTGCATGCTGCCATCCTCCTCACCATGATAATGGACTGTACTGAACCTCTGAAACTGTAAGTGAGCCCTTCTTGGAATGTTTTCCTTGAAAGAGTTGCCTGTGGTCTTGTCTTTGCACAATAATAGAAAACCCTATGATACTCTTTCTCTCTCTCTTTTTTTTTTAACTTTATTTATTTATTTGCCTTGGTGTTTGCCTAGAACTGGAACTACAAACAGTTGTTAGCTGCCATGTGTGTGCTGGGAATCGAACCCAGGTCCTCTGGAAGAACAGACGGTGCTCTTAACCACTGAGCCATCTCTCCAGCCCGGATACTCTTTCTCAAAAATCACCATCTGTGATGAATCTCATTCATTCTCTGTCTCTTAAACACAAACACACACACACACAAATATCCTTTGTAACCTTAGCTGGCCTTGCACTCAGGACTTGTGTTTGGTTTTGTTGCTCTGACTTTAAGCACATTACTTTTGGCTTCAGTTTTCTGTCTTTAAAATTATGAAGTAATTGGTGAATATTTTTTGCATTTGGGAGAAGTTAAGATGTTCTCTGACATTAGGAATATTGATAAGCTAGCATGCCCTTTAATTTTATTAGGAGCTATAGAATTAGACTTTGGAGTAACTTGTCAGTTTGATAATGGATACTTGTATTTTTTTTTTATTGATATTTCACATTTCCTTTGTAAAGTTAAAGATTGTTATTCCTGGTGGGATATATGGTTGAGAGGATTAAGTTTACTGGCTGTTAAGGAGATAGATATACCAGGGGGCCTGAGATAGCATTTTAGGTCTTTTTTATTTAAATAATATTAAAAAAAAGTTTAACTGGTTATGGTGGCACATGCTTTTAATTCCAGCAGAGGCAGAAGGAGTTGTATCTCTGTGGATTCCAAGACAGCCAGGAATGTGTAGAGAGACCCTGTCTCAAAAATACTGTGTGTTTTATATAAATATTTTGCCTGCATACACACATGTATATATGTGTACTCTGTATGTATGTGCCCGGTGCCCTTGGAAGCTAGAAAAGGGTGCCAGAACCCTTGGGACTGGAGTTAAGAGCCATTATCTGTCATATGGGTACTGGGAATTAATTGAACTTGGGTCCTCTGCAAGAGCAGTAACTGTTCTTAGTTGTTGAGCCACTTGTTAGCCCTCATGTCTCTTTCTTAAGCCTTAGGACTTAGCTCAGGGTCTTTAAAAAATATTTTTATTATTTAAAATGAATATGTGAATATGTGCATGTGAGTGCAGGTGCCGTAGAAGAGGGCAGAGATGTTGAATCTCCTCAGAGCTGGAGTTACAGGTTATATACATGGTTGTGATTTGCCTGACATTACATACTGTGAACTGTTGACTCTGCAAGAGAACTAACTCTTGTTGTCACCGTGTGCTCCATGCCCAAAACTTATATCTCCACTTAATTAATAGGGGAGGCAGAGGGGGCTGGAGAGATGGCTCAGCGGTTAGGAGCGCCGTCTGCTCTTCCAGAGGACCCGGGTTCGATTCCCAGCGCCCACATGGCAGCTAACGGCTGTCTGTAGTTCCAGTTCCAGGCAAACACCAAGGCAAATAAATAAATAAATAAAGTTTTAAAAAAAAAAAAAAAAAATAGGGGAGGCAGAGGCCAGATCTCTGATTTCTTTTTGGTTTTTGAGACAGGACTTTTGTGTAGCCCTAGCTGTCCTGGAACCAGTGTTATAAATCAGGCTGGCCTTGAACTCCCAAAGACTGCCAGCCTCTGCCTCCCAAGTGCTGGGATTAAAGGCATGTGCCTCTACCACCCAGCCTTTTGTTTTGTTTTGTTTATAAAATGGGTTTCTCTCTATAGTCTTGGCTATCCTGGAACTTTTTAAATTCTTTTAAGAAGACTAATCATGGGCTGGAGAGATGGCTGAGAGGTTAAGGGTGCTGTCTGTTCTTCTGGAGGTCCTGAGTTCAATTCCCAGCAACCACATGGTGGCTCAACCATCCGTAATGAGATCTGGTGCCCTCTTCTGGCATGTGTGTATGCAAAATAAAATAAATCTTTTTTTTTAAAGAAGACTAATCATAGTAATACACGGAGAGGAGAGCATTGAAACAGTGTCTCCATTAAGATGCTTTAAGTGGATGAGCTAGGTGGATGAATGAATTGGGGGGAGGCACACACCAAAGAATCAAGAATTCAGAGTGAGCACTAGGGATGTTTGTAGGTCAACAGTAGATTACTTGGCTCTAGCACAGCAAACAAAAGGTATGTGTGTATGGGATTGGATAAATTAAGTGACGATGAATAACATTTGATTATTTTAAAGTTGTTTCAGATGGTTGTTTAGTGTAGTGAATATCTTAACTAGACTGCTACTACACAGTGAATGAAAAATTACCAAGAACATAACAGATCTAGTGTGTTTGATTTAACACGGTTATTGAGGTCTGGAGATCCTTGAGATTTTTTATGGAATAGTGATTCTCAACCAGCATTCTTTGTCCTCAAGCTATCAGAAGTCTTCTAGAGGGCCTGGAGGGAGGGATGGTTCAGTGGGTAATAGCACTGGCTGTTCTTCCCAGGACCCCATGGCAGTTGACAGCAGATCTATAACTCTAGTTTGATGGGATCTGATGCACTTTCTAGACTTTGGCACCAAGTGTGCATGTAACTAATTTATAAACATACTTGCATAAAAACAGAACAAAACAAAATCTCAGGGTCAAATGGAGTGGAGCATTCCTTTAGTCTCAGCATTTAGCTGACAAATGTAACAGAATTTTTGCAAGTTTGGTGCCAGCCTGGGCTACCTTACTCCTCTACCTCTCAAAAACGAAAATGTGTTGATGGTCTGCAAAATGGCCTATCAAGTAAGGATTCTTGCCACGAAGACTCAAAAGTCTGAGTTCAGTCCTTAGAACCTACATAGTGCACTGAAGGAGACCTGTTACCCCAAGCAGTGAGCTTTAGTTTTTTAGTTCATCAGCTGCAGATACATGGCAGCTTTTCCCTGCTACAGTAATGTACTTGCTGCAGAGGTTTCATGCTAGATAAACTGAGTAAGGAATTTTATGTTAATGAATTAGTGGGAGTCCTTGAAATGGTGAAGTTGGTCCAGAGTTTGGGATTAGGCAGCTTTTGTGCATAGTTTTGAAGAAGGCTATAGTTAGGGTTATGCTTCTGTTGGTGATATTAAGAGGCTACGGATAGTTGGCATGGGGAGTTTTATAAACACTCATAGACATTCAGAGGAGGTTAGGCTTTGGACTCATTGATGCTGATGCTGTCTTTGAATCTATTAGGACCTGAAGTTGTTGGGATCTTAGAAGCAACTCATAATTGGCCACTGAACAATTTAAACAATTTATTAAAATTAGGTTGCCCACCCAAGTATCTGAACATTTAATCCCTTCTAAGAGGGCATTAAAACAGTTAATAACCAGCTAGAAAGAAGATGGGGCAGAAGTGTAACACTATAGACAGAGCAAACTACAGTGAGCAGCTGGGGCTGTAGCTTATTGGTTGAATGCTTATCTAGTGTGTAAAAGACCTGGTTGGGTTCAGTCATTTCAGCAACTGTAAAGGGGTGGATTTTTAAATATGAAACTAAGGTTGCTAATTTGGAAAGCTTAATTTTTTTTGGAGACAGGTTCTAAACTATGTATCCTAATTGCAAGGGTATAACAATTACAGCATGAACTATTGTATTTGACTTACTATAGCTTAATTTATTGTGATAATTATTAGCTAATGTATTACTCTTAGGGTATTTATGCCTAGGATGCTTATTAAAGTATAGGTTCTTGACTAACCACTGGGGATCCTGAGTCAGTAAATCTAAAGGCCTATTTGGTAATAAGTGTTATTAAGACCTTTGTAAAAATTACCCTTTTCCTTTTTTTTTATAATAGTTACTCATTATTTATTATGTTTTCAGTTTTTTGCTTACTATTCATAAAATATTAGTATTTATTTTTTTGCTATACTTGTAATGTCTTAGATTATCTGGCTCCTTTTCTTTGCTTGCCATCTATTGGTAACAGTAATTAGCAAAATAGCAGAAGAATTAATAGTGTGCTCCCCTTCCCACCTTTTTGTTTGTTTGAAACAGGTTATCCCCAAACCCATAGAAATCCTCTGTCTCCGCTTCCGGGTTCTAGAATTACAGACATGCGCCATTGTTGTACAGTTTATTTTATTTTAGACATGGTCCTCCTGATGGTTTGGCTTTCTGAGATTGAGGCATTTGTGTGGTGCACCACACTCCAATGCTTGATTTGACTCACTTATTTTGGTGATTATAAAGTTCTTTTGGTTAAACTACTTACTTTTATTGGGAAGGATATATGCTGCAGACTGTACAGGGCTTTTGTGTTCTAGCTGAGCTAGCCCTTTCAGTTGTTTTCAGACAAGATCTTCCTGTGTAGCTTCGGCTGGTTGGTCTCATATACTCTTGAAGCTCCAAGTGGATTTTTGAACTTGACAAGGCAGGCAGTCTTTGTTCATCAGCCTCTTTGCTACTATGAGTGCAGACATGTACTCCCCCATTTGGATTTCCAGCTTCTAATTATCTCTTGTTTTTATTGATTTTGCAGGGGGAAAAGATATCCATGAAAGGGATGGGTTAATAAAACATGTTAAATCTATAGTTTCCTTTTACCATTTCCTGCATAGAAATGGTGGAATCAATGAAGAAAGTAGCAGGGATGGACGTGGAGCTGACAGTTGAAGAACGAAACCTTTTATCTGTTGCATATAAAAATGTGATTGGAGCCAGAAGAGCATCCTGGAGAATAATCAGCAGCATTGAACAGAAGGAAGAAAACAAGGGAGGAGAGGACAAACTAAAGATGATTCGGGAATATCGGCAAATGGTGAGATGCTACCATTTGATTTGATTTGATACTGATCTCTGAACCATATTTGTGCCTGGTGCCCTTGAATACCAGAAGAGAGTGCCTTTTTGTCCTTGAACTCATAGAGATCCAGAGAATCTACCTCCCAAGTGCTGGGAATAAAGGCCCGAGTCACCACTCCCTAACTAACCTTCATTTCATAGGGTCTCTCTTTGTAGCCCTAGCTGGCCTGGAACTCATGTTGACAATGCTGGCTTCAGCCTCTAGTGCTGGGATTAAAGGCATTTATACCACCACATCCACCTGATAATGTTTTTAAAAAGAAGACAACAGTTTTTCAAATACAGGTGACACTGACTTAATTTATAGTTTTGGTACCATTAATTTCTGTATATCTGTTAGAACTGATTAGTTTACATGGAGAAAAGGTTTATTTTTGCTCAGTTTCAGAGGATTTTTTTCCTTGATTGAAATGGATCTCAAAAAAAAAACAAAAAACAAAAAACCTGTAAGACTTTTTTCATAATAATAATTAAAAAAAGAATCTTGGAAACCAAGTGGCGGTGCAACACCTTTATTTTTGCCAGAGGCAGAGACAGGATCTCAAGTCTCTCCTTTGGCTTTCTGGATGGCAATGCAAAGTCCATACTTGACAGCAAAGCTGCTTACATCTTGAGCCAACAAGCATAGAAGACATTTAACCAAGCCAAACTGATTTGACCAATCTGTTTGTCACAAATAGTAGCATTTGTGACAGAAGTAATAGGGATAGTTAGTTGTCTGGATTTCTTAAATTATTGCCTTTTATATTTATATTTGTTATCTGGTAGAGAAAGGAGACTTGAGTATCTGCCTAAACCTCAGGCTTATAGCTTCAAATAATTTGTGTTAGACATATGGGTATTTTAAGTCACCACCTAATATAAACTAAGTATGTATGTAAATATATTTTGTGTTTTTTAACTTTTCACTTAAGTTGGTTAGAAATTACAGCCTAGAAAGTATTTGGGATGAAAACCAAGAACAGTTTTGTTTTAGAAGCTGCAGAGGAGGAAGTATCGGGGTGTGGGATTAGGCTTGGAGTACACACTCAACCACTGAGCTGTGTGTCCAACATGGGTATTAAGTTTACATAAGAACAAATGGAACTGTTGCTTTTGCTATTGTTGTTTATAAAGCACTCAAATGGCTACTTTTAAAGAACACATAGGACAACTTTGGCTTTGCATTTTTTTTGTGTGTGTGTATATATGCCATGGTGCATGTGTAGAGATGAGAGCAACTTCGTGAATTGGTCTTCTTACACTGTTTGGGACCCAGAGCTTGAACTTAGGCCATCAGCCTCGGTGGTACACAAGGCTACTAACTGAACCTTTTCAGACAAAGGGCTGAACTCCTACCTTATCTTTCTTTCTCTGCCCAACTATCTCATTTCCTGGTTCAACTTTCTTAGGGTTAAAGGCCTGTGTGTTTTCTGGGAGCAGAGGCATGGGATCCAAAGTGCTGAGATTAAAGGCATGGTTGACCACTCTCATGGTCACCACGGTCTGACCTTCACAGCTAAATCTGTGGCTCTGTCCTCTGATTTTCAGGCCGACTTTATTTATTAACACAATACATCACCACAGTGTACTTAGACAAAAAAAAAATGGGACCCTCCTACTTGATGCTGAACTCTTCTTGCCCAGCCTCTAATGACATTAAGAAGTAAGCAAATAAATAATCCTGGAAAGGTAGCAAAGTATACCTGGCTTAAGGAACATGCCAGAAGTGTTATGGAGGTAATTGGGATTAACCTTGCCCTCAGAAACCTTGGAACAAAGGGTATGGATTGGCAAACAGTTTGGTGTTGGCCAAGTATGAGGTTTCAAGGAGAGCTTTGGAGTAATAGCTTAGTAAGGATCTAGGCGAATGTGAGGGCTGGAGAAATAGCTCAGTGGTTAAGTACATTGGCTACTCTTCAGGGTTCCTAAGCTCAAATTCCCTGCAACCACATGGTAGCTCACAACTATCTGTAATGGTATCTGAGGCTGTCTTTTAGCTTGTGGATGTACATGCAGATAACTCATAACTCACAAGTAAGTCTTTTTTAAAAAAAGGAACTAGGAGGGGGCTGGAGAGGTGGTTCAGCAGTTAAGAACACTTGACTGTTATTCTGGAGGACCTGAGTTCCATTCCCAGCATCCACATGGCAGCTAACAACTGTTTGTAATTCCAAGATCAGACACCCTTACACAGTTACACATGCAGGCAAAACACCAATTCACATAAAAATAAAAGTAAATATATATATATATATATTTTTAAATCCCCCCCCCAAAAAAAAAAAGGAACTAGGAGAATATAACAGTACTCCGTCTCAACTTGAAAAGCCACAAGATAGGCTCAGGCAGTCTTACTGAACTAAGGGCAAGACTATGGAGTTAGTTGTAGATGAGAGGTGGCCAGTCGCCTCTCCTTAATTATTGCTGGAAGAGCTGTAAGCTGGGAAAACAGGGGCTTCATCCACAGGCAGACCAACTTTCCAGTGCAATTTTCACAAGGCTCAATTTTATTATTATAGAGCCTTTGATAACAAGAGCTTATAGTTCAGTAGAGAAGCCTGCTCCACAGGCCAGCATGTTACATAATGTTTATAAAAAGCACAACATTTGTTTTGAGAAAAAGTTTGAGGTATGGGAGCATCATTTACTCTACTTTTGTAGAAATTGAGGAAGCTCATATAAGCACTCCCATGTTTTCTTCTCATATGGTGGCATTTCAAATTCCCTTCTTGAGAAATACTATTATCAGATATTTCGAAGCCTGTGTGCTCAAATTCATTATGTCCTCACATAGCATGTTTAGACATTACAAACCAATAGAGAGATATATTTGGCCTCCTGGGTCTTTTGCTGTTGTAGCTGGTTCTGATCTCTACAATGAAGTGAGTGGTTGTTGAAACATATTAGTAACTGAAGACAAACTGTGGTTTGAGTTTTGACTTTGTCTTGGAACTGCTTTCATTCAAATCCTGTCACTCATCCCCCTCCTTACATATTTGTGGTGGTGCTGGGAGTTGTCCATTCTAGGCCAGCACCCTACCACTAAGCTATACCCCAGTTCACTCTCCAGTTGTTTTTAAGTTGATGGCCTTTGGGCAAATGTTATATCTTTAGAATAAATAAATGAGTTTATACATATTTATGATTTATTAGAACTGCTTACAGGTTATGGCCTGAGTATTCTGACATTCACTGTCTCCTGACAGAATGCCCAAGGATTCAGAATTAGTTCAGTCCACAAGACTGGTTAGCATTTCCAGTTTGGTGCTGGAGTCTCTGGGAAGCTGTAGAGAACTGCCAGTTTTCAGTCTCTATTGGCATCCCATACTTTAGGTTCTGTTCTAGCACTAGAGAAGGAATGGCTCAGGATAGATGAACTTGCTAGTGAGTATGAGTGAGGACTGAGAAAACACCAGCTTCCTTTATCCTTGTCCTTTTATGTGAGCTATCCCCAAAAGATGTGGCCCAAGATCTTCTGACCTCACATGATCTGGATTTAGATTGGGTCTGCCCCTCAAATTATACTAAGAAAAATCCCTCTTTGGTGTGCCAAGTTACTTGGGTTTTAGTTCCAAGTATAAGTCAAACAAGCAACCAAGAGTATCCCTACCTACCTTATAATGGAAATTAATTTATGGAAGTGCCTAGCACTTAGAACATTGTATATTACTCACTGGTGATTCTTAAGGTGAACTGTAGGTGGGTACCCATGGTTTAAAGGAGAGGAGACTTTGTTTCATTTATATATATATATATAAAATTATTATTATGTACACAGCATTCTGTCTGTATGTTTGCCTGCACACCAGAAGAGAGCATCAGATCTCATTCTAGATGGTTGTGAGCCACCATGTGGTTGCTGGGAATTAATTGAACTGAGGACCTTTGGAAGAGCAGCCATTGCCCTTAACCTCTGACTCATCTCCAGCCCAAGGGAGAAACTTTCTATACTCTAAATAGTTTGCTGTTAACTTAAGGTTTGGGGAAAGAGTTTGAAGAGTTTGTAGATGGGTAAGATGTTTAAGACTAGGCTCTTGAGATCAGATTTAGGTAGAATATATATAACAAGACTTGCCAAACTTAACCTGATATTTTCCCTCCCTAGGTTGAAACTGAGCTCAAGTTAATCTGTTGTGACATTCTGGATGTACTGGACAAACACCTCATTCCAGCAGCTAACACTGGCGAGTCCAAGGTTTTCTATTATAAAATGTAGGTTCTATACTAGAAGGGAAAATGTGAGATTTAAAGTTAGCCTTAGAGCCATAACTTTTTAAATGTAGGTTTTCAGCTTTGACTGAAATAATGAATATTGGAGGGTTAGTTACCAAAACTTAGTTTTACTTAGTTGCAAGTATGGTACTGATGAAGAATTAATATCATTGCATTTGAGATTGTCAGACTATTATTGTACAAAATACTTAGCTTTTGATTATTGTTGCCATTCCCACCCCCATTGTGTATATGGCCTTGAGCTCACTAGAATTCAGAGGTCTGCATACCTCTGTTTCCTGGGATTAAGGTTTACCCTACAATTCACAGTTTATTTTGAAACAAGATCTATCTGTGTAGCCCTGGTTGGCCTGGAACTCAGTCATGAGGTTGGCCACAGCTTTGGAGTAATCCTCTATCAGCTTCCTAAGTGCTACCTTCCTCTTGGCTAAAGCTGCAAAGTTCACGGCACAATCTTAACTGTGGAAAAACTACAAGGCTGGGTATAGCTTAGGAATAGTGGGGGCTCATCCTACTCAGAATTCCAGGTATGCTGACATTGCAGTGACAGCAGTAAATGTGTATTATGGTTAATAAATGTATGCCTGCCACTCTTTGGAAACACTTTTATACTAGTCAGGTGATTATTGCTTCAGTTATATTCTGTGGGAGTTTCCCAATAATTTTTAATAGGAAACCCTTAAGGAAAGAAGAGACGAGCCAAGCTGATAGAGTCTGAAGTCATTTTTAGCGTTTCCAAAAAATAGACATTTTAAATGTTAACTGTATTTGTTATGTACTACTCAGTAGATACAATTGTCTTGTTCCAAGCAGTATTTTCTGATGGTGGTTTTATTTACTGTTGTCCTGTAGGAAAGGGGACTACCACAGGTATCTGGCTGAGTTTGCCACAGGAAATGACAGGAAGGAGGCCGCAGAAAACAGCCTCGTGGCTTACAAAGCTGCTAGTGACATTGCGATGACAGAACTTCCTCCAACGCACCCCATTCGTTTAGGTCTTGCTCTCAACTTTTCTGTATTCTACTATGAAATTCTTAATTCCCCCGACCGTGCCTGCAGGTAAGTCATGGAGGAAGCAAGTTCCCAGTGTGAAGTGCAAAGGTTCCAGAGGGGCTACCTACCTACCTACCTATCTTCTGCAGTCACAGGATTCTGTTGACTTCGTTTATATATACTAGTGTTCCTGTTCCGTCAGACTTGGAGTTGCTTATGACAGGGTTTTGGTTCCAGGTATCTTGCCTAGCCTAGCTTTGAGCATTGAGTTAGTCTCATGTCTCATTCTTCTAATTGCTAGGGATTAGAGGCATTTACCACCTCACTTCCTTGGGAATGCTTTTGTTTTGTTTTTCAAGATAGGATTTATCTGTTACAGCTCTGGCTGACTTTCCTGGAACTCACAGAGATCTGCCTGCCTCCACCACTGTCCGACTCCTGGGAATGAATGCTTTTAATACTTCTGGTGAATTTTTTTGTTTGTTTTTTGAAACACAGTTTTCCCTTGTAGCCTTAGCTGTCCTGGAGAGATCCATCTGCCTCTGCCTCCCAAGGGCTGAGATTAAAGGCATGTGTTACTACTTCTCAACATGAGCATATTAAAAAAAAATATTTATTATGTATACAGTATACAGAAGAGAGTACTAGATGTCATTACAGATGGTTGTGAGCCACCATGTGGTTGCTGGGAATTGAACTCAGGACCTCTGGAAGAACAGTCAGTGCTCTTAACCTCTGAGCCATCTCTCCAGCCCCATGAACATTTTTTTTTTTTAACTTTAATTATTTGCCTTGGTGTTTGCCTGGAACTGGAACTACAGACAGTTGTGAGCTTCCATGTGGGTGCTGGGAATCTAACCCTGGTTGTCCAGAAGAGCAGTCGGTATTCTTAACTGCTGAGCCATCTCTCCAGCCCTGAACATATTTTTAAAAAAATATTTTCTTCTGGGTTCGATTCCCAGCATCCACATGGCAGCTAATAACTGTCTGTAATTCCCAGATCTGACACCCTTACACAGTTATACATGCAGGCAAAACACCAATTCACATAAGATAAAAATAAATATAAAAAAAGAAATATTTTTTTCTGTTTAATACAATTATATTATCACTAGTGTTTATGAAACTTGTTACACTAAAATTTCTGCACACTGTGTGTGTATGTACACATATGGGTGTTCATGGGTATACATATGTCCATGGCATGGCAGATGAAGGTCAGAGGACAACTTTGGAATTGATTCCTTTTATCATAACCTAATGATTGCTGGGAATTGAACTCAGGTCCTCTGGAAGAACAGTCAATGCGTTTAACCTCTGAGCCATCTCTCTAGCCTCACACCTGTACTCTTATACACAGAAATAGAAATACAAATACATGCAATCACAAACAATAAATCTTGGTTGGGCAGTGGTGGTAGGTGCATGCCTTTACTTCCAGAGGCAGAGGTAAGTGGACATCTTGTGAGTTCAAGGCCAGCTTGATCTGCAGAATGAATTCCAGGACAGCCAGGGCTACACAGTGAAACCCTGTGTTTAAAAAAACAAAAAACGAAACAACTGAAGTTCCCCACCCCCGCAAGAGAAGAGTTAAGTTCCTTAGCTGGGTAAGGTAGTACAGGTCTGTAATCATGCCACCTGAAAGAAAGGCTGACGCAATTTATGTAATTGCTCTGAATGCAGTCTCACTGTATCATCCCAGTTGGTATGGAATTAGATCTCACCTCCATCTACTGTTGGTTAGCACTCTGCTAGGGTTGAGATTCCAAGGCCAGCTTTGGTTTGATAGGAAGATGTTTAAAAAGCAACATGGGCATCTCAAGAGTTGGTAGGGATGCTTGTTATTTAGACAGATTAACCCGAGTCTGGTCCTTGGATCTGTGTGATGGAGGGAGAACTGTTACAGGTTGTCATCTGACCTTCAGGTGCATCCATACAAAATTCTAAAAGTACATTTTTAAAAGTTTATTTAAGCTAAACTTAGTAAGCTGAACAAAAAATACCGAGTCTTACATATTTTTACTCTAAGTTATCTTTTAGCATTTGTCTGTGTTACCTTTATATCAGTGGTACTGCTAGAGTAATTAAGAAATAGCCCCATTGTTGCTATGTTTATTGTTAATTGAAATGCATTTATTTTAGGTTGGCAAAAGCAGCTTTTGATGATGCAATTGCAGAACTGGACACGCTGAGTGAAGAAAGCTATAAGGACTCTACGCTTATCATGCAGCTGCTACGTGATAACCTGACGCTTTGGACCTCAGACATGCAGGGTGATGGTGAGCAAAGCCCAGATGTTTCTCTTTTGGTGGTTGCCTCTTTTTAAGAGTTCTTGATGTTTTCGTAATCTTTGTGTATAAGTCAGACTCATGGTCTGTCTATAGTAATTAAAGCTTATACCTTCTATAGGAAATGGTGCCCAAGTGCCATTTTGGCCCTTGGTAGAAAGTAAAAGGAATATATTACAATTTCATACATGTATGGAAATGTGCCAGTATTCAAAGCTATAAAAGTTTTGCCTTTAATAATGATTTCTTGGTACTCACACTGTTCTAATAGGGACAAAATGACAGGGACCATTTTCTTTCCTTTTTTTTTTTAAATTATACATTGTTTTATCTTTTGTGTTTGAGTGTTTTGCCTATTGTCTGTACTGCATGAATGTCCTCAGAGGCCAGAGAAGGTAATGATGAATCTCCTAGAGTTACAGATGTTTGTAAGCCTCTTTGTGGGTGCTGGGAATTGAACTTGTGATCTTTGGAAGTGCAGACAGTACTTAACCACTGAGACATCTCTCTACTCCCATCATCCTCTTTTATCTACCTGAAATTCAGTTGGTGGGGGGGAGCAGAAGTTGTTTATAAAGCTATATGACATTAGTAGGTGTTAATGAAATATCTCTGCATGGGAGTCTCTCTTCAAACATCAAGCCTTTGTGTATCAGGTACATAATTTACCTCTGGTGGTACCCTAGTCCCTGTGTAGAAATCCTTTTCTCTAAAAAGCAGCTATTTTCCTCTAGGGTTCTACGAGAAATATAACGATCTGTCCTTCCTTAGGTCCATGCTTAAGAGTTCTGGTATTGTCTGGTCTTGAATTTTCATTTACCTAGTTACTATTTTGGGGGAAGTAATTGCTGTTTGAGGGATGCATGTGTAAATATGAAAGTCAAATATAGAAATTAAAGTTTGTCACATTTGTTTATTTTTAAGGTGTGTGTGCCTATGTGTGTGTAGGTAGAACTCAGACCCTTGTGCTTGCTAAGCTCATGTTCTAACATCTAGCTAGCTATACTTCATTCTCCAAAGAGTTTTTCCTTATTTTAATTTTTCGAACAAGGCTTCTTTTTTTTTTTTTTTTAAATATTTATTTATTATGTATACAGTGTACAGAAGAGGACACCAGATGTCATCATAGGTGGCTGTGAGCCACCATGTGGTTGCTGGGAATTGAACTCAGGACCTCAGCAACAACAGTCAGTGCTCTTAACCTCTGAGCCATGTCTCCAGCCCCAAGACAAGGTTTCTTTCAAGGTTCTTGTAGATCAGGTTGGTCTCGAACTCATAGAGATCTGCCTGCCTTCCAAATGATGGGATTAAAGGCCTGGGCCACCACTGCCTGATCAAAGGTAGTTTTATCTGGGATTGATGACAAAACTGTTGAATATTGGTATAGGGGATTGGAAACAAAGTCTTGGGTTTTTAAAAGTAAGATTTATTCACTATTAAACAATTATTTTATGTGTATGGGTGTCTTGCCTGCATATATGTCTGTGTGCCACATGTGTACCTGATGACTTCAGAGACCACAAGAGGTTGTCAGATCCCCTGGAACTGGAGTTAACAGGTGTGAGCCATCACGTAGGTGCTAAACTTGGGTTCTCTGGAAGAGCAATCAGAGCTTTTCTGAGCCACCTCTCTAGGCCCAAGATTTCTCTCTCTTTCTGAGTGAGGAGTGTTTTGCTAGCATGCCTGCATAAATATCTCCTGCAATTCCAATGCCAAGAGAAGCATCATCTTCCTTGGAACTACCCCAGAATGATAGGGATCGATTTTATGTCCTCTGCAAGAGCAGTCAGCACTCCCCAACCACTGAATCATCTCTCGCCCCAAAGTTTATCTGTTTTTGTTTTTATTTGGTTGGTTTTTCTTTTTTTTTTTTTTTTTTTAACAAACTTTATTTATTTGCCTTGGTGTTTGCCTGGAACTGGAACTACAGACAGTTGTTAGCTGCCATGTGGGTGCTGGGAATCGAACCCGGGTCCTCCGGAAGAGCAGACAGTTCTCTTAACCGCTGAGCCATCTCTCCAGCCCCCTTGGTTGGTTTTTCAAGGCAAGGTTTCTCTGTAGAACTCACTTTGTAGACCAGGTTGGCCTTGAACCCAAAAGAGATTGACCTGCCTCTGCCTTTTGAGAGCTAGGATTGAAAGCACGAGCCACTAGCACCCTTAGTCTTTCTGTTTTAATTGCAGTCTTGTTTAAATGTGTTACTTGGGCAGCCTATATTTAATAGCTCACTTCTAACCACAGTTTCTTTTTTTTTTTTTTTTTTTTTTTTTTTTTTTTTTTTTTTTTTTTTTTTTTTTTTTTTTTTTTTTTTTTTTTTTTTTTTTTTTTTTTAAAAAACTTTATTTATTTATTTGCCTTGGTGTTTTGCCTGGAACTGGAACTACAGACAGTTGTTAGCTGCCATGTGGGTGCTGGGAATCGAACCCAGGTCCTCTGGAAGAGCAGATGGTGCTCTTAACCGCTGAGCCATCTCTCCAGCCCCAAACCACAGTTTCTGATTAGGTTGACATGCTTTGCATTGACCTTGGAAATGTGCATGGGTTATGAATGCTATCCATTTTGGGTGATTTTTGAGGGGGAGGGACGAGAATTGAGTTTGATTTTTCACTTTAGCTTGTGGTACCAATATGAGAACTTGTTTAGTTGAGCTACTAAAAACTCACTACATTATCAAGTATTTATGTATTTCAAGACAAACGTAATGAGATACATGATATGGACTTCCACACTCCCTACCATCTTGAAAGAACCACCTTAGTGGTGATGCACACTTGGAAGGCAGGTGGATCTCTGTAAGTTAAAGGCCAGCCTGGTCTATAGAACAATGAGACCTTGACTCAAGCAAAAGATAGAAAGGGATTTAAGATATTCCACATGTGCCTAAGTACCAGCACTGACACGTAAGCCCATGCCTGTAACTAGTAAGATAAATAAAATAGCCCCTCTTTTTGGTATTTGGTTCTTGAAACCAGGCTTCTCTGTACAGACCTGGCTGTCTTGGGGCTTGCATGACAAAATGTCATCTGGGCCATCGTACTAGACTCTATAGGTTATTAAAATTTCTGTGTGTGTGGGTAGAGCAGTTTTTTAGGTACAATCCAGTGCGTGGGTGGGGTAGGGGTATCTGTCTGACATGAAGAGAGAGAGTGCTTTTCATTGCTTTGGGCTTTACTGGTTGTTTAGGGTGGCTCTCCAGACAATAGATCCCAGCATCTCTCTCTCCACCTCATCACTGACATTCAAAGCATGCACCATATACCTACCTGCCTTTCTTAAGTGGTCCTATGTTTGTGTAGCAAGCACTTTTACAGCTTTATAGACTGGGTTCTTCCATCTGTGTGTGAGGGTGTACATGTGGAAACATTTCTGTCATGGAATTAGCAGTTTTTCATCATTCAACTTAAATTAGAGCACTTTTTGGTTGATCTTTTAAGACAGGTTTTCTCTGGCTATCCTGGAACTTGCTCTGTAGTCTAGATTGGCCTGGAACTCAGTTCCACCTATCTCTCTCTCCTCCATGTGCTAGGATTAAAGGTGGGACCACCGCCTGACTAAAGTTAGAACCATTTTATTTTATTTTTACTGCTGGTCATGAAAAATAGTGTTATTAAATGTTTGAATTGAGAACATCTAATGATGTGTATGTTTTACTTACCTGCTTGGATATCTTTTTTGCTAATGACTGGTCTAACTTATTGGAACATAATTTTTTGGTTTTATTTTTTATTTTATGAGCATTTGCTTGTTTGTGTGTACTACATGCTTGCCTCTTTGCCTGGTAACTGCAGAGACCAGACGGGTGTATCAGGTCACTTAAAACTTGAGTTACAGATGGCTATGGGCTACTACCTGCATGCAAAGAACTGAACCCATGTCCTCTGCAGGAACAGCCAGTGTTCTTAACTGCTGAGCTATCTCACGAGTCCAGGAAGATAATTTTCTTTTCTTTTTTTTTTTTTAAATTGTGTGTGTGTGTTCGCTTATGCACGTGCATGTGCATGCTGTAGCACATGTGAAACACAGATTCTTTAACCCTGTCATGCTGTTAAAAGGACTGTTTCATAGAGAAGAAAAGTGTATGCTCTGCCTGCCTTTTTTTCCTCCTATAGTGGGCAAAAAACTTTTATCTGTGGTCCTCTCCCATTTATAAACTTCCAGAGAGTTTTCTTAGGAGGAAAGGGAAGAAGTGGAATTTTATTCAAGTAGAAAGACCAAGGCTGACCTCTGGGACTCATGTATGTTTTCTTTGTCCTGTTGTGGTTTGTTTTCCTGTAATGTGCTCTCATCTGATTGCTCTCCCTCCCTCTCTTCTTGACTGTAGATTCCTAAAGGGAAGCCCAGCTCTTCTTTCCCTTAAGACTCCTTTGTAAGTCGTTGTGCAGGGAGCTCTGCTTTTAGTTTGGTTCTCACTGATGCTTGCCTCTTAGCACCTGGCCTTACAGACTCACCTGCTTACATCTCAGGTGCTGAGTCTGGGGACAGTCATGGCCTGTGTATGCACTGGATATGCAGTGACTCTCCCCATGTCTGCCAGTTGCTTGTGTGTGTTCCTGTTAGAATGAGGCTGAACATGCAAGCTCCTGAGCTTGGATGCATTGCTTTGGAGGATTGGCCTCCCTCCTCCATTCTTCCCTAGGAGATGGTTACCTTTGTCTTTGCATGTCTTTTCTTATCTTACAAGTTAAACCCTCCCATGTGCTTTAAGCAACTTTTATTTTTGAGACAGAGTCTTACTATGTAGTGCAGGCTGGCCTTCAACCTTTGTGCTGTGATGAAGACCTCACTTATTATTACATAGCAATGTTAAACTTTTAGAACTTTTAACTTGATGCTTACTGCTGTGGTGATGTCACTGTTTAAAAGCTGGCCTTACTCCAAATGCTACACAATTATACACTATAAATGGAAAGCCTATCATCTAAGGTCATTGTGTTCGATTGCTTTTTTTTTTTTTTTTAATGGTTTAGTAGCAATTGATTTAGTAATAGTTACCTGAGTGTGTGCTTATGTGTTTTCTTATTTTATGTATTGCTAGGGTTTGAACATATATCCTTATGCATGCTAACTAGATGCTATATACCCTACTCTCTGGTTAATTGAGTGTTTTTAAGTTCAAACTAGTAATTCTCCATATTATAATGTACAAGAGAATATAATTTTTACCTGTGGGTTATTTTTTTTTTTTTTTTTTTTTTTTTTTAGCAAAAGCTTTGCATGTTTTCTTATTATGGCTGTCTTGATTAATGCTCATAAGTAGGTAGATAACCCTTCAGTGAATAGACTTGGCTTTCTCTTGCATGTTATAGTGCACATGAAACTTGCCAGGCTAATTGTCATGGTCAAAGAGTAAAGAGAAATAGCATGAAAACTGGCCCACATGCCCATCTGTAATAACCCCAGTGAGGATGTGTTTCACTCTGAAGGAAAGAATCTGCTGTTTGGCCCATCAGTCGCCATACACAGAAATAGTCATATAGTAACACATCGTTCCCAAACACCAAAGAACTCCTGTGGGGCATTTATCCCCTAGAAGGATAGCTGATGTTGAGCTTGTCGGTAGACGCCCCCCCCCCCAAAAAAAAAAAATAAAAAAAGATAAAAAGCAAAGTACTTTTGGTTCTTAAAGAGGTGAGGTTATTGAGAAAGAGTAATTGGCCCAAGAAACACATGAAGACTTGAAGGTAATAATCTTAGAGTGTTATTTCTGCTGTCTACTCTTAAAGTGCTTAACACAGACATTTGATTTCTGAGCCTGTAGTAGTTGACTGTTGCAGGACCATGATTGGCAGCTCTTGGTTTAAGCACCTGAGCTGTGAGGCTAGACCTCTGCTTGCTCGATTTTGCTAACACTTGTAATAAAACTGGGAGCCCTTAGCTAGGATTGATACCTTTGTGACTGACCATTAAAGAGTGGTATGACGGTGGGAAGTAATTGTGCCTTGTTTCTTACAGGTGAAGAGCAGAATAAAGAAGCGCTGCAGGATGTGGAAGATGAAAATCAGTGAGACATAATAAAGCCAACAAGAGAACACATCTCTGACCACCCTCCCTTCCCACCCCTCCCCTTGGAAGTTCCCCATTGTCACTGAGAACCACCAAATTTGACTTTCACGTTTGGTCTCAGAATTTAGGTTCCTGCCCTGTTGTTTTTCTTTCTTTTTCTTTTTTTTTTTTCTCCCTTCCCCCTTTTTTAAAACAGTTTTCAGAAGTTCTTAAAGGCAAGAGTGAATTTCTGTGGATTTTACTGGTCCCAGCTTTTAGGTTCTTTACGACACTAACAGGACTGCATAGAGGCTTTTTCAGCATTACTGTATTGTCTCCAGCCACATGTGGCAAGATCATCATTAGAAATGGAAATGACAT